>JAEAOA010002345.1:9022500-9220000 GCA_016746295.1 Potamilus streckersoni | reverse complement strand
GGGCAGTGGTGATAGCAGCAGAGGATAGGATGGAATTAGATGAGCAGGGAATGGAGGAGGAGCATGTGTAGTAGAAGTAGTAGTAGTAGTAGTAGTAGTAGTAGTAGTAGTAGTAGTAGTAATTTCAGGTAATAGGGGTGGGGCAGTGGTGATAGCAGCAGAGGATAGGATGGAATTATGAAAAGGTGTGGTGATAGTAGAAGTAGTAGTAGTAGTAGTAGTAGTAGTAGTAGTAGTAATTTCAGGTAATAGGGGTGGGGCAGTGGTGATAGCAGCAGAGGATAGGATGGAATTATGAAAAGGTGTGGTGATAGTAGAAGTAGTAGTAGTAGTAGTAGTAGTAGTAGTAGTAGTAGTAGTAGTAGTAGTAGTAGTAGTAGTAATTTCAGGGAATAGGGGGTGGGGCAGTGGTGATAACAGAAGAGGGTGAGAAGGAATTAGATGAGCAGGGAATGGAGAGGAGCTGTTGTCATAGTTGCTGTTGTAGTAACAGTGGTGGAGCTGGAGGTAGTATGAAAAGGTGTGGTGATAGTAGAAGTAGTAGTAGTAGTAGTAGTAGTAGTAGTAGTAGTAGTAGTAGTAGTAGTAGTAATGGCAGGGAATAGGGGGTGGGGCAGTGGTGATAGCAGCAGAGGATAGGATGGAATTAGATGAGCAGGGAATGGAGGAGGAGCATGTGTAGTAGAAGTAGTAGTAGTAGTAGTAGTAGTAGTAGTAGTAGTAGTAGTAGTAGTAGTAGTAGTAGTAGTAGTAGTAGTAGCAGTATTTGTTGTTGTAATAGTGGTGGAAATGGTAGTGGCAGGAAAATTAGGTAGTGGTTGTAGTGGTATTAACAGTAATAATGGTAGTGGTGGTGGGGTTAACGCCATTTCTCAGCACACGATACATGGTGGCCAGTATAAGTGGTGGAGAACAGGTTCATATAAATCAAAAAGTCTGAAAATATATTTAAAAAATACATTACTCCATAACAGATTCAACGAAAATAAGATAGGACGCAAAAAAATACGCTTTGATTTTCACAGAATCAGCAATAATAAACAGACAAATTACTCGTTGATATGGCAACACTTGATATCTGAATTTTCCACTGTTGTACCTGTCATTGAACACTTATTGTATATTGCAATATTGATCGACATGGAAGCATCCAAACGTGACTAATCGAATTTGATCAATATTTTTCTTATACAAGAACCTTATCGAAAACATGCTTCAAATAATGGCTTGCTCGTGCCTGTGCTATAGGTATGCAAGCGTCAAATAATAAATATATAGTTAACTTGAAGTATTTTCAAGAATTACAGGCAGGACCATCGCTATATGCATAAATATTCTTGTCCAACATGATGGAAGACTGTAGATGCATCTCTGTGAAGGCAAATAAGAATACAGCTTGGCATACCACCCCATTTTCTTTTTCAAAGTATGCTACAAATCAGTTAAAAAATAAACAAAATGAAGTGCGTGCGGTGTTATTATTTATTTTTTGTTTACTCCCAAATATATACCGTATCATTCATACAAAGAAGAAGGCAGGAAGAACGATGTGTAATATAACACCTGGCGAAATATGTTTGCATAAACATTTCTTTGTAAAGGTAAACGTTTGACACTATGATCGTAAAACTTGACTAATACCACGTGTCTACATTTAACTGCATTGCTGTGCATGTTTTGTGGTAGAAAGAATGTCAATAACTGCTTAATGAGAATACACCAGCATATGATACTTAAATGATAATGCGATTTTTTTAAAATAGGAAACTCTCTAAATATTTGGCTGTTGTAAATTTGTATCTTGCAAAATTTCGGAACTGTATAAGAGAGTGAGTCAGAACAGAGGAACAATACTAAGTATTATTAATCGGATAAATAGTGAGAAAGAAAGGAAAAAGGAGGCGATTTTTCATAGCATGCCACATTCACGTATTCTGAAGCATCGCGATATTAAAGTTTATTAGTGACAAATAACGGGGAACTAACACCGATTAAAAGATTCTAAATATACATTTGTTTTGTCGTGGAATCGTTTTCGTTTACTCTTGATTTTTCTGAAACTTGCAATTCCTTGAACATTTTTGGACAGAATGTTTAATAGCATTTTTTTATTTGACAGATCTTATATTAGATACAAAGTCTACATTCTTTAATTCCGTTTATTTTTTTGTTTTATTTTCTAGTAAACTCAAAATACTAAATAGCTACACGTAAATCTTTACTTAAATTGGATCAAGCAGTTGTAAATTTAACACGTGTGCTTACTGCTCATTTTTTTAAACTTTTAGTTTATGCCTCGAGTTTATGCCTCGAGTTTCTTTTGGAATCATTCTTCTTCTTGTTATTTTTAGTGCTACTATAGTTACTACTACTACTGCTGCTGCTGCTGCTGCAGATGATAATAATAATAATAATAATAATAATAATAATAATAATAATAATAATAATAATAATAATAATAATAATAATAATAATAATAATAATAATAATGAGGAGGAGGAGGAGGAGCAGGAAAAGGAGGAGAAAAAAGAAGAGGACGGCGACGATATGATATGGTGCTCCGTATATGTGCAGCAGAAATAAACGATTATCATTGCTTGCAAAAACGCTTAAAAAAGATTGAATTAAAAGCGAGATGGCAGCATTCTGACATTTACATGGAAGCATTGATGAAGATGACGTGTAATTATTTTCATCTGAGACCAGATTTCATCAAGCGTAAGATGCATTGAGAGAAATAGAAGTTATTAATTGAACAAAGTTTTATATGCAGTCTGAGATGCTGAATTTACAACGCTTTGTATATCAGAGAAGTAATTTAATATACATATGTATTCTGATGTACACGTTGCTATCTAAAGACATTCTTTTGTGACGTCCCAGACGGCAACATATTTTCGCCAGATAGACTATGTTAATTTCCATTATTTAGCGTAATTTACTGGCCTCGGACAAAAATTTGTGTGACGGGAGTTCACAAGTCCAACAGTGATCTTTAATCATGATTGGGTAAATAAAGGATACGGTAATATATCAGAGGTCTCATCCGCAAGAGGCTTCTATTTGAAGTGGTTCATAAGTTATCCAAGTCTCGTATTGAAACTAACATCTTACCGAAAAAGACGAAATATGATAGCGCAATTAAGAAATCTGAATACGTAGTATAGGTAATTAGAATTTTTAAAAAGTTAAAAACATTTATCCTTTATTGACAAAACGGGGCATGGGTGTGTATGTGTATGTATGTGTGTGAGCGTGCGTGTGTTAGCAAAGTATAATTTTTTTTTCTGCTAGCGTACTTAGTGTATTATTTGATAGAAAAAGCTCATCCTAACACAATAAACGAGTGTACATTCATTTAATCTACACATCTTTACCATGACACATCTAATTGAAGATATTGCATCTGGTCTTTTTAAATATTTAGTAGCAAAGCCTTCATGCTGAATACATAAATTGAGGAAATAGGTACAATACGTCTGTCAGAGTAATTTACAATGATGCAAGCCATTATATATTTACAAAAATACGGACAATACTGTATCAGTAAGTAATACATAGCATATATCCACCAACAGATCTGTCCTGTTACTAAACGGAACGATTTGATGCACAATTGTTACTTACTACTGACTACGTGCAAAAAGGTTTCAGCTAGCGGATGATACATTAACACGTAACGCAAGGGGAATTTTGTATCTCCATCTATCAAAAATTCTCTATAGAATTTATAACAAAATCTCGTACTGTAAATAGTTCCGTACTGAAACGGGCGCAGACCGTCTATTAATTTCAGTAATAAGAGACGAATTCCAGTCTGCTATATTCTGATAAAAATCAAAACTGTATTGATTAGAATATAAATAAAAATAGAACCAGATATGTGTTTTGAAATATATATTATTTGGCATCGTGTTCTAGAATGATTTGTTTTGAAGAGAAAAGACGTTTTCTGTATTCACTGGATCACTGTCAAGACATCGCACCTAACTTGTTGAACTTGTGAATAACACAAATTTCAAATAATGCAAATAAATAATATAATTTGCTAAGTTTATGTAAAAAATGATTATTATCAAGTATCTGTTCTGCAGGAGACTGTACATTTCATCTAAAACTTTGTTTGAATACATTCGTTAGAGTTTTTTTTTGTTGTTGTTGTTTTTAAAGTTGATTTGGACTAAATCTCTACTAGAAAAGAAAGTAAAGGATATATTGTCCTGAATCCGTTGAATAGTGTTTGTTTTGTGAAAAAAATCGACTTCTGGAAATCGGTCGCCGATATCCAATGAATAAACTCATGATATTTTTCAGACGTCTGATGAGGATGAAACTTGCTTCCGCTCTATCGCATAGTTCCCGATGATACAGCTTTCCCGATGAATGTACATATTACTATGTCATTTTCTTTGCACTATGTGAATATATATATATATATATATATATATATATATATATATATATATATATATATATACATATATATACATACATGCATACATGCATACATACATACATACATACATACATACATACATACATACATACATACATACATACATACATACATACATACATGCATGCATGCATGCATGCATGCAGGCATGCATGCATGCATACAGACAGACAGACAGACAGACAGACAGACAGACAGACAGACAGACATACATGCATGCATGCATGCATGCATACAGACAGACAGACAGACAGACATGCATGCATGCATGCATGCATGCATGCAGACAGACAGACAGACAGACAGACAGACAGACAGACAGACAGACAGACAGACATACATACATACATACATACATACATACATACATACATACATACATACATACATACATACATACATACATACATACATACATACATACATACATACATACATACATACATACATAGAAAGTAAAGTCATACAAAATTTGCCTCTAATTTGAGAGCGATGCTAAAACTTACTCAGGCTACTACACTTTGGTTGAAGATAGAGCAGAATTTGCATAGCATATTTAAGACGTCAGATGTTAATTCAATAATTTCACGTAATTTAATTTACTAACTTTTGATATATGCACCCAAAATTAATTAAATGAAAAGAAACTGTGAATATTGATTCCATTATGAGAATTCAATTTTGTACATGTCTTATGTACCTCGGTGCATTGCTGTCAGAGGTCTTAAAAAAAGTTCTCGTAAAGATGTGATAAGTAAATGAGTCACACCTAGCAGTCGATTAAATTAGTCAGCGATCAACAGGAATTTTTCAGTATTAGAGGTGGGCGAAGCTGGCAGCTATTCATTGCAGAAGGTATTTATGTTGATACTGTAGAATGCTCAGAAAGCATTTCCGAATGGAACAATGCCTATGTTTTCACTTTCAAGTGAGTCAGACCTAGGCGACTCGCCATTGCAGACCAAGAAAACAATCTCTAATATGAAAAAATAAAATATATTAATCAATCTATTTTGTAGCATCGTTAACTGTAGAATTAAATTTTGTGCGTACTGAAAACTTTAGATTGCCTTTACAAGAATTTGGAGATGTTGTAATCTTTGACTTAGCTTGAATCCAATATTTCCGAATATGTTGTCTAATTTAGGATAAAATTCAATTGAAATTGTTGGAGAAAAAGGCACATAGACTAACTAACATTTAGGACACATGGATAAAATAATATTTAGGTTACAGGGACAAAAAATATTTAGGGCATAACGTTTGGGGCATTTTGGAGTCATAGTTCAAACTTAGAGAATTTATTGATTATTGGCTCCAAACGATGCAATAAAATCAAAGCAGAGTATATGTTGAAAGAACACAAGAACATTAAAAACCAATTAAAAAAATACCCATTTCAAAATTTACGGACCCAAAAGAACGAACGGATAACTTTTGAAAATATAAACTATTAATTTATACCTTTTGCATTCAACCAAAACACTGATCTCCACCAAAGAAAACACATAACAAAGTTTGTCATTTGTAATTATTTCTAAAAGATCCTTTCCAATATGTGCAAAGAAGTAAACTTCCGCTCTTAGCAGTAAACAGGCCATTTCAGCGTAGATTATTTTTGAAAAAAAGCTACAAATTCATTATGATGGAGGAAAATAATTTTCCAAAATGATACATTATTGGCTATCGTTATAAAAGAGATGACCGACCATTGTGTTATTGTCCGGATTTAATAATTAATAACATAAAATATGATGGAATAAGAGAGATCTGAGCAAAGATATTGGAGAAAACAACACGTACCAGCGAATGTTAAACATAACAATTTAATAAATTACATAAAAAAATGAAATTGAACGTGCAATTTGGATGATACACTTTCTCTTAGAAATAAAATAAAATGAAATTATGCATTGTGCAATTAGCCGTGCTGTTTTACCGATCAAGCAAATGGAATCGAGTGACTGATCGAAATCAAATTACCGGCATGTCAGCACAACTTTTTTGCGCTGCTGTATTTTTGTTCTCTCTCTCTCTCTCTCTCTCTCTCTCTCTCTCTCTCTCTCTCTCTCTCTCTCTCTCTCTCTCTCTCTCTCTCTCTCTCTCTCTCTCTCTCTCTCTCTCTCTCTCTCTCTCTCTCTCTCTCTCTCTCTCTCTCTCTCTCTCCGACCTTTTCGGGTCCTTTACCGTAGTTTGGTTACAGTATTTTCCTACTACGAGATGCACAGGTATGGACCTTTTTTCATTCAAAAAAAAAAAGAGTAACCTAGAAATTTTCCGGTGTTTTTTTTTTTTTTCTGGCGTAAAACAATATTTCCACTCTTGCTATGTCGAGGTCCCGAGTGGCCGAGTGGTCTAACACGCTGTCCGTTACGGATCACTGCCATCTCACCTCTGTCTGTGTGGATTCGAGTCTAGGATTCGGCGAATGTGGGTATATGAGAAAGCTTGAATAGCTTCTCGTAGGTCGGTGGTTCTTTCCGGTGATTTTCCGGCTTCTTCCTCCACAATTAATACTGGCCGCCATGTATCGTGTGCTGAAAAATGGCGTTAAACCCCACAACAACAACAACTTGCTATATCAGATATCATCTTATCGTTACAGATTAAGGCGATGGTAATTTCGCATCTACATACGGATACACAACCCTATGAACACAAATTTACTGTCTTTCTAACGACTACTCGCATTCCTAACTGGTACTATGATTCAACATAGCTGCTTCTTTGATAACTATTACGTCCCACTGTGACTGGAACTTGCAGGCTGAACGATATTGCTAGGGACGCGTCGATTTTCTCAGTTAAAAGAATTTACAGCTTAATTACACAAATGAAATAATGAACTTAACCTCTTGTCTTAAAAATATTACTTGCTAATTAGCCATTCATTGATATAGACATATGAAAATTAAGTCTTAGCATATATGTTATATATACATTAAGACAACTAAATTAATTCTCAAAATTCGCATCAGAGTAATACAAGAAATTGCTACAATACATTGATTTATACAGACAAACCACTAAATCGGAACACATTCATTCCAATGAAAAAATGACATACAATATATGAATCGTATAAAACTCGAGGCAAGGAATGCACGATTAACTTTTGAACTCAAGGAAAACTGAAGAATGAATTTAAAACAAATTCCCCAAAGATTGTCCAAACTTTTGTCTCTGGCTTGTCTCTACGGTGTGAATTCCTCCACTTGACTCTACGTTAACATGTGTTTAACAGTAATCCAGACGGATTTTAATTAAAATCCAATCGTGCTTCCAAACATTGATAGGTTAATCATCGCAAGCTGCAAATTTATGGCCAGCCTATGCCATGCATCAATCCTAATGGTCACATGTTATGCTGACCACGACAGAAATATCTACAAACTTCTGCACCATTACAACAATCAAGAGGTACTTGAAAACTTCAGAATAACTTCTTTGTTTTTATGATTCTGTGAATAGATTCAATGCCAATCGATAGACAAAATAACATTTTATAAAATGACATATACAAACATGCATGATGTAGCCTAGAAAACAGTGGGGAAAAATCTTAGAGAAGTAGAACAATTCTGTAACTTCTGTAACTGTTCAAAGATCATACTGCAATATACATGCACTCTTATGGTTGTTGTTGTTGTTGTTGTTGTTGTTGTTGTTGTTGTTGTTGTTATTGTTGGGCTTAACGCTATTTTTCAGCACACGATAGGCTATTCATAGCGGCCAGTATTAATGGTGGAGGAAGAAACAGGGAAATCACCGGAAAGAACCACCGACCCACGAGAAGCTACTGGCAAGCTTTCTCACATATCCACATTCGCCGACTCCTAGACTTGAACACACCCAGACAGAGGTGAGATGGCAGCGCTTTAGACCACTCGGCCACTCGGGGCCCCGCACTCTTATGGTACTCTGTGTCTGATATCAAGGTCAACTTGGAGTTTGTGGATGCAATTTAGAATTTTCTGTATTATCCTACTGATTTTTTGGGTGGTTTCATCTTTTATAGATAGTCGCAAATCCATGGAAGGTGACACACAGTCTGGTAGACGTTGTCTGTGATTGGTGAATGGGAAGTGTTGCTTTAAAGGGAACAATTGGTGAAGATGTTTTTTATTATCAAGGGCATACTCATTAGTTATTTGCAATATATTGAACAATAATGTGAAGTTCAAAAAGATTTGTCCAATTGGCGTTGAAATCCCCGTCTAGCTACCAACCACGACGTGAAAGCAGTGACCAGAAACGAGTGATAACATGTTGATTTACGTTTTTGAAACTAACTCTAAAAAAAATAATACAATTTTGATGGGCAAAATCAAGCAGAGACCATGCAAAGTGCTAGGTAGTCGATTTTGCTAGAGATTTCTAGACGCATTTGGTTTCGATGTAAATGCCAGGTTGTCCAGGTGTCTGTTCTTGAACCTGCTAATGTCACTGTCTATTTTGATGCCTCCAAAGTGTTGCCGACGTTGTGAAACACCACTGAACAATAGTCTGCCTACCGGTACTTGAGGTATCCGTTTATTACATGAAAACACACTGACAGACTTCCTGAAAGATCATAGCATCCTAAACGTTGTCATATCTTCCATACAGTCGTGTTTTAGCTCCAGGTGATTTTGGTTAAATCTCATTGTCAAAGATTGCTGAGATGTCATAAAGCTGGAAGTGTTCTTTTCCGATGCATGAACAAATACTAAAAGGCGAATATAAAATGGATAATCAGACTGAGAACGTGCGTAGAGGTTCATGGGAGTACTTTGAGTGGATGTACTGACAACTGCTAACTAATAAAGAACTTTGTTCTACAATATACTAAACTTAGAGTTTTTAAATACCTTTTGTGCGTGTATATGCGTGTGTGGACGTCAGTCTTGTCAAATTCTTTGTCTGGTATGCGTACATATGTCTGCCTACCTGCAAGCTTTATATATTCTGTCTGATTCAATGTTGTCAACAAAGAGCAATCATGTTGCAAAACCCGTTGTAAAAACAAACTCTTACTAAAAAAAACAATGCGAGAAAACGAGTCTCTTGCACATATATCATGACGGAATGACGATGTCCTCACGAAAAATGTCATATCACTTGTTTACTTTCACACACGACGCGTCAAGACAAAAATGGTGAATAGAAAGAATTGATGTGTGCTAAGTACACTGGTCATTAGACCATGAAAGAAAATAACATGCTATCTAGCGACGGTATTTTGAGAAAAAAAAATGAATTTGGATTTGTTTTAAAGGGGTCATGATGAGACTGTTTGTTTACTTAAAATTATGTCTGAAGATATGTCTTCAACATTTGAGGTTTTCTAAGGCCATTTATTTAATATACAGCATCTTTTTATGCTAGCTATGTATTTACTTAAAAAGATACAATGTCGTTAAGAATGCGTGAAAGACGACTGGATATTTTTGCATTGGTGTAATCAGATACTGTTGCGAATGGGATGAAATATATATTTCAATTCTCGTTTTTAAGTTGAGTTCAGCTGCAAAAAAACCCCCAGAGATTCTGACATGTGCAATGGGCCGGTAGATGAGGATCTATGATATTTGTTCTACTCATTACTCCAAGCAAACTGCAGATACCCAGATTTCCTGGCGCATTATGCGATGACAGATCTGTATCTGTGCGTTTGCAGTTCGCTATTGGCTCGACTTATAAACGACTACGTACGGTCAGTCGTATATTTTTTTGTGATGCATGTATTATGTGTATACATGGTGCTGTCATTCAGCATTACAGTTCAGATGCATTTTGTCACTCTTTGCTTATGGGGTTTCAGGGTCAATGAAAGAATAATTATTTTTGGGAATGAAAAATTTCATTGTAGAATATAAAAAACGCACACATGTACATTGCCGTGGGCAAAAAATCAAAGGGCTAATAGTCATCCACGTTTAAAGGGGTCTTTTGTGGGCCGAGGATGCGTAGCTTCACGAACTGTAAGGTTTCTCCCACTTTTAAGTGTGAAAGTGAGTATGTCAGAATCATAATTACTAGATATTACTTCTGGAGTTTCCAATTGCTTCATTCTGGTGTTCGCTACGAACCTACATAATTGCCATTCAAGATAATTTCAACTATTCAGATCCATATTTCAATCGACTCGGATTTATAAATATCATCTTCATATTTAATCCTCAGGGACACAGCTTTTACAATGTTTAAACGTGATAAATCATCTCTCTCGCTTAATAATAATAATAATAATAATAATAATAATAATAATAATAATAATAATAATAATAATAATAATAATAATAATAATAATATTATTATTATTATTATTATTTTGTAGAACTCATTATTTTGTACGCCATAATATATGACTATAACTAAATCATCACTTCAGTCATCAATTAAATAAGAAAATAAAAATAGACGACTGAAGGGTCAATTTCATCCGTCAATCATGTTATCCGTAGAGTTACCTATGTGGTCATACTACCATGTACGAAAGGCTATAAGTTGACCATGCAGACTCACAGCCATGTTATAAAAGACTATACATTGACCATGCAGACTTGCTAACATGTTATGAAAGACTATATGTTGACCATGCAGACTCACTACCGTGTTATGAAAGACTATATGTTGACCAAGCATACTCATAGACATGTTATGAAAGACTAAATGTTAACCAGGCAGACTCACTACCATGTTATGAAAGACTATATTTTGACTATCTAGACTCACTACCGTGTTATGAAAGACTATATTTTGACTATGTAAACTCACTACCGTGTTATGAAAGACTATATGTTGACCATATAGACTCACTACCATGTTATGAAAAACTATATGATAACCATGCAGGCTCACGTCCATGACATGAAAGCTATATGTTGACTATGCAGACTCACGACCATGATATGAAAACTATATGTTGACCATGCAGACTCACTACCATGATATGAAAGGCTATATGTTGACCATGCACTCATGACCATGATATGAAAGCTATATGTTGACCATGCAGACTCACTATCATGTTATGAAAAGCTATATGTTGACTATGTAGACTCACTACCATGATATGAAAGGCTATATGTTGACCATGCAGACTCACGACCATGATATGAAAGCTATATGTTGACCATGCGGACTCATTACCATGTTATGAAAGACTATATATGTTGACCATGTAGACTCACTACCATGATATGAAAGGCTATATGTTGATCATGCAGACCAGCTAGAAGTTAGAAAAAACTTTCCTGAGTTGCATTTAAAGTGCTTAGATTCAAAGAAAGTTCTAGATCAGCTTTTTAAAAAACAAGTTTGATTATTCTTTTAAGTAGTATGTTCTGTTAACTAGCACAAAACCTACAGCGCCCCAAATATTTGATGGCAGTTGTAAATTGTATTTTCATAATCTAGAGCACACTTAATTTGTCTCCTTCACATTTGATTAAATTTAATCTAACCTATATTTTTATCATTAGGACGTTATCAGACACCAAACGTCCGTCACATGCAGTTGGTGAGTGTTGCCCCTTATAAGGAACGTACTGGCATTTTAATGTATTTAGTACTCCCAAATCGTTTGATAATAAAGGTCGAAATTTGCAAGTATTGTGACATCAGTTTTTATTTTAATTTGACAATTTTAACCACTTGCCTCTTTTATTGTTTGCCAAAAGCACTTCGTTTCCTACAACAACAAAAAAATAAATGAAAAAGGCAAATTTTAATCATTATAAAATATAACTTTATTAACCTCGTATAACTTTTAAATATTGAGACAAATTCAATGATCTTTTTTTGGTGATATAATTATAATTATAAACAGGAAATGTCGAACCTATACACAATTACATGGTCATGTGATATCGTACTATAATATTTGATTATCCCCTTTCGTTACTATAAAACGTTTATATCCCAGTTATTAACCATTTTCCTACCTGTTTTTTTTTAAAGCACGCGAATACACAATTAACGATCTCTATTAACAGAAAAATTAAACAAAAGTGGCATTTTTCTAAATTTTCTCAAAATTTTATTATCAAAATAATTTAGAACATGTTTTGTTTTTCAAACATTTGGCACTGAATCAGTCTCAATTAAAATCTAATTATGTCTTTTGATTCCTAAATGATCCAATCTTTTCAAAAAACTAAGATTCAATGATACTGTGAAAACATCGCATCAGAGCAGGATTTACCTTGATTTTTAAATTACCCGTGACAAATCTGGAAAATATAGGAAATTAACATAAACATTTCATTTGATACTGAGTATTCGGTACTTTTGACATTTATTAGCTAACTCTTTTCACTAATGACAATTCAACAGTTACATTTTCGCTCAAAATAATCACTTGTGTGACGCCGAACACGATTAAACAAGGTGCTAGATGTTGAATGACTGTTTTATTGGATGCAACGCTACAGAGAGGAATTGTGTGAAATTAAATCTGCATGTTAGATTTGGCACATTTATTTCTCGTGTAACAAATACCAGGTTAATTCTATAAAAGGTCCTGCGCTTACTATTATCCGAAAGCTATCCGTTCTTTAACAAATATGTAACCTGTCTGAAAATATGAAATATAGCCCGTGTTTTAGGATGAGAAACCCGCATTCGCAGGCGTTAAAATTATGCTGTCTTTTCAGATCTACGTTTCTTTTCTGGTCTTTGCACATTTAGTTCTTGTACATATAAAAAAGCAAATATATTTGTAATCTGCCATTTGCACCTACTTCTTTAATGTTTCAACAATGATGATAGTGATAGAGTATTTATCATTCTTTATTTTATCTCAAGTGTCAACAGTTTAAGAGACTTGGACTATGTACTCGCTTATAACTCTACTCCATCTGCACACTGCACAGACCCAGACTTGCCGTCGCATGATGAGGGTTTATTCAGATTGTTAGGAGCATTCAGTAGAACAAAAAAAAAAATATAGACCCTGCTCTGCCAGCACACCATGAGATTTTTGGTCAGGTCAGTGTTTATCAAGATGGATATAAAAGCGAGTATATACTGTAGCTAACACAGTCTTTAGAATTGGATGGTTTTTTTTTTTATTGAAACAAGAGGAAGATACATTGCTTAGGGGATAATATATTAGTGATAAATATGAATTAAATTAAATTGTAACATTACACTTGTATAAATAGTGTTATTTGCACTAGTAGTACATTTCCAGCCTGGATTGACTGTAAAGGAGGGTGGGGGGATCTCCCTCTCCAACTCAGAAAAATTGTGGAAAATTGCTCTGTGTTCTTCTACCATTGAGATTGCACACTGGTGCACACTGTTACAACTCTATGGTCGTAAAAAGTAACTGAAAAGAGCAAAACCAACAATTTAATTAAAATTCAACAAATAATTTGTTTTCCCCAGAATTCAAAGTGAACATCTAAAGGATATTACAGTATTGTGAATTAAATCCCAAATGGTCCTCAGAGTTCTATCACAAGTCCAAAAGTATAGAGTGCTTGCAATAAATTCCAGTCTTGAAAGTGCTGATGTACCAAAATGCTGGAATTTTATGTGTGATAACGGTCTTAATATATCACAATGATATAATTCCTAATGTCTTTAAATGAATTTACAATAAATCATATAACAGCGATTTAGTCCGAATAGTCTGAGCTTTTTGTAATTCAATATGTAATTTAAATAAAATATTCTTCTCAAATTTTAACTGATTACAACTAAAATACTGATTTCACTAGACAGGAATGAAGAATTTATGTTTACTTATAACTTATATTTTTTTATAATAAAAAACCTATGACACAATAAACCAATCAGCGTGTGGGTCGTTTTTCACATTAAGCTGGTAAACAAGTTGGTTTGTTTTCCCCAGAAGATTCTAAGTTGCAAATAAGGTAAAGTCTTTTACTAAAATTTTATAACATATCAAAAATCTGGTTTACCATATAATTTACAAAGGTAAGACATATATCCTGAACTCAAACCCAGGTAAACATGTTATAAACAAATGACATTGGGCAGTAAGGAGCAAAACTCAATTATAGACAAAGGTCAGTCACACAATACAAATTAAATATCCATCATAATACCACGTCTCTTTCTGCTATACGGATTTTACACACTGGACGCATTGATTATCTTACGTAGATCAGGCTCGTTAGATTCACAAGACAAATTTAAACGACATCTTTAGCACCAGCACGAGAAACAATATTAATAATAAGTAATATTATAACAATTATGACATTCGCTCGTTGCCATTATAAGAATAAGAACGATAAACTCTTTTAGAATCCTGAGATGGCTTGACCTTTCAAAACTAACACCGTGGTCCTGACTAAATCTAGTGCAGAAATATACAGGAAAATATATTTATAAAAGAAACTCGGTGCAAGCTGTTTACAATAGGCCCGACCAATATGACTACTGATGCTTTAGTTAGTGTCAGCCAGAGACAGAAGCAGATAATATGCTAAATTTAACACGGAGCTGTGAATTTAGTTGAGATGTTAAATATGGAAAATGTAAATAGGTTAATTAACTTTAATAATAAATCGAAATGCGCTATTTTCAAAGACCTTAACTGTAACTGACAGGTGCGTGAGAGCAAGGTCACACGCCACAATGCAAAGAGATTCTATAAATAAAAATAAATCATCTTGAGGAAATGAGTATTCAAAATCAGACACTGATGTGATGGAAATGTTTTGCAAGACTTTTAATTAGAAGTATGGAATATTTTCCAAAAGGCTACATCAGTACTGATCACGAACGAAATTCTAAAGTCAAAAAAGATAAAATGTAAGTACAAGAGAAAAAAATCGCATTCCATAATAAAATGAGAAATATATAATATTTTACGATGTCGTGCATAGTGGAAACAGGCTGTTGTTCTGATTTGAACTTGAAAACCTAAAATACAGATCACAAGAGCTAATAATCGATTTAGGGTGGATAATCATTCTTCAGTGAGACCATTGCACTCTTATAAAAACAATAAAAATTTGCAAAACCTATTTTTCTTTCGTGGGTGACATTTCGTTATGAGCTAACATTTTGCTGTGCATGGTACGTAATTGTAATGACGTAATTCTAATGACGTAATTAGAAAATTACCGTAAAATCGCAGTTTATAAGAGAAAGAGTAAAGCTCTACCTAGCACCTGTTAAAAACACATCAGGACACATTAAATTAAAAAATATATATTTAGCCTGTCCTAAATACAAGAAATTATATATATATATATATATATATATATATATATATATATATATATATATATATATATATATATATATATATATATATATATATATATATATATATATATATATTTGTTTAAGAAAAGATTAATAAAATTTACAGGTTAATGAATTTATAAACATTTAACGTCTATTTTACAATTCATGCATAATTTATCAGTACGATTCTCAATTAGTTATGAAGGACATAATAAAACGTATCAGATCAAATTGAATATAATACCAAACAGTGATGAAAAATACATTTCTTTCTGCACATATAAAAGAGTAGATAGACTTGAAAAAGATGGTAAAGTATTTTTGTTTTATAAGAACGACAATTATATTTCTATATAGTTATCGCTTTATTAGTCACCAACATAAAAAAAACTATAGATGATGACTAATTTACTAAAAGTGTAAACAATGTTGAAAGGATAGAATCGACATAAAGGTTTTCATGAAACTGAAACCCCACCAATCAAGATTTTATTCAGTTTTATTCTGGATTTCGAAGATCAGGAAAAATATACGCAAATTACCAGTCTGTTGAAGATGCAACGAACAATTGTGATTTAAAAACTCTTGGTGACTTTTACGACTGCTACGTAAAATAATGCTTTTTATTATTGTGTGACAGTTTTGATTAATTCAGAAATGTCTGAGTAAATAATTATGAACTAAATCTAGCACTTTATCTGAATGCACCTGTACTACCTCATGTCAATTTAATGTTTTTTTTTTTTATTTATTACAGGCGGAATAATCCTGATTGCAGGTAGATACGCTAAGGCAAATAATGAGTATTAAGTAGCCGACGAAGATAAAAGAGGAAATAAAAAAACCTTCAGTACCAAAATTAATGTGCATCTTGAAAAAGCAAACCAAAAAATGTTATCCACTATTGTCTTTTGAAGTGGTATAGGCCTACTCATTTAGAATTAGGACTATCAAAGATGCAAAAGACAGTTTTACTTGATCATAAAGCTTGACTTAAATGGTGCATATGATCAAATATATTTCAAACAAATGTTATATATATATATATATATATATATATATATATATATATATATATATATATATATATATATACCAGACCGCCGAACAGAGAGTGCTCTTCATGGATTCTGTAGTAGAATCTTGATATTAGTGGGCATAATTAATAATTTAATACAAACAATAATATAATACAGGTTAGAGAAATTAAATTCGTACTCTACGGAGTTTCTAACCCAAGTCCGTGAGTAAATGGCACCCATCGCCTTGCCTGCACGCACCAGCCCATATCCCGTCACAACTAAGCACGCATCACCAGAAAACGATGGCCCTAAGTCGGTGTTATATGTGCTCTTGCGTAGCCGACACACTCGCATGAGGAGCTAGTAAATAATTCTCCTATTATATATATATATATATATATATATATATATATATATATATATATATATATATATACATACATACATACATACATACATACATACATACATACATACATACATACATACATACATACATACATACATACATACCTACCTACCTACCTACCTACCTACCTACCTACATACCTACATACATACCTACATACATACATACATACATACATACATACATACATACATACATACATATATCTATATATATATATCTATCTATATATCTATATATCTATATATATATATATCTATATATATATATATATATATATATATATATATATATATATATATATATACATACATACATACATACATACATACATACATACATACATACATACATACATACATACATACATACATACATACATACATACATACATACATACATACATACATACATACATACATACATACCTACCTACCTACCTACCTACATACCTACATACCTACATACATACCTACATACATACATACATACATACATACATACATACATACATACATACATACATACATACATACATACATACATACATACATACATACATACATACATACATACATACATATATCTATCTATCTATCTATCTATCTATCTATCTATCTATCTATCTATCTATCTATCTATCTATATATATATATATATATATATATATATATATATATATATATATATATATATATATATATATATATATATATATATATATATATATATATATACAAATACATATACATATACAGTCATTCCAGATTTCTATTATGCCTTTCATTCTGCCCACTATTATCAAGATTCTTTTTTAACAATAGCTTAATGGTAAATAGTTTCGAACTTCTGTATCAAAGTTATTAATATTTTCTTTAAAGTATTATATACATTATATACATGTAACATCAAAGTATTGCCATATTCACATCATAGTATTGCCATCCATAACATCATAGTATTGCCATATTCACATAATAGTATTGCCATCCATAACATCATAGTATTGCCATATTCACATCATAGTATTGCCATCCATAACATCATAGTATTGCCATTTTCACATAATAGTATTGCCATCCATAACATCATAGTATTGCCATATTCACATAATAGTATTGCCATCCATAACATCATAGTATTGCCATTTTCACATAATAGTATTGCCATATTCACCTCATAAATTAGAAAAACCTGCATTTTTTTCGATATAGTTTGCAGATTCAACAAATACAGTATTATTGCCTCTCACTTTACATAAGGCTGATCAGGTCTTGTACTCTTTAATGAAAACCTGAATAATTGTCCAAGTTTAATCCAGCAATAGATGCCGTTCTTGGAAAAGGAGGCAATATCAAGAAAAATGTTATTAATTTTGTGTGTTGGGAGTACTGGCCATGTGCTATTGCATAGTAAATACCGCGCATTAACATGTCTCAAGATAACAAACAATCTTGCAAGTCACAGTGCGAGGGTGCAAAACAAGAGGCAGACAGAATAAGAGATGGGAAGGCAATATTAAGGAGTGGACAGGCATGGGATTTGGAGATTCCCAAAGGGCAGTAGAGAACAGGGGAAGATAGAGAGAACTGGTTGTAAAGTCAACTTTGGCGCACAAACAACCTTTTGGGTTACGCAATGATGATGATGATGACGATGATGACGACGACGACGATGATGATGATAACGACAACGACGATGATTGATAATGATGATGGCAATGGCGTGACCTGTCAACTCTAAGCACACAAGTTCCATGCATGAAAAAAAATAGAAACATAAAAACGTTTGATATTATTATTGTATTATCACATTTGACCGATTGATGTCACATCAAAACAATAATAAGTAATTAATTTATTTTATAAAGTTAACGTTTAAATTACTTCAGTTCAAATCTGGACAATATTGTGGTAGGCAATGGTACGATACATTATAAAACTGAGTTTAGTTCAAACAATGTGTGTAGTGAAAAGAAAAGGTCTAAATCATGATTTTCTTGGAAATTTGTATTTTATGTCCTGGAAATATGGCAAATATTGCAATCACTAGTGCCATGATATGCTACATAAAACATTTATTATTCAATAGCGTGTTGATTGATGAATTAACCACTCTGACTGGTAACTAAGTTTTCATTTCATATCTTATTGTTATATTTGATTCAACTGGGACGATTATGGGTGTTTGACGAAGTAGTTAGAAACCAGTTTGTCATAACACATTTCTGGCTATTGTCGTCTTTGTGGTAGCTCTATAGAGAGAGTTTGGATTTTGTAGGCAGTGATGTGTACATTATGTGTGTCTGGAACAGTGTTTTCTGTTAAAGTTCCTTCCACACATCATCATGAATTTTATCCTAACTGAAGAGCGTACATTTTTAGGTCAGCGTCATTAAATGTAGCTCAAGTGCATAATTCGTTTCACACGAAATATTAAAAATGAATTAGGTACTTTTAGCTACATTTTCGTGACTTGAAAATTTACTGAATAACCGATAGAATGAAACTAGTCGTGACGTGTGGAACGAACTAAAGTTTCTAGCATAATACCATATAGCTTGACTTCGTTTGCATGTGTTTGGCTGTCTCGCTCGATACGTTTTATATAGTGTTATTAAAGTTTAACATACCTTAAGTTGATTTATTAGTGATTTTCTTTTTCATTTATCTTCTGTTGTTGTTGTTATTGTTGTTGTTTGGTTTGATTTTATAATATCTTCTTCAGGCACAGCATAAGACAACAAGGGTTTCTTCTTTCTAAAAATAGTTCCAAGCATGCGGACACCATGACTGAGACGACCGGAATGAAACAACCAGACTGAGATAATAGTAAGCACATTTTTCTGTCGCCTGGATGAGAAATGCTAGATAAAAAAAAATCAGTAGGCAACAATTACAAGTGTTTTATAGTTTAATGAAACGAAAATTCATGCTTAAATACAAGCAACTGATCTCGCACACAGTGTATACAGGAATATCTAGAAAATTGTTAATTGAAAATATTGCCCATGATGCCAAAACTATTCAAACAATCAGAAATCTATGATATGGCCGACGTTGACAATATTGTTTTGTTTTATCTATGATTGCATAGGACAAAAAAAAAAACCCGTGTTAATTTGTATTCATTTACTTCAGTTCTCACAGTCTATTTTTGATGTTTGTATTTACGTCAGACGTCCTGTCAGCTAAATGAATAATTCGCGCGACTCTGTAATACCTCAACCGGAAATGTCACATGCTTTCGAGTGCAGTCTACATGCCAGCAAATTTTATTTATGTCGTTCTCAAAGGAGTAAATTCAACACATATAACTCTAAACATTCCAGGCAAATGAACTGTACATACTAATGCAACAAGTTTCTCAAGGTTATAAAAATGAAAGCTTAATGCGTCGGCTTTTGAAACATTATTTAGTATGGTCTGTACGCGCCTTTTCTATAACCTTAGCCTTCGTATATTTATTCAGGACGGTCACGTGATAAAGTCAGGCTTGTTGTAGGTTTGCTAAGATTAGAAGAAAATCTTACCAAAAACCGGATAATCTGAATGCAGAATGTGTTATGTAGAGTGCATGAATTTCTTAGTAGACATTTATTACTTTGGAAATGAATTTAAAATTTTCACTGAACTTACACTAAATAAATTATATATATATATATATATATATTAACGCCATTTTTCAGCACAGGAAAGGCTATACATGGCGGCCAGTATTAATGGTGGAGGAAGAAACCGGGAAATCACCGGAAAGAACCACCGACCCACGAGAAGCTACTGGCAAGCTCTCTCACATATCCACATTCGCCGAATCTTAGACTCGAACCCACGCAGATATATATATATATATATATATATATATATATATATATATATATATATATATATATATATATATATATATATATATGTAGTATGTTTGACTTAATGACTTATTAAACTTTCGTTTACACAAAATTTGTTTCAAACATTTTATATTATACAAGGTCCATACTTAGTCAGTCCTGCTCTGTTACTAAGATGTCATAGTCGTTAGAATAAATTTTAAAACAAATGATTATTACACTAATAATAATCGAAATAAAACGACGTTTTGTTCACAAGTTGGCACACTAAACATACACTATAGAATCTCATTACCTGAAGTAGATAAAGCTAATGTACAACTGAAAATCTATATGTAAAATGAAATAGTCATACAGTAATATAGAATATGAATACAGAAACACATGACCGTGTCCATTCAAGAACCGGCAATAAAAGGAAACCTTGGGAACAGTTATATGATTCTAATGTAAATGTTTTTAAAAATTTGTATCACAGAGTTTCTCTCTCTCTCTCTCTCTCTCTCTCTCTCTCTCTCTCTCTCTCTCTCTCTCTCTCTCTCTCTCTCTCTCACACACACAAACACACACACACACACACACAAACACACACATACACACACACTGTGATATATCACTCGAATGGACTACATATATATTCAAAACTACTCTAATAAAGATCATTCTAAATTGTATCCCAATTTCCTTCCTTTTTTGGAAAGTAATTAACTGATACATTTATAATCTAATTTAAAATTATTTAATTCCTCTGTTTCTTGGTATTTTTAAACTGTTTCTTACTAATTTCAAACTATTCCTTCCGTGTTCAGCGCAAACCTTTGCATTTTGGAGAAAATAAATTTCGCATTCAACGACGAATGCAAAGCTAGATCCTCACCATTGTAGGGAAGAAAGTAATGTGTACTATAAAATGAAGTGGCATGGCGTCAACGAAACAGTTTGTTTTGTTTTCCAAAAATCAGCATTGATTTAGTTTTATGGGATTAACTTTCCTGATACCATTTGTGTATTGTATCAAAATATCTGAGTTCACAGTTACCTCTAATAAATCATTACGTTGTACAGTTATATATAAACTAGTGTCACCACCAAATAAACATTTATCCGATTGAACTTCATCGGCGATATAGTTTATATAGACTCAATATATATGTCCTGATATTGACCTTTCAGTAGCATACAAGTCTTCAGGAAACACCATCCTTAAGCATAGTAAATAAGATACAAGAAACATCAGCGTGGATAAGATGGGATTTGGTAAAACACGCGTTTATCGCATCCCATGACCATGATGTAATAGGGGAGATATTTTGCCTATCTATTGTTGCTGCGTGCCAATGACATTTTTCCTACCTTCGGTCCCTTTTGTCATTGAGAACACATGTACGGAGTATGAATTATTTGTTATTTATGACCCGCGACAAGAAAGATAAGGTGTTTGCTCTAAGAAGACAAACAAGCAAAAAAGTAATCGACCAATAAGCTTCTCCTCTCAACAAACATCCGTTTCCTCTTGATAACCGGTTCAGCGAGACAACGAAATCATCTCCAAGGTTCATGGGGAAAACATAATGCAATGACGTTTCAACGTAGGAATTTTTAGAAAATATAATACGATACTGATCTACAAAATAGTGGTGGATTTTAGCATAGAAATATCGGCAATTGGTTTACTTAGCATATAAATATCGGCAATCGGTTTATCTAGCATAGAAATATTGGCAATCGCTTTATCTAGCATATAAATATCGGCAATCGGTTTATCTAGCATAGAAATATCGGCAATCGGTTATCTAGCATAGAAATATTGGCAATCGCTTTATCTAGCATATAAATATTGGCAATCGCATTATCTAGCATATAAATATTGGCAATCGCTTTATCTAGCATAGATATACTGGTCATCGACTTACTTAGAATATAAGATCTGTAATAGGTCCCAAGCGCAACATAACGTGACGTACTGGAAATGTAACAACAAAATGAATGAAGCAATAAAATCAGTGTGTCTTATGGCAAAATTAATTGCTGGTTTCTCATTCCCTCTCTGACCGTCTAGAAAAACGAATTCTGGAGCTAATCATGTTCCATTATTCACGGAATATAGTTTAATATTTATCAACTTCCTGTAACGTGTAATGTATAGAAAGTTAGCGCACATAATGTCATTTTAAAATTCAACAGTCGTGAATTATTTGGCAATTACAACAAATGTTGATCAGTATTACCTAGATATAAACCCATATCATCCAAAGAGTCGAACTCTCGGAATATTTCGTGTTGTAAAAACCACCTTAAAAGAAACTTGCAATCAAAATGCAAACTTCATTTTGTATATGTCCCTAGGAATACAAAACATGTAAGTTTTGGTTAACTGTACGACATATATTAACCACATACCCTCTGACCTTTCCTCGACTGCTGAGAAGCTGGTATTGAAAAGTTCTTGAAGTAGAAGAAATAAGAAAACCCAGGATTTGTTTTAAAAGAAATACATTCATTGGGTGGGCAAACAAATAATCTTGAACGGGCCAATACATGGAGCAGGTTCAGCGCGTGCTTGTTATCACGGTACTACCAGGATCCAGGGTTGTACAGATTATGGGGAAAATAGAAAAAGATTATAGGGTTGTGGTTAATTATTTAGTCTTTAAACTATCCGCTGATTTCCAAATCACAGAATATAACTTTCGAAATGAATACAATTTCCGTTATATTTTCGTTTTAATGCACTTCCTAGACATCGTTATCATCATCGTCATCCTCGATGTACAACGACTAAAACTACGTCATCCAGATCATAATTGGTGAAACAAAAACAAAATAGCGAAGAACGAGTCAAAAATGAAGACGGAGAAAGTAATTACAAATCGAGAAGAAATCATAAAATCTAAATTTAATCAAATGCTTCATTGATAAACTAAGTTAAATTTATACGTATAGTTCAGTTTGCTTCTCCTTTGTGGCAACCAAATACATATATGCATTGATAGTATAAAACTATTGACATAGTTACGTCGTCTAGGTATAAAATGCACGTCATCTCTTGTCGTTGCCTAAACTTGTGGTATATCGCTTGAATGAAATACCTGCAGTGGAGACTTTTATGCACATAGACGTACGGAACAACATTCCTCTAGAATATGAATCAAGACATAATGACAACAGCAAGCATTTAATTATATAATCCACATTTTGCAAAAAAAAAATCTTCATTTTATATATATATATATATATATATATATATATATATATATATATATATATAAACGATAAAAAGCATAAATAATTCTCGTTTTCTAAATGTATTTAATATGGTACACATTTTCATCACAACCATTTCTTATTTCTGTTTTTTCCTCCCTTCTCATGCTTAATGGACAAACTACGCAGTAATGTGGCGTGAAAAAAAAATTGGTCTGGATTAAATCCTTGAAATAGATATTACACCAAGTAACCTACAATAATATGGTTTGTCGTAATATTACGTGTGTACCATCCTTGGGATTTAATTACAGTATTTATCGATGATACAAAGTTGCTAACCATGTCGACATTACACAGTAAATTCCTTGGTTACATGGTACACATAATGCTTTGCTTTTACTGTTGTTTCTTAAACATAAAATAATATTTTAAAAATCGATTATTATTAATTAAATACGAAGATGTCTCTCTGGACCATATCAGCAAGATCCGAGATAAACTCTGGGACATGGCGAACGTAGAGGATTTTTGTTTGTGTCATCCCAAGATATCTCAGGACAATAAATGATGGTGAAAGTTAAATCAAACGGGCCAAAGAATATGTGTGTATGAGAGAGAGAGAGAGAGAGGGAGAGAGAGAGAGAGAGAGAGAGAGAGAGAGAGAGAGAGAGAGAGAGAGAGAGAGAGAGAGAGAGAGAGAGAGAGAGAGTTTTATGGTCGGTGGTACTGTTACTAAAGTAGAATGATGACCTAGATCAGCTGTAAATATTTTAAAATATTTTAATTACCTCTTGTTGGTTCATCATTTCGCTTAGTTTTGTTACGAATATGTAATTATATTGTTTGCGTGTTAATTTTGAATTCATTGTTTTTATGTTTGTTTCATTACATTTTATTGTGATGATTATTTTCGCGGGATTTGATATTTTGAAAAGATATTCAGTCTAATGGGAACGTAGAAATTATTACAGTATTATTATTATTATTATTATTATTATTATTATTATTATTATTATTATTATTATTATTATTATTATTATTATTATTATTATTATTATTATTATTATTATCTCAGTTCGGTTCATAGATCGGGTAAATACGATTAGCTATTACTAAGGCCCACTTGTTAGTTGAGTTGTAAACAAGCCTTTCTTTGTTTTAATGTCCAGTGTGAGAATTTGTTCGTGATTGTTGTTGCCAGCTTGTTTTGAAGTTCATCTATTTTGTTGGAATTTAATAATTCATTCTCTAGAAATCTATACAAGTGCTTCATATTTATAAAATTTCAGGTAGAAATATATTCGGTGTAAATTTATTCTGGAATTTTCAATTGAAAATTATAAATTGTGTTTCAACGAGGAATTGTTGTTAATAGTACAACGATCTCATTTGACGTCATCACTTTCCATATTGTAACTTCATCGAGATTCAAACCTGGATTCAATTAGAACTGTTTAATGATATGACTTCTATTTTTTTTTCAATTCTAGGATCAATTTTGGATTATTTTCACAACCCGTAAGCTATATTTTATCTTTTACATTGTTTGTCTAGAGAAATACATTATTTTGTTAAAATTTACAAAGCTTGTTGGTTTCACTCTTTTCTTTTGGTACATTTGTACGAGAGAATTGGGTTGCTCGTCCTTGGGATATTTGACTTTTAGCTAAAATATTTTAAAAAATTGTTGTTTGAAATGTAAATTACCTTAGATTTAAATCAAAGGAATACTATTTTATATTTCTTTTGAAATCTTCCGTGAAAACAACAGGCTTTCATTAACAATGTCATCAACAAGGGAGACGTTTCTTTCCAGTCCTACTCAAGAGCACCTGGATAGTTTGAAAAAAGACGATTTGCTTGAACTTGCCAGATATTACGATGTTTCTGAGGCAAAACTTCCTTAACGAAGCAAGAAATTAAAAACATTTGGATTCAGGATTTGGTTGATAAGAATGTTTTCGATACAAGTGTTTTGGCTAAGGTCAGTAAGTCGGTATCAGACTCTGATATGAAAGTAAAGGAATTAAAAATGAAATACAAGATCGAATTGGAGTCAAGAAAGCTCGAGCTTCAGAAAGATTAAAGAGAGAAAGAATTGTAGAGTTGCAATTTGAAGAGAAGCAATTGCAGATGCAATTTGAAGAGAAGGAGAAAGAGAGACAGGAAAGAGAAAATGATGGACAAATGAATTTGGAATTAGAAGAGAATGAGAGAGAAACAGAAGATGTTGTTGTTGAGCTTAACGCCATTTTTCAGCACACGATAGGCTATTCATGGCGGCCAGTATTAATGGTGGAGGAAGAAACCGGGAAATCACCGGAAAGAACCACTGACCCACGAGAAGCTACTGGCAAGCTTTCTCACATATCCACATTCAGAAGAGGGAGAAAGATAAACGCTATATGGAAAAAGAGGAGAGAGAGAGAGAGAGAGAGAGAGAGAGAGAGAGAGAGAGAGAGAGAGAGAGAGAGAGAGAGAGAGAGAGAGAGAGAGAGAGAAAGAGAGAGAGAGAGGAGGAGGAGGAAAGAGAGAGAGAGAAGCAATTGTAGTTACAAAAAGAATAAAATACAATTACAAAAAAGAACAAATGCATGTACAGAGGCAAAAAGAGAAGGATGAAAAGGAATTTCAAATTAAATTTAAAGAAATGGAGCTCGCAAGTGTAAAGCACGATTTCACTCCACATACAAATGCAAGTTTTGACATTGCAAGAAATATAAGGTCAGTGCCCCCTTTTTGAGAAAAAGAAGTAGACAAATATTTTATTTATTTTGAAAAGCCGCTGAAAGTTTGAAATAGTCAAGTGAGCATTGGACTTAATTACTGCAATGTTAACTTTTTGGCAAGGCCCGAGATATATATATATATATATATATATATATATATATATATATATATATATATATATATATATATATATATATATATATATATATATATATATATATATATATATGCAACCAAGTTCTGACTATAATTTGGTTACGATATGCATTTTAAAAAGTTTACGTTAGTTATCAGCAAAAAATTCAGAAAGTATAAAACAGAAGCTGTACGAACTTACGTCGAATTTGCAAGAGAAAAAGAGCAGTTATTTGAGAGATGATGCTTAGCCAAGAAATTTGAACATGATTATGAAAATATCAAACAACTTGTGTTATTAGAAGAGTTGAAGAACTGTGCTTCTAAAGACATTGAAAATCATTTTGAAAAGCATGAGATTGAAACCTTAGAAAATGCTGCTCTTGCAGCTGATGAGTATTCATTAACTCATAAAGTTCTTGTTTAAGGCAAATCATTCACTCCGCAGTCTACTGATATAAAGGTATTTCAGACTAATACGATTCCTTCTAAAATTGAATCTGGCACAACTTCTAAAAATCAAGCTTCTGATAAACTTGATTCAAATTTTTTGTCTCTATCTACATGTAGATTATTACAAGAAAACAAGACACGTCATTTCTGATTGCTTCAAATCGAAATATAGGCAATCAAGGTAGACCTATCCTAAATGCTCTTATTTTTAAGAGGTTTATGTCACGGTCATGTATTGAAATAACACAATTGTTGGGACTTAAAAACCTCAGTCTGATTTTATTATGGAGAATTATGAACAATTCATGTCAAAGGGTTCTATATCACTCTTGGGTTATTTGGCAAATCCTATCGCTATTAAACTTTAAGGGAGATTCTCAGAGTCTTTTGTTATAAGGTACTTTGACTATTTATGACAGATTCTGTTCTAAGAGTGCGGCTTTGTTAATGTTCCTCTCTATTGTTAAAATTTGTCATCAGACTTAGTTTCAGGACTGTGACAGGCGGTATAGTGTTTTCTTTACCCGTTGAGGACATTCATTTGTTACTAGGCAACAACCTAGCTGGAAACAAGGTTATGTTTAATCCACTCACTTGCAGCAGACAAGCCTTCTTTGGATCAGAAAGTTGATCTTATTGAAAATGAATACTCTGATTTATAACCAGCTTGTGGAGTTACCAGAGCTATGACAAAGAAAGCACTTGAGAATGATTTGTATAAGGAAAATATTCCTTTACCTGACACATGTATTGATCAGGCTTTTGATGAAGTCACTTTCACTCCTTGTTTGGATCAATCAAAAGGCATTGATCACAGTAATCCTCTTTAAACTACTCATTCTCTTTATTCTAATCAGGGTGACAAAAGACAGTCATTTGGTAAACAGGAAAAAGATCACCAAATCTTTTGTTTGTTTCAGAGGGTAATTAACGATAATGAAGCCACTGAAATACATGACTTTTATTTCATCAAAGATGGAATTCTTATGAGAAAATGGAGACCTCCATTGGTACCTGCTGGTGACGAGTGTCCAGTGAACTATCCGATTGTAGTTCCAAAATCTTACATACAGGAAATACTTAGGTTGGCCCATGAAACTCCTTTGGTTGGTAATTTATGGATAAATAAAACTTATCTCAAGATCTTGACTCACTTGTATTGGCCAAAAGATCCAAAGTGATGTTGTACATTTTGTAGACCTTGTCATATTGGTCAAATTGTAGGAAAATCTAATCAGATGATAACTCAGCCTCATCTGCAACCTATTCCTATATTTGACGAACCATTTATCAGAATTATGGTAGATTGTGTTTCTCATTTACCTAATACCAAGTCAGGCAAACAATATTTGTTGACCATTATGTGTGTGCCAATAAGATTCCCAGAGGAAAATTTCTTTGAGGAATAGTAAAACTAAAACCATAGTAAAATCATTGATAAAGTGTTCAACCATAGTAAAATCATTGATAAAGTGTTCTACTCAATTTGGCCTTCCCAAATCTGTCTAAACGGAAAATGGGTCAAATTTCATTTCTGGGATTTTCCAGCAAGCTATGCACGAATTAGGCATTCAATGGTTTAAATCTTATACTTACCACCATGAAAGTCAAGAGGCTTTAGACAGACTTCCTCAGACTCTGAAGAATATGATTCGATCATATTGCTTTGAAACGAGTACAGAATGGGATGAAAGCCTTCATTTGCGTTTGTTTGCTGTTAGGAAGTCCGTTCAAAAATCTTTAGGATGCAATCCCTGTAAACTAGTTTTTGAACATAATGTTCGTGGACCATTGAAGTCAATGAAAGAGAAACTTCTTTCTTATGAGGATACTGAGCTCAATTTTCTTGACTATATTTCTGATTTTAATTAAGTTGTCAAAGGCTTGTGAGGTCACAAGAGCATATATGAACTCTACTCACTTAAAAATGAAATCAAAATATGATATAAACTCAAGGGATATGAGTTTTCAACTTGGTGATAGAGTTATAGCTTTCTTACTCATATCCCAAATCACATTCAGGATAAGTATTATGGTCAATACACGATTGAAAAGAAAGTAAAAGAAAGTAAATGATTTAAATTACATCGTAAATACTATTTGTGAGAAAACAAAACAACTTTGTCACATTAACATGTCAAAGGTGAATATTAAAAGAGATAGCCAATTAAATCATGCAATTAGATTCGTTGTACCTGGCCCACAAACTGAGGATTTAAGTGAAGAAATTCAATCAGACTGTTGATCTTGGAGCATCAAATCGTCGGAATTCGGAAATTATGAAAAATCAGGACCAGAAACTTTTACATTTGCAACGATAAGAAAGGAATGAACTTAAACAGTTATTTTTTAAATATGAGCACTTGTTTCCAGATATTCCTACGAGGACAAACACATTTTTACGGAACAGGTTACGGAACAGGTTTAGGATACAGTCTATTCCGATTGGTTAATATGGATTTATGGGCGTTACTCTGTAAGAAATTAAAGGTTTTACTTTAGGAAAATTCTTTAGTCTTTAATCTTTCGCGAGGAAATTTAAACGATTCCGGGATCGTGTAAGACGTTATCTCGTGATTTGGCAGTAACGCGAGAGTTTTGTCTCATCGAGTAGGCAAACTCTACATTCCGAATTCGTAAAAAGTACTTTTTCATTATAGAGTGAGGGGCCAGATAGTTGTCTCAGTTAGGAGACGGACTATTCGTGAGGTTCGTGGAAACGAATAAAGAAACGGCAAAAGGTACGCAATCTTAGTTTCCCGATTTTAATATGTTATTTCATTTCTTGATCTATTTCAAATGTATTTTTGATATGATGTATGTATGTATGATTTCATTTTGCAGGATTTTAGTGAAATGCTAGTCATGACATTTTATTCTTTGATTTTCTAATTATCAATTCATTTGGAGAATTGGCAAGATTGAATGTAATTAAAATTTCATTGGATTAGTTGAAAAGATTGCATGCAATTAAATCTTGAATACATAGGAGTGATTAGGAATTTAAATGAATTAAGCTTAAGGAATGATGGGTAATGTTTCATAGTTTATGGATTAACTCTGTTTAGAATGAGTATGACCTAACATTACATGTATACCATATACTAGTTTGTAATATTTAATTGATCACTTAAGTGTATATCTATATGCTAGTTTGTAGTATTTAATTGGTCGATTAAACTATTTTAGAATAGTTAGATGTGAGGGTCTAAGCCATATGTAACTTAAGACTGCTAGATTGGTAGAGTAAGCAGTCGAGTGGGGGTTACATACGGGTTTATACGGCTGAGTTGAATTTAACTGACCATCCTTAGCGTGACCCGAATTAAGGTCAGGACAAGCATTGACCGTTTATGTAAACATAACAGTTAGCTAACAGAAGTTACTGCGGCAGAATTTATGCATTTTGTTTTCTGAGCCGAATTAATGTAAAAATATAAATATACTTGGGAATGTGACCTATTGTCTATTGCGAGACATTTTATTTATTGAAGAAAACAGCTTTCCTGGATTCACATGAGAAATCCCTGAACAATCACAGGACCCGAACAAGTTTTACGCAGAAATCTAAGTCCAGAGACGATTGGTAAGTCAGAGTTCGACGGACAAGAGTCCAAGACGAAACAGCTAGACAAAGATCGGCAGAGCAGGGACGAACGGAAATCTTGATGTCCGCATAATATAGGTGATGAAGTCTCTCATCGTTGCACTCAAAGGTCACATCTCATTGGCAATGAAGATAGTAATTTAACGCTGAAAGTAATTTTACATTTAAAGAAATTTGTATTGTCTTTTTATTTGAGTACATGTTAGTACCATTTTCCTTCTTTTGTAACCAAGTCATTGATTTCTTTTCATTTTAAATTCTGTTGATAAACTGATTAAATTTTATATTTGTTCATTGAAAGGGGGCTCGTTTTGTTATTTCTTCAATATACTTGTTCAGTGATCTGCATTCTTCTTTCTATCTATCCACACTGGGTAAAGTACACCGCGGAGGTCATTCCCTAGCAATGAACCGTAGTAAAAGAGGTTGGTGTGTTTTGCACGCCGCCAATTTGTCACTAAATATATATATATATATATATATATATATATATATATATATATATATATATATATATATATATATATATATATATATATATATATATATATATATATATATATATATATATATATATATATATATATATGCAGTACCACGCACCCATCCACCAGTCTATGCTCCCATTAAATCAATGCCACTGTTCACAAGATAACATTCTGTCCTAATTCCGCATTTTCTTTTTTCACTAACTGATTAGTTGTTTGGTACTTGCTTTATCGCATACTTTTAAGCGTTACTTAACAAGAGTGAAAACTCCTTTATCTTACTCTCTGACTTGGTAATTAATTAACTTGCAGTTATTTGGTTCTTTATACGTTTTTTTTTAAACATAACTTAACAGCATATTGAAAACTCGTTTTGCTTACTAATGACTTCTTTAAATCCTTAATTAAATAATTAACCTTCTTTAAGTATTAATACTTCCTAACCCTTTCGTTAAAAGGTTTATTTCTGAATCCTTCAAATAAAACACTGAATATATTTTTTTCTACCTTGTATGTTTTCCCTTTATTTCTATTTTCATTCTTGATGTACCGATTTTAGTTTTCGAGAAAATTTATGCTTGCGTGTTACAGTTTTGGAGACAAGAGATTATACAACATAATCTGTGTGACAAAGAGCAGACAATCATGTCATTGTTCTATTGACTAATACAATGAAACGCCATTACCATCATATTATGAAATATCCGGGATAATAATACATATGTTTGTAAACATATAGTCATTAAGTACACAAACACAGAGTGTGTGAGGAATACCTTTTTAGATTCTAATTTAAATCCACGTATTAATTCATACCAAAATTATAATTCGGCGAAGCACCTTTAATTCTCTTAATATGTGTTTCCACATTGTGGACTCATTTACACAATTAGGAGAAATGCAGTCATATAGGATTTCTTGTAACTATAATTTCTGGATTATCAAGAAGCAGTTTTATAATATATCATACCTTACTAGCCATCAGACGTAAATATAGGCATTATTCATGGCTGTTCCAAGTAATATTCCCTTAATCGTTACAATAGTCCTTTCTCATAGCTGTGCCACGATAGATATCACAATGCTGAATAAACCACGTTTACATACGCAATGTGGTTTGCTGCTATGTCAGTCAGACACAATAGAATTTTAACATGCAACCATCGTAAACACTTATTGCGTGACTTTGTGTAGTTTTCGAAAGATGATTAGCGGAAGCAGCGAACCGACTGACCGCTAAAACTAGCATGGCGTGCGGAGGGATGTACAGTGAACTCGTAATTTGACTTAAGCCCACCATGTTTAGCATGGAAAGCATTAATCCGTGAGATTTAACTTTATTGAAAATATATTGAGCATAAAAATTAACATATCTCCAATTCTTTGTAGAAACTCATTTAATGCTAAACCATATTCTTGGTGCACATTAGAAAAACCTAACATTCTTTAAGCACAACTGGACGTAAATAGTCAACTCAAATGAGTCTACACCTTTTGACCCCTGGAACCAGTCTGCCTATGTGAAATATCAAGTGATCGCACGCTTATGATAACAGCAGGTTAAAATAATAGGGTATCTGTCCTTATCAAATTCCATCTGATCAGGACACATGACAAATGACTCTGCACATTTTTTATACCCTATTCATTATTCAATCCCTAACAGCAGTGTTCTCTTCTTTGTTTCAGAAAGTCTCGTTTTTTTCACACTAATCGCGCCGGTGGCCTAGTGGTCGCGGGTTCGAACCCCGGCCGAGTTATACCAAAGATTTTAAAAATGATACTAACAGCTGCCTCGTTTGGCCCTAAGCAATAAGAGGTTAGTGTTAGGACTGGTCTTCCTGGTGTCAGAATAATGTGACTGGATGGGACATCATGCCACATGTCTGCGGCATGATGCCCCAGTGCTAGACATCACTATAAACTGCCACACTGCAGGCATCGCAGCGACATGACTAAAAATTGTTAAAGCTACATTAAAAATCTAAATCACACACACACACACACTACCATCTATACTCAAGCAACCCCACCCCATTGCTCCCCAAACTTTCCATCACAAGTCATTATACCAAATTTTATATTTATCTGTGTCGTCGCTGTTGTCGCTAATGTTGTGGTTGTTATTGTGGCTTCAACTACTACCACTGTTAATTGTTTCCTTCTTAAAGAGAACCAATTCTTAGAGAGATACAAAAATGTCCTCCATGGAACTATATAATGTATACGGAGGTCAGAAGCCCTAAACAAGGCTTTAGGTTAAGCAAATGATTAAATATTGCAGCATTAAATGAATGCTAATCAGGAATGCGTAACATCAACATCTTTGGTGATTGCAATTTGGGATATTATACCTATATAACAAAATCGGCAAAAAGCCTTGGGCCGTGATTAACAACAGTGATAAATATCTATGTATGTCCCATCTTTGCTAGCCAAAGGTCGTTATGTCCTTCGTAAACCTTTGTTCATTTTTAGGTACTTAAAACGATATCAACTGCTCTGCTATTTGACTGGATACAGCTTAAAGATACTGATCCGATCAGATTGCTTGAAACATTTAAATTAGGAGATTTAAACTGGATTTTGATTATCTAACGGGTCACGTAACAAGCTGTCTGATTGGTTCATTGTTTTCGCTTGCTAAGGCGATGGACTCTCTTTTATCCATAAGAGGACACTTATTCAGAACACCTCAGTTAACTGAGTATGACAAGGGTTGATATGGAAGGAAGTCGATAGACGACCCGTTGATAGCAAAGATGCACAACTACATGTGTTTTTGAATTCTGTATTGTTTGGTGTTTTTTTTAAATCTCTCATAACTTTATGACTGATGTATATACAGGTTTGTATCACCATTATTCATTCATTTTTGCAACAATGTATTATAGATGAATTATATATTATATTGTATTGTATTGTATTGTGTTGTGTTGTGTTGTGTTGTGTTGTGTTGTGTTGTGTTGTGTTGTGTTGTGTTGTGTTGTGTTGTGTTGTGTTGTGTTGTATTGTATTGTATTGTATTGTATTGTATTGTATTGTATTGTATTGTATTGTATTGTATTGTATTGTATTGTATTGTATTGTATTAACTATGTACTTTTTTGCATACCTCATATCAATAATGTTCTGTTCTGTGAATTAAAAAAATAACGCCAGTTGTCCAAAATAATGTACCAAATTACCGTTAAACGTGATATTCATCTTAACTTTGTATTGATGTGCAAGATACGTATTGTGGTATGTGATTATTGCGACTTAATACGACTTTCATTAGAAAAGAAATCGTACATGATTTTTTTACTGCAGAGAAATTTCAAATTACTAGGGTATTTCGGTGGTACAACATCTTTTCCAATATCATGCAGGCGTACAGGTTGTTCGCCGGATTTGAAGATCATGCAGATGTACGATTGTTCCCCGGATTTGAAGATACTTGATAAACTGACGAACTGCCAGTGTTTTGTTTCGGGTGAGATTTATGAAATGCAGTGGCTTGCAGTGAGGCACGAAAAGATAACGTCTAGCCCTATGTTTATCACATCAACTAACCCCGGTACATAATAGACACGTGTGGGTTAGTGCAAAGCTGTTTATAAGGTATATTTCAAAGAAATTAACCAAACTAAATTAGAATACTTCGACCCTACAGTGAATTGAAATGAGATTGTGGATTTTGTCAAAGATCTTCTGTTCGAACGTATTGATTTCGTAACGTCAAAATCAGGTGGTTAATTCAGCATTAGAAACTCTCGTGGAATAACCACCAAATTCATGTATGTGAGACATGAACAACGCTTATGTGACAATAGTAGTCAATGAACGAACCTATTAATTGCATGTTGAAAGTCATACAGTATGCCTTTTTTAGAACCATTTCAGACATGAAGAGAAAACGATACATGACCCAACCCCTCTAAACCTCCACTAAGCATGAGAAAGATCAAATCGTGGCAGCTGTATAACATGCCTTGGATATATGAAACATTATATTTTTAAGTGCAAGATAACGATTTTTAAAAAAAATGTTTTAGAATGAGTGTCATATTTCTGACCAATGCAGGAATAATTTGTCTCCAAACATTATTACAACAAAGAATTTAGAAATATAAGACTAAATACGAGAGAGAGAGAGAGAGAGAGAGAGAGAGAGAGAGAGAGAGAGAGAGAGAGAGAGAGAGAGAGAGAGAGAGAGAGAGAGAGAGAGAGAGAGAGAGAGAGAGAGATTTTATTTAATTTGATTCAGTACTGGTACTCAACTTTGAAGGTCTGGCCATCGCACTCTACTATAAATTCTACTCCCAAACTATAACTGTGCAACAAAAATCATTTATCCAACCAGTTTCCATTTCAGGTAAATCAATAAACTTCCTACATAATAGAAATAACAAATAAAGTGATATGAAATATTGTGCCATAGAAAGTAATGAGATTTTTTTAATACGAACTTTTTTAAAAACAAAACTGTTTCTCAGTATGATATGTAAAGCTGTCTTGCTCCACGCCGAGTAAATGTGTCGGCCAAACTATCGGCAGTGACTTCATCCCGTAAGTAGCAGGCCATACAGTCATGACGGCATGACGGCAAACTATATTTAATTCATTTGCATCAATCATCTTTGGGATTTCAGAAGTTGTTACTGATAACCGTACCACATGCTGAGAAATATATGTCCTTTAATGCAATGACCGGTGCGCCAGCTGACAGCGAGTAACAGAATGTATTCATTATATAGAGTTGGTTTCGATCGCTTTACATGAAAGAGATACGTGGCGCCATCGGTCATTGTTTGACCTATGATCACATGTCATTGTATTCACTTATTAGAGAGGAATACAAGTCGGTTTTATATTCAGTCTGAAATTGTAGATTTGTTCTCTATTCTTTAACAACAAACAAGTGTCTGGTTTATTTCACCCTAAGGCACGAGATACGATACGAACAGAAGAAGAACTTATAATCAACATCAATGGATGTTTGAAATTTCTTCTTGCTTTGACTTTTGGGGAATTTTAGCTCTATTGGTCATTGACCAGAATAAGTAATGGGATCGTCTGTCGTCCATCCGTCGGTCAACAAAAGTTTGTTACCTCTAACAGTCCTACACTACTGTAAGGATTTCCTTCAAAGTTTCCAGATACGTTTATCCCACGGTTTAGTTGGTCCTTAGTGAAAATTATATTGCTGGGACATCTAATATGGCCGCCACAGTGTCCGTCTTGAAAATCTTATTATAGCTTATCCTCTCCTGAATAGACGATCTTATATATATTTGGATTTCACTAAAAGACATTATATGAAGTCTTGATTGTTCCAAATGAAAATGAAGCCGAACTAATGTCCACAACATCCATAACGAAAATGATGTCGAACTAACGTCCACAACATCCATAATGAAAATGATGCCGAACTAACATCCACAACATCCATAATGAAAATGCTGCCGAACTAACGTCCACAACATCCATAATGAAATGATGCCGAACTAACGTCCACAACATCCATCATTAAAATGTTGTCGAACTAACGTGCACAACATCCATAATGAAATGACGCCGAACTAACGTCCACAACATCCATCATGAAAATGAGGCCGTACTAACATCCATAACATCCATAATGAAAATGATGTCGAACTAACGTGCACAACACCCATAATGAAAATGATGTCGAACTAACGTCCACAACATCCATAATGAAAATGATGTCGAACTAACGTCCACAACATCCATAATGAAAATGATGTCGAACTAACGTACACAACATCCATAATGAAAATGATGTCGAACTAACGTTCACAAAATCCATAATGGAAATGATATCGAACTAACGTCAACAACATCCATAATGAAAATGATGCCAAACTAACGTCCACAACATCCATAATGAAAATGATGCCGAACTAACGCCCACAACGTTCATAATGAAAATCTTGTTATCGCTACACCTCTTGAATGTATTTTCATATGAAAAGTGGCTTTTCGCAAAAAGACTTATGTTATATTGCTGGTCCTAAAAATGGTGCCACTCTAACAGCCAAAATGGGTCCTATGGCAGTCATTTTTGAATTTTTTTATCGCAAATCTACTTGAACATAGGGTCATATTGACTTCTGATTTTCACCAGAAGCCTATGTATTATGTCCATGTGGTCTTAAATGAATATGGTAACTATATGACATCAACATGGCCGGCACAGCACCCAGATTTAAAAAGGTATTATTACTATTCCTCCTGAATGGAAAGTCACATCCTGAAAATATTTTTATTTCTACAGTAGCAGAGAAAATGGAGACTTCTAACCCCAAACACAAATACAAATTCCCATCTCGGAGACCCCAACAACGACTAAAGTATTTAGCTAGGAAAATTCTAGCCCAGAGATATTCTCTCCCTTCAAACAAATCCATCTGAGAGACCAACCTACCTCTATCCCAACAGCGACGGCCTTTCTTTGTGGATATATTTTCTGGAGTAAGATGGTAAGTGGAATATTATTTCTAAACTTTAGACAACATTTCATACTCTATTGATTGACATACTTTTTTGATAATCTTTACATACTTTCTGACTCTCATTGGTAGAACATCTGTTAACATAATGTAAATAATACGAAACTCGCGTATAAATTGTCAATATCACATTTTAAACTTCGTAAGAAAGATCGTATCTGATCACGTGATAAGTGATACTAGCTGTTTTGCAGGCATTTTGTTTAGTCACAAGTCGACATTCAATTTTTATACACTGTTGCAAGAGAAACTCTAACGCTTGATATTACTAACGAAATTGGATTAAACGATGAAATAATGTTTCTGTAGATTTCCTAGTATTTATGTTTTATAGCTTTACATTTTACTGGCTTACATAAGGATATTATATATTGTCTGCGATCATCAGAGATTGTCATTAAATTAAACATCTTGACAAATATAAATCGAATTTATATTTGTAAGCGGTCTGGAATTTGAATGTTTAAAAAGGTTTTTTTCTGCCGCCATTTCGATTGATTATCATCTACTGTAAAATTAAACTTCAAATTTTTTTGTAATATGATATTTTACGTTATATCGACTAGTTTCGGTCTGCTGTAAATTTTTAATCAACTACACCTACAATATCGTTTTGTTTATCGTCACTGCTAAATAAAATGCCATTTTCTGTATAACCAACCGACCTATCGTCCGAGATTATTCACGGGATAAAATTTCTTGAGACAGCTCCTCGCTCGCAATTGTATCGCAGGGTAAAATTATCGTCCGCGATTACATCGCTGGTGTAAACATCAGCAGATAGTTTCATCAAATACATATTATAATGTATTTTTATCTAATTTATTGTCATTGTCACGGAATTGTATAAATTTATTTTTATTAAGTAAAGGTACTCGGGTTTCGTTTTTTGTGTACAACGATACCCGAGAGTGATCAATGCATATTCTACAATATTTCGAAACAGTGAGTTCGGTTTATCTTGCGCTGCACGTGCGGAATGCTTTAGACGGGAAAACCGAATAGATGAATTGCACAGACGATGTTGAGCTACATTTCCTGTGTATAAATGTTTTACGTTACAACAAAATCTTTACATTACGAACCGTTTTGTCGATCGGAGGTCTACTTTGAGACCTAGATATCTCAAGCTGTGGAGCTGTGTTGGTGTTGGTGTTGCAGTATTCTGCTGTGTTGTGCAGTGCTGTGATGTAGAGCTCTGCTGTAGAGATGTGTATGTGCTACGTTTGCAGTGCCGAGCTGTTCTGTGATTACAGCTGTATAGAGCTGCATGTGCTGTGTAGAGCTATGTATGCTGCGTGTGCAGTGCTGAGACGTGTTGTGCGTATGTTTTCGAGTGCTTCGAATATTCCAACGTTGCTAGTCGGGTTGAGGGAGATCAGGCGTTGGAGACGCTGGTGGGCGCTGATTGTCTAACCCAGGAATCAATGGTGGTCGGTGACTACAAATCTTGCTTGTTTGGCCAGTGGAACTGGTAGCAAAGAGTTAAGGGATTATAGACATTGCTCCAGATATATAATATTTTGGCCGTGGGCTAATGTAGGTTTTTTCGTAATACCAATTGTTTTGTTATTGTGAGTAAAATTATCAATTCGTTATTTTGAACAAACTATCATTTCTATTTTACTATTATGAGTAAAACTATCAACTCGTTATTTTGAAAGAAATATTATTTGTATTTTACTATTGTAAAGGTCATATATTTGTTTTGTGATATACCGTGAATCGTTCTTTGTCTTGGTATCATATTTGTTGCATTCCAACCTTACTAATTATCTTAATTTGTTCCATATTTAAGCCCATTCACGCACATGTATCGATCATCCTTCACTTGATATTTTCATATAACATTAAATAATGTATTGCATTCCCATCAATGGTCTTTTGTTATTAATCCGAAAATCCCAAACTCGGTTATCTTGTTCGAGTTATAAAATGACTATCGAGGTAAAATATCACAAAAAAGTTAATGTATCAAATTCTGTCGCTGTTATTTTTAGGCAAGGCAATTCTAATAAGATTCTGCTAAAAGATGCAGAAAATTTTTAATGATAGAGTAATAATAAACACTAAATTTGATAAAGATTATATTATAACGTTTGCTCAAAATTGCTTAATTAAAACCGAGCTAGCAGATATATTTAATCATTGTATCTAAAGATAATTTTGGCATAGTATTCGCTTGAAAAAGCTGATCTCATTATTCTATCGGCAACAAATTTTACTCCCTTTGGGATTTATCTTGTAGTATTTATTAGCAGCTGAAGTCAATTTAAGTTTGATTTCCTCATCTGTTTCAAGATTAAATTAAACAACAGTTTTTACCGGACATCTAAAACTAAAAAAAATAGCGACTGCTCTGTCAGGAGTTGACAAGTTATCGGTTTCATAAACAAGTCATACAGGTAAATTTCACCGCAACAGATCTATATCATTTACTAGAGCCAACTGTAAAACATGAACTTGAAAAACGCATGGATTTGAAAATATTAGTGCAATATCAAGTTATATTTCAAAGCTACTTGGGCCAGAGGAGGAAATTGCAGATCCTTACATTAATGCAAAAATCAAGGCGTGTTTTGCCCGGATTCAATCTTTGATCACTAGCTGATGAAAAACACTGGGAAATTAGGAGCAAGATGGAACAATTTACTGAATCAGGTTTGGGTTGGAAGTTTGATCTTATTACTTAAATTTTATTTCACACAATAAAATATAACGTATTACGCGGTAGTTCGTATCGTATACTGATCTGCCACTTATTTTTTTTAAACAATGTTGTATGTGGTAACATGTTTATAGCTTCGTGTCTAGGAGTGACCTCCAACGGTGAAATTTGCCCTGTATCGAATAAGCTACTACATGTAGGGATAAAGTAGTAATCTGAGCTAATATATAGAACAAATAAGACGAGACCCCATTAAAAGTAATAATAAAATCTAATAAAATCTCAAAGAATAAATATTTCCACGAATAAACGATACATAAATGACCGTTCGAGATATACAATTCTTTCTTTACTTACTACTATGGAATTTCAAAATACAATGACCATTAAAGAATTTCAAAATATAATGACAATAAAGGAATTCCCATATACAATGGCATTAATAAATTAGCCGATGCTGTGTAAGTCCAAATTATCATACAAGTCCGTGTAATCGAATAGTTCTGCCTTTTTCAATTAAAGTATAACCTGTTGACTTCGCTGTCCCCACAGATCCTCTCAGACTGTACTTAGGTTCCGTTGTTCAGTACGTCTTCCGTTCCACTTTCTCTCGTTCCACCAATTCGAGATACTGTTTACTTCGTTCCAACTACTCTTTCCTTTCCACTCTGTTTTTCCTTCCCTCACTGTTTTTCCTCCCCAATCCGTTTAGGTTGTACTTTTCTCAGGCTATCTCTGCTTATGAAAATAAAAAAAGCCTAAATCTTTGTCACATTAACGGAAATACAAAACTAGACAAACCCCCTCCAGGTCAAAAATTACTCTATCGTTTTCAACAGTCTACGCGGTTAGTTCCTAGACTAATCAACCATGAATGCCAGTTACGCCACAGGTGGCATTGACCCTTTTCACAGGACCTCATTATACGTAAATGAATGAAATTCCACACTACACAACATTTGTTTCATATATTTCCGTCTACTTCCGTAACATCAATCATCAATTCATTCACTGACTATAAATAAAATATTATCAGCTAAATTAACTCAACACAGTTATGTCGGGTACATAATTCCGCATATAAAATACGTATGAATTCAACCTACTAAATTCCTACAATAATCAAGTCTATATCTTAGAAAATCGTCAATGCATATGTAAAAGAAAATAACGTTGCGCGGCTCAGATAAAGAAACTAGACACAAATATACCATATAAAAAAACTAATCTACGACTCAACAAATAAATTCCTGCAAATACATGCTCATACAAGCCATTATGTCATAACATAATCGACGTATATAAATTCATGCAACTACAAGTACCTACAATCAATTAAATCATAGCATACAAGGTGAAAATGAGATTTATGCAATAACCTCGTTTCTTTTTCTGCTTTTGTGTCTGTCAAAACCTCCAGACATCCGTCTCTCCCTTGGATGACACTTATTTTTCGAGAAATTTACATTTTAAATTCCAGAGTCCAGCTCTTACCCCCCAATTCCCTCTCATAGAGGATGGTAGACTGAAGAATCGAATTTTCTCCAGTATATTTGAACTGACGATTTTCTGTTTAACTACGCCCCCTTCCACGTCGTGACCAATCAGATTTAAAATAATTCCCGCCTTTTCAGTTTTAAACACTGTATTATTTCAATCACCAATCGACCCCGACTATACTGACTTCCAAAAATCAGTTCAAAGCAGAATAAAGCTCTAACTCCTCGCGAAAAGTTTAAACAAACTCAGCCATTGATTAAAAACTAATAACTCCTGGCCTCGCCCTGAACTAAACTGTACTTTATAGCTAAAACATGGTGGCCATTTCCCCATTAATCTCGTTAATGGTATATGTATGCCAGCTAAGTGTGGTCTACTAAAATTAATTCTAACGAAAAAGAGCGACATAAAAATTTGGTTCTTTACACTGTATAAACGTCAAAAACCTCAATAACAGATGTTTTCAATAGGCTATTCTTTCTGCGATGTTTTTAATAGAAAAACACGTTAATCGCGTTGACAAGTATCTTAGTTACGTATCATAATTAAATTTTAATGGCATTGACTTTCCAGTTGCGGAAAATTCAAATACCAAAGTTTGACAACCAAAATATTTCACTTAACGCACTTTGGTCTTAACGAGCATGAAACGTCTATCCGAGATATGTTTCAGAAATAGCTTCACAATCGAAAATAAACTTGCTATTTTATAAGACTAGATGGCAGACAGTATAGTAAACAAACCAATAACAAATTTCTTATGCTATCGCTGCTTGCACACTTGCTCTAACAATGAAAAATTACATAAGCATTTACATTACTGTAGTGACATAAAGCGAATAACAATGCCGTCCAAAGAAAATAATTTATTACAATTTGTTAACGATAAGCATAAACTAAAAATTCGTTTCATTATATACGCTGACTTCGAGTGTTTACTTCAGTCTGAACTTGGCTTAAAAAATAATCCTAAATAATCGAGTACAATGAAAACTCAAAACCATGTTCCATGCGAAGTGGCGTACAAGATAGTTTGTTGTACTGATTCAAGCTTATCCAAATCAATTAAATTATAACAAGGTAAATAAAATAAAGCTGTTTGGCTTCTCAGGCAGTTAATTAGATATGTTGATGATATATTTAATCGTTTAAAAAGAATAACTCCAATGATACAACTGACATCTCGACAGGAACCTGATCAACAGCAAACGTAATTTTGTTGTATTTGTGATAAAAAAAAACTTTTGACTCGCCTGATAATAAAAAGTATGTGACCATTGTCATTTAACCGGGCAATATCATGGAGCGGCTCATGACAAATGTAATTTAATTTCACGCTCCGGATTTTATTCCAGTTGTTATTCAGTACTTCAGAGGATATGATAACCATATTATAGTAGAAGATTTTGGTGATACTCAATCTAGTTTAAAACTTGATACTGTGATCAACTGTATTCCAAATAATTTTGAAACGTATTTGTCAGTTATTTTAGGTAAGTTACGTTTTATTGACAGCTTTCATTTCACATTAGTATCGTTAGAAGATCTTGTAGAAAATGCTATGAAAGCTGGTAGCGAGTTTAATAACTTACAAGATTGTTTTGGAGATAAATTTAATCTATTGACTAAAACAATGAGTCTTTCCGTACTAGTATCTCGACGATTGGAAAAATTTTATGAAACTTCTTTACCTGAAAAAGATAAATTTTATTCGCAACTTAAAAATGAAAGCATAACTGATGACGAATACAAATACGCGCAACATACTTTGAATTTGATTGTAAGACGAATTGCTATTATCATTATTTATATTTGAAAACTGATGTGTTATTGGTAGTTTATGTATTTGAAAGTTTTCGAAAAGTTAGCTTTAAGCATTACGAACTAGATCCTTGTTGGTCCCTGGGTTATCTTGAGATGCTCTGTTAAAGTTTAGTAAATTTAGGTTAGAATTACTGACTGACGTTGATATGTTCAATCGAAATAGGTATCAGAGGCGGTATTAGCGTCATAATAAAGAAATATTCTGAAGCAAACAACATATACCTGAAAGAGTGCAATCCTAAGCTTCCTTCGAAGTACATTATTGATCTAGATTGTAATAATGTGTACGGTTATCCTATGGCCGAACCAATGCCATTTGGTAGATTTCGATGGATTACGACTGACCAATTTCTAGCGGAAACCGAAAAAAGATACATAACGATGTTTCATATGTCTTTGAAGTTGGTCTCGATTATCCAACTTCGCTACAAAATTTAAACAACAATTATCAAGAAGAACAAGTGATAGCATTATCAATACAAAATTCTATGGTAAAAAACTAGTACCAAATTTACTCTATACGTAAAATTATAAGTTGTAGCGAAATATGGTTTTGAAAAAAAAAACTTCTTTAAGCTTATGAACAACTCAGTTTTTGGTAAGACAATGGAAAATATTAGAAAACGAGTAAATATCGAGCTAGATAATGACATCAACCGCAGAAACAAACTTGTGTCAGATGACGATTTTGTTAGTATGAATCTTGTCGCAGTACAAAGACAAAAACAAATCTAAAACTAAAAGAGCTAATATAAGTTTGCACTTCTGTATTAGATTTGTTAAATTGGCTCATGTGCGCTTTTCATTCCAATTTTGTTAAAATAAGTCAGTGACTGTCAAGTAAACCATTGTTTACTGATACCAACTCGCTTGTGTCCGAAAAAGAGTGTAAGGACTTCTATCAGGTCATATACGATAATCGATATTTGTTTGATCTTTCTGATTACCATCTAGACAGTACATTTCATGATGACACAAATGAAAAAGGTTATTGGGAAGTTCAAGGTTGAAATGAACTGGCACATCGTCAAATGCTTCATTGGATTAAACATTAAAATGTACTCGGCATTGCTAGACCATAATGAAATAACGGAACAGGCAAAAGGTCTGCCTAGCGATTTTGTTCAAAGGTTTATGAAATTTGATGGTTAGAAGTACGCCCTTGACGACGGGGTTAGTTTTATAAGAGCAATTTCTGTTCAAACAATTCATCACAAACTCGAAACAGATATTATTATTAAACGCGGATTAATTTTGATGACAAACGTTATTGCGAAAATGGAGTAGATTCATTTTCACTTTGACATTGTTATGATAATAGATCTATACTTGATATCATATTCGACGACAAGATTGAGAATATAATTTTGTGTGAACAATACAAATAATGTTTAAAATTGTACGGTGACAAATAGCTATAGTGGGAAGATCAAATATCTAATGATAGATGGTAAACAGTTGACAGTTGATAATAAGGAAATATCAGATATATGTTTCAGCAGCAGCGGTTTTACCGGAGCTCCTGACAAGCTAAAACTTTCACGTATCCTATTTGAACTTACTTAAACAATTGAGCCAGATGTTATCAGCAGGATTTAAAAGCTTTCGTGATCCAATTAGTCAGAAAAATACACTAAACTTACCATCGATCTCGATCGGTCAAACGTATAATTTATCGACTAAACAATATCCTCTTAACAAGCTGCGAATAAAGGATGTGTTCGAATTTTGTCGCTGTGTGGGCGGCAAAGTAAAACTATGTATCTATTATCGTGATGATGAAATATTTGTAAAATAAACGGTTAAAACATTGATAATTGATGATGAGGTCTAGACTTTAGAAATAATGTTACACTTACCTTCATACTCCATCGAATAAATCCATGAAATGAAAGCCTATGCGAAATTTCTGCTTGTTTAAAGAGGAGGGATATCTCTGGGCTAGAAAACTCCTACCTAAAAACTTTAGTCATTTTTGGGGTAGGGGTTGTTGGGTCTCCGAGATGGAAATTCTTATTTGTTTAAAGGGTGGATAGAGGTCCTCGGGCTAGAAGTCTCCGTTTCATCTACTACTTTTTCTCGTCATACTTCTTCTCATATTAAATGGATGGGTATATGAGTATGAGTCATTAGCCAATAGAATTCTTCTGTTATCCAGTTGATGAAAGTCATACACCAAATAAGGCTGTCATAAATAATGTCTTGAAAATCCTGTTGTCACTATTCCTCTTAAATGGACGGCCATTATTACCACAGGTCCTATATAAAAATGGTACCAGACGTACATCCGATACGGTTTTCTCAATGACTGTATTAAAATCTTGTCAGGGCTGCCCAAGAATGAATCATCAATATGACATGGGGTTTCGCTGACAGACTTTAATGAAGTCTTCTTTGTCCTAAACGAAAATGGTGCGAATCTTACATCCAATATGTGTACCACAGCAGACAATTCGAAAATACTGATCTCACTGAAGACTATCAGAGATAGTTTCAACACTCGATAGTTAAAAGGAACAAATGATCTTGTCTTGAAATCCTGGAAACTCCTTTTTGCCCAGTAGACCATCATTGCCTTACAGAGACTGGCGTAATTAAAATGAAGGATAAGATATCAAAATATGACATACTTGCAGAAATGTCTGCCATATAATTTGGTTCATTTCGATTTTTTAAAACAAATATCAGAGGCCCATGGTGGCCGAGTGGTCTAAGGCACTCGCCTTTTCAGATCACTAATAAATCTAACCTCTCTGTTCAGGTGAATACGAGTCTTTGCCCAACCAACGTGGGTATACTTGCCAGTATGTTCCCGTTGGTACGCAGTGCTTCCTGAGGTTTTGTCGTGTTCTTTCTCACCAAGTATACTGGACGACATGTATAGCCTAGCATGTACTGGAATATGGCGTTAAACTACAAAGACACATAATCTTGAACAAATTTCACTAATGTAAAGCACGCACAATTTCAAAGAACGTTTGGTTAAAAGAATATAACACCTGTTTTGAAATCTGTTCAATAACAATTTTGTTTGAAATTCCCTTAATCAATCATTGTGAACATCTGAAATTTGTTAGGGGTTTTCATATGGTAGATTCAATTTGAAGTTTAGTACAGGCATATGACACCATTAAAGAGAAAGCGAATGCGGTAAATTGTTACAGAAATAGAAATCATACGTATTGTGATTTGTTTATCTAGTGGTTTTAATATTTTATGCATTAATCTTGTTTTGTGCAAAAACTGAACAAGTATGATCAAAACTATTGATGAACACACCCGTATTTTGCTGCAACATTTCCTATTATTCCTGGTTCTGGATATTGCTGCAACATTTCCTATTATTCCTGGTTTCGGATATTCCTGAACCATTTCCTATTACTCTTGGTTCTGTATATTGCTGACACATTTCCTATTATTCATGTTTCTACACTGAATGTTATGATAATGTTACCCAAAACAAGATATCAAACAAACTCGTTTTAACATTCTCAACCAGAACATTTAGAATTCATGAATGTGCCAACAATAAATTTCGACATTTGTGAAGTGAATAAGTTTATATATATATATATATATATATATATATATATATATATATATATATATATATATATATATATATATATATATATATATATATACATACATACATACATACATACATACATACATACATACATACATACATACATACATACATACATACATACATACATACATACATACACACACACACACACACACACACACACATACATACATACATACATACATACATACATACATACATACATACATACATACATACATACATACATACATACATACATACATACATACATACATACATACATACATACATACATACATACATACATACATACATACATACATACATACATATATATATACATATATATATATATACATACATATATATATACATATATATATACATACATACATACATACATACATACATACATACATACATACATACATACATACATACATACATACATACATACATACATACATACATACATACATACATACATACATACATACATATATATATATATATATATATATGTGTGTGTGTGTGTGTGTGTGTGTGTGTGTGTGTGTGTGTGTGAAGTTATTTCAAGTATATTTGTCAGGATTTTGCTGAAATCTAGAGCTGCAATCAATAGTCTCATGAGGTGGAGACATTCGTATAAACAGGTATCATCTGTCATTTGCAAGATCTGAAAAGAAAGATTTGCTAGAGGAAGAGACTTCCTTACATTCTGGGTGTATTCGGACATTCAGAAAACAAGAGAATGACGTATTTGCTCCAATTACTTTCCAACCATGACATATGTACTCCAGTTACATTTGAACCATGACATATATACTTTAACATCTGCTTTCCACTGTGACATATGTACTTCAGTTAATGCTTTTCACCATAACATATGTACTCCAGTTAATTTTCCACTATGACACATGTACTCTAGTTAATGCTCTCTACCATGAAAAAATATTCTCCAATTACTGACATATAGACTAATTATATTTCTAACATGACATACGTACTTCATTTACTTTGTTACCCTGATATATGAACTCCAATTACTTTTTGCCATGATATGTGAACTCCAATTACTTTTTTACCATGATATATGAACTCCAATTACTTTTTGCCATGATATGTGATATCTAATTACTTTTTTTACCATGATATATGTATGAACTCCAATTACTTTGTGCAATATGTGAACTCCAGCTACTTTTTGCCATGATATGTGAACTCCAATTACTTGTTTACCATCCATAGAGATACATATCTTCATTTCGCACATAGAGATGCAACATTGGTTGCACCGGAATATAGGGAACGGAGGATTACGTGACGATGGAGGACGACTGAGGATCATGCATGCTTACAACCCAAAAGTTAAAGCCATGCTTTAACTGCCCGTGTTTCAGTTTGTTGTGTTTATTGCCTAAATTGAAATGTAGAGGTTGGTGTTATTCAGATGAAAATTATCGGATGAAAATTTACAGATTAGATAAAATTATTTTTATTTTTACGAAAGAGAATGAAGTGTTACATTTTTTGCAATGGCACTTTACGTGGAAATGGTTACCATTTAATAATAGAGAAGAAAATAGAGATTGCCGTATTGTTCATGTTATATGACCACACCGTCTATATAATATAGAGTACCAGATAGCTTTTATTATTGCACTACGTCAGCTACTAGTTGTATTACACGGATGTCTGCAGGTTTACACTGAAGAGCCTATGGTACTGTTTCAGCTCAAAACAGTGGTTATACCGTTTTCTATAGCAACACCATCTATATGACTGTAATAAAACTGCGATACGTGTAGCTATCTTATCTTGAACAAACTGTCGTTATCTGAATTAAGCCCTGTAATAAAGGCTATCTGTGTCAGTGGAACGGTCGAATCTATAGCAACTATTAAAGATAAAGGATATGGTAAAGTCGCATAAGGGTTTCTCCAATGCATGACCCACTTTAGTGAACATTACCTCAAAAATTAAAAAATTTCATATGTTTACGGAAATGACAGCTATCGATATATATTGTTTTAGGCCAAATTTAGTTAAACGAAGAGTTTAAGTGTGTTATTACCAATGATCAGTTAGACTGGTGGCAAACGAGGTAGTAATCGTCCGTAATGCCGTTTGATTCTACTGGCTAAATTTAAGTGTGCTATTACCAATGATCAGTTAGACTGGTGGCAAACGAGGTAGTAATCGTCCGTAATGCCGTTTGATTCTACTGGCTAAAACCTCACCCCCACCCCGCAAAAAGTGGTTCTAAAAGAAAGACGCTCTTCGTATAGATACGGTCATTTTAACAAATGCAGAATAAAATCTGTTGGTTGTTATGAGTTTAAAGCCATTTCTCAACTCATGCTAGGTTAAACATGGCAACCAGTGTACGTAGTGGAGGAAAGAGCCGGGAAAAACCACCAAGCCAGAGACACAAATCCACGCGGACAGAGGCGAGATGCCAGTGATATGTAAATGTCAGCGCCTTTGACCACTTGACCACCAGGGGCCATATATCACTCGCACACAGGTGCCCTATCAAATAATGTAACATCAATAAGATGTTTATATCAAACAACGTCAAAAAATGGAATTGGTAACTACTAAAGAGAAATTAAATTTAATAGACAAGAGATATACACTTGATACGTATATTGTTTTTTAATACAGATAACTGTTGTATCAATAATGTTACTTTAAACAGATAACGTTATTTGTTGCAGATAATGTTATTTTATACAGATAACGTTAATTTTACAGATAATATTTTATACAGATAAATTTTAACATGTTCAACAGTAAATTGCATATGGCGGTTTCATGTGCCATTTATGTGTATTAGAATTGTTATTATTATTATTATTATTATTATTATTATTATTATTATTATTATTATTATTATTATTATTATTATTATTATTATTATTATTATTATTATTATTATTGTTGTTGTTGTTGTAGTTGTTGTTGTTGTTATTTTATTACATGTAGCGTTTACAACATTGACGTTATATTTAATTGATACACATATAGCATTTGTGGAAGATAGCTGTTCAAGACGAGTCTGGTTTATCTAGTGATCTTTTACAGGTAACACCATGGTTGGTAAGTAGATCTCTTTCGTTAGTCAACCCAACAGATATAGAGAGCGAAACCTACATAGATGCATACATACATACATACATACATACATACATACATACATACATACATACATACATACATACATACATACATACATACATACATACATACATACATACATACATACATACATACATACATACATACATACATACATACATACATACATACATACATACATACATACATACATACATACAAACATACATACATATTGATCAGCATTTATGGATGAACACAAATGCTACAAAAAACATTAGATTTTGTATCATTATAAAATATGCCATATCTATCCTTAGAACTGAAACTAGCCTATTTCGGTAATTAAGAAGTTGCTTTTTATTTTTTTACTGCGAAAGGTGACACTGACAACTACATATACATTTAAACACGTGTACATACTCTAATGATATGTAACACTTTTTATACAGGTATTTGAGTCCTTAATTATTGTAAATAACATTTACTCGTAGGTGACATTTACTTTTTCATGGAAAAGGTATACAATATTTTTAAGTTCACTGTTCTGTCTAACCCCGTTTAAATAATGTGTGATACCACACAGTAAGAAAATAAATCACTGCCAAGTTATCATCTTGTCTCATTCCATATAAAATGTTTGGATTTCAAGAATACACTTCCTAAGCAATATACCGCCATAATAATCAAAGTTCACGTGCGGAATATGAATATGGGAGAAACTTTTTAAAAAGGATATAGCAACGCAATATATTTTTGTTATTTAAACTGTATGTATGTATGTATGTATGTATGTATGTATGTATGTATGTATGTATGTATGTATGTATGTATGTATGTATGTATGTATGTATGTATGTATGTATGTATGTATGTATGTATGTATGTATGTATGTATGTATGTATGTATGTATGTATGTATGTATGTATGCATGCATGCATGCATGCATGCATGCATGCATGCATGCATGCATGCATGGATGTATGGATGGATGGATGGATGGATGGATGGATGGATGGATGGATGGATGGATGGATGGATGGATGGATGGATGGATGGATGGATGGATGTACGTATCAGTTGTTAGTTAAATAACCATATGGTTAGCTGGATGGACACACTATATTTCCGATATGCATTCTAGAAAGCGTGTACCTGGTTATCTGGATGGACAGAACTATTTCCAACATGCATTCTAGAAATCTTGTACCTGGCCAAAAACCGAGATTGATTGAGATCATCACCTAACGTTTATCACGTCTCTAAAAGCAACAATTGTTAGATTCCAGTGTTATGTATACTGAATTTTATTACTTGTTATGTTATTTGTTTCTCCATGATTATGATTATATATTATGTTGTTTGGCCTTGACTTTGTCTAAAATGAAGTTCAATGTATACCTGACTAAGGATACTGCCGTTAATTTTATCTTATGAAAAGGTAATAAATAGTTAATATTTCTGTATGAGAGTGAGTGGAATATTAGGAACATTATCAATAGACAATGGAGGTACACATGTTTATTTTGGTCTTGATCAAGGACATTGGTATTCCCCTATAATAATAATCTGGAACTAACTGTTGTTTACCACATTCTTGATTATAATTGTAGTAACATATTTTAGCTTATTAACTATTTTAAAAGTTCTAGAATAGAAAATTCCATTCAGTGAGAGAATATTCTAGAAAAGGATTTTTGTGACATAGGGATTAATAATCTTGATAACTTGAAAAAAAAATCAGTTCTTGATTTAACATCTTTAGTTAAATCATTCATATTGTTGTGTTCTGTATTTGATTTGGGTATAATTATTTATTCATTAAAAGACTATTGGCACATCTCCACGTCACAAACCATTACAGGCACATGAACACATTAATTGTTTAATCTAATTTCGAACACCACTGGATTTAATTAGAACATGAGTCTTTAGGATTAGTAATATAACTTTCCGAACTATTTGTGACTTGAATCGCAATGCTACAAGTTCTTTTAAAATTTTCACTTTGTATTCTAGGATAAAAATTATTTCATAAATTTTCTAGATCTTGTCGGTTTTTGCTCCTTTCTAGTTTAAGACCATGGATAAGTAATACAATAAATGACAAGACGTTAGAAAACAGATCGAATGCATTTTTAATCGCCAAAGTTAAACAATTGCGTCAAGAATCCAAACTGACCATCAAATTGAATATTTATATTCTTTCTGGACTCCTTGCTTTATAATTGTTGTCTTTCCACTAATTAGGGGGCCCCGAGTGGCTGAGTGGTCTAAAGCGCTCTCCGTTACGGATCATTGCCATCTCACCTCTGTCTGCGTGGGTTCGAGTCTAAGATTCGGCGAATGTGGATATATGAGAAAGCTTGCCTGTAGCTTCTCGTAGGTCGGTGATTCTTTCCGGTGATTTCCCGGTTTCTTATCAACCATTATTACTGGCCGCCATGTATAGCCTATCGTATGCTGAAAAATGGCGTTAATCCCCAAAACAACAACAACAACAACAACAACAACAACTTTTCACTAATTATGTTCTGCAAAGCCCTGAACTTAAAACTGAGTGCCCCGCACACTTATTCATTACCATTTATATTCCCTTATAAGTCGACACAAACTGCAAACAACAAAGATCCTAATATGCCGTAAAAAAAAAATTCGTCTACAGAATAAGGTCTTTGTTGTTTGGTTCACTGATTACTCCTAACAAATTGCAATGACCCAAGTCGTCGTGTCCATGATCTTCTTAATTTTTCTAATCGTTGCGACATTGTGTGGCCGGGTGTGATGGCCAGGGTTTGGGGCCATCTTGTTGTTTCTTTTAGTTGTGTGACAGCTGTTTCTTGGTCTTATCTTATAATGCATTTGCGTACCATATTTATTAGTATTTACTGTCGAGTATTTTGGCAATCGGTTACGGCATTGTCCAGTAGGCTCATGATGATATAGATTCAGGCCACTGTTATCTTTCATTTTAGAGTGGATAAGACTAATGGGTTGTTGAATAGTATTTCTTATCTAAGCAATGTGGATGGCCTCGAAAAGGGTATTTTGATCGTTATCCTGGATATTATCGACGATATCCAGAAAGAACGGACCTCGTCATTGGCTTGATTTTCGCTCGGGACGTATCTTGCATCTTATTAACTGTGATTCCAAAGGCAGATCTGTTTTCATTTTCTCTTCTCTTCTTTCTGCTACTTCTTTAGTTCTTTCTTCATCTTCTTCGATCATTTTTGGCAGTTCTTTCAATTTTCTTCTTTTTATACCGCTTCTATTTGGTTGACTGGCAATACTGTTTTAGATTCGTAAATGAGGGGTTCATTTTTTGTCCCACTGTTCTTGGACATGATGGTTGAGGATATATATGGTAGAGGTTGAGGATATATATGGTAGAGGTTGAGGATATATATGGTAGAGGTTGAGGATATATATGGTAGAGGTTGAGGATATATATGGTAGAAGTGTTTTGATCCTTGGTGACACCTTTTCTTGGATAGGATGAATGCTTTCTATCATATCTACTTTCTAATGAGCATCGTGACTCAGTGATGTGTTGGAGGAATCGTGACCGTGAAACAAACATAATGTATTATTGCAAAGCACATCCATAGAACAGTCACTCGGTAAATTTTGCTAACATTGGTTATCCATAGTTCTTTCATTTTTGGTCTTCGAGGGCTCGATTTTCCAAAGAGAGTTCTAAAAGACGGCTACTGTGACATTAGGAGTTTTCTTCTGACGTTGGCAAGGCTATCCGTTGATGTTACTGCCAATATATTTTAAGAACAGATGGGAAGATGACCAATATAACTGCTGAGTAAAATAGTCCACAGTTGTTTATCTCCTTCTTGCAGCCTCAGATCTTGTAACAACATATGCAAAACAATTTCACAAATCAAAAATATTTCACATGCTTTTCTTTCACCAGACACACATGACGTTAATCAGCCACCTCTTGCTTCCATGTGTCGAATCCGAGACTTCTCCAGTCATTGTACGTCCAGGGGTATACACTTCTTAGTAATTATTAATCTGTACAAAGCATCTGGAAATGCATTTTCACAGTTGAAATGATAGATTTTCAGTTGGCTGTCTAAACTAGTTATTCTAATGTCTTATTTTTTAGGAAATAGTCATCGGTTGACTAATGGGATTTGCTTGCAAATCATGTTGAAAAAAATCAGTCCCTAACTCACAGTACACCACTTGTCATATGAATGTCTCTCTTGGGCGATACTTATCTTAAAGTTGTTTTACAATTCCGTAAGTCTTTGTCCTCTGAAATTATTTGTAGTACTCATGCCTTGAAATTATTTGTAGTACTCATGCCTTGAAGGTAGAGGTAGTTGAACAGAAGATTTTTCTTGGTAGGTAGTTCATCAGCGTCTGACCAATTGATAAATTTCAAGTTATCAAACCTCGTATGGAATTCATATGCCAGTGATTACATCATATCGTAAAGATTCCAATTGTTCTTTGATTTTTACTCGAATCTGTACAACGTCTCTGTAAATACCTACTCGTAGCTCCAAAGATAACCCCAAACTATCTTTTCTTGAGTGTGAAAAAGGATAACAGTCATTGCCTATCAAGAGAAGGTTGAATGGAGACCATCTTGCGTGATTCAAGAAAGCTGAATATTTATACTTCCAATGTTGTTGTTGTTGGGCTTAACGCCATTTTTCAGCACACGATAGGCTATTCATGGCGGTAAGTATTAATGGTGGAGGAAGAAACCGGGAAATCACCGGAAAGAACCACCGACCCACAAGAAGCTACTGGCAAGCTTTCTCACAGATTCGCCGAATCTTAGACTCGAACCCACGCAGACAGAGGTGAAATGGCAGTGATCTGTAACGGACAGCGCTTTAGACCACTCGGCCACTCGGTATACTTCCAATGTAACACCACAGCTGAAACACCTTACTTGCTCTCTTTGCCCAAAGTAGACCAATCCGGTTCCGTCTACAGTTTTGATAAAGAGGAATCCATCAAGAGTTCTATGCCATTTTTAGAAGGTGTTCGATCGATCGAGCCACAGGAAATGTACATTCATATTCTTTAATTTGTAAATTCAGATGAGCCGATGATACTATACAGGATGGTTTGAGATTAGATTGCATAAATAACATCCATATAAAGGCACGTCGGTTTCGAAAGTAGAACGCCTTGGTCGTGCGGCAGAGTACGGCATCATTCTGGTTGCAAGGCAGTGGGTCCATCACTATTTCTTCGTTGAATTCAGCATTCATAATGAATGTCTCAAAATACTCAAAATAATTTTTCTTATCTTGGAACTCTTTCCATTTTATAATGTAGCTCGGTACACGTAATGTATCATGCTGTGATCACAGTAGTCGCATTTTCTCCTCGATGACGAGCTGATTTACTTTTTTAAAGTTAGGATTGACAGACGTAGTAGTTGATTATGGGAATCCTGGTTCATCTACCCCCTCTCCTGCGAGTCCTAGGTAAGTGAGGAACCTCATAGAATCCTCATGCTGTGAAAATGGGATTCTGACTCTGCTCCTCATATAATCATACTATTGGGATATGTAGGTTCTGGCTCACTTATCCATGTGGAAGGGTCTCACTGTATTAGAGATATATTCTGTAATATAGTAAATAGACGATTCTTCCGTGTTATTCTTAGCATGTGGGCAAGTTAAGTCTGAGTGAGAAGAGATCTTATCCAAAGTAGGAATTAAGTAAGGAAGAGTCTCGAGCATGGTTGAAGCGCACGAAGGAGTTGATAGCGTGTGCGAATAAGGATCTGAATTATGTGCCTGAGATGATTTATTGTGAGGAGAGTGATTAGAAGGGCGAGAAGTTGGCGAGGCGCAGTCAAAAACAATCAGCGTCCAGTGCAGCGTTACAATCAACGGTCTTACATCCGGGTTAAATTGAAGCATTTTCGTTTGTCGGAGTCTCGGCAAAATGAGTTTGACTATTGGTTGAATAAACCGATTTCAGTACAGCTGATGGATCGTGCAAAATTTATCAAATTTGAGTACGTGTTTAAGCGTATTTTTGAGTCTTCGAATTCTGAGACAAATATGGCATGGCAATGGTCCCTCGCGATAGCGTCGATGTCTCGGTTATTCAGTCCCAAAAAGCAGCACGAAGCATTCCGTGATGCGTCAGATGTATTTAGATAGGTCGTAGTAGGACTGAGTCAGATAGAGACTATTACAGCGTTTGTGACACGATAAGGAAATATACAGATTTTCTTCATGTTGTCTTGGACGATTTTCTTGTCGTCAGAAATGATGATCTTGTTCAGGACCGATTCCAACTCTTCCACGGGTTGAATTTCCTAGTGATCGGCGATGGTGAAGATCTCATTGCCAACTGCGTCACTGAACGTGTGGTATTTGTGGAGATGAAGACTGAGCGTGTAGAATTTGACTCGATCGTATTGGAGCTTGTTACTTAGAAGCATGTTCTTTGATTTTAATCGACCGGTGGGACGTATGATCATGTAATGGCAGTCCGAAATAAAAAGGAATGATGCGGATGCTCTGGGGCGTTTTTCTTAGTGTCGAAGTGTATGATGTTCATGGTTTATATAAAATCATGTCGTAAACCTCCTTTGTGACATTGAGCGGAACGGGAAATATCAGTAATAATGGGGACAAAGTCGGGATACTATGATGGGTCATCTCAACATATGCGGCCATAATCTAACCAACATGGAAGACGTGAGTTATCCTCCTCCGGACTCCAATGCCGCTCGATGATCTCACGTAAACAGACTGGCACAGACGAAGTTATCGATGAAAGGAGGAACGATGACAGGGAATCTCAACATGAATGGCACAAATTTCTACGGAGTTTCTACAGCATCAACGTGTTTTCTCAAACCGTGACAGCCACCAATAATGAGCTATCAGTGAATGGAAAATACGATAAAACAAGAGAAACGATCAGTGACAATATTAATGTGAGGGGCACGTTGTCCGTCTTGTGCCAAGTGACGAGAGATCTAGTGATGTCCTCAACAATGTCTAGCACCATGTTTCAGAATTCACGACACGTGGACGTGTACAACAAACTCAACACGAAAGCGACCATGACCTATCATTGCGAAACGATCAATAGTTTCATCTAGTTTGATAGAGACGCTAGTGGTAATTGCATCTCCATCACTTTTTAGACCATCAATAGATTTCGCATCACTCACATAAGTTATTACGATTTGATAGATGTCAACGATAGTCAAATTGTTCTGTTCCAGACGACTACAACGCAGAGAAAAAAGTCGTACGGACTACATTCCACGTGGCCTATTACGGATAATGTTAAAGCAATCTCGTAAGGTAAACTCAACTCGTTTGGGAGTACTAAATTATCGACGACAGGAGGTACCATGACGGGAATAATCACCATGTCGGGAAATGTCATCAAGGGTCTTTCCACTACGACTAACTCTAGCAATCATTTCGCAACCAGTTATGGTAATGGAAAAAGTTATACCGACAGATAAAGTGGAGATATGATGATGGGAAACGTGCTTTGGCTATGGAAGCACGATTGATGATCAAAGACAATCCACCACATTCCCGTGTTACCCGCATCGACAGGAAATGAGTGTGGATCTTTGGTCTCTAAGTCTTCTGAATACGGTCCTTCTCACATGGCTAATTTCATGTAAGATTAGCATTTAGTCGCGAATAACTCTGCCTCCAATGTGTTGTATAAGAGACGGACGGTGATAGGAAGTCCACAACGATAAACGATACTAGATTTTAGATTTGAGGGGCTGACGGCAGAACCTACTATTCCTGGCTTGAGTTAATTTTAGATCTTTACTTTCGACGATCTTGTATAGAGACGAGAATCGTGCGTGTCGCTAAAGAGATGTACCAGTTAGTCTTTGACAAGGAGCATGGCAAGAAGGCCTCTTATGCAAACAACGTCCACCACATACTTCATCATACACCGGGAGCACATGCGGAGTTCAATGAGGTGAGAAAGGCGAGTAAATATCTTCGAGAGAGGCCTATAAGCGATGGAAAGGGACGAGATCAAACAAACTCATGTTTGGTGGGAAGCATGCGTCAGGCTCAGCTCCGAGATGCCATCGATTGGTACTGGGCTGTCCTCAGATTTTGTAAAGATCGAGAGTCCGCTCGGTTGGTCAAATCATCGAAGACATGGTCCAAAACATCATTCAGGAATTATATCCAAGCCTCGTGGACGCCCTCGTGAAAACGGGGTACGTACAAACGACGACGATTTGTGAAAAAGGAAGACAACAACGCCCGTAAAAAAAGATCACGAGTGCATGGACTAGGTGATATCCAGAAAACGCTATCGTGGCAAATCACAAGTCAAGGGAGCTATCGACAAGCGTAAGATGCTTAGCAGGTGAGACTTAAATACGAGGACCTGGATACAATGATGGCAGTGATGGCTATCGACGACAGTAAAGCAACGGTGATAAAATCGCGAAAGATAAGGCACCTATGTTTGAAAACAACAATGTTATTGAAGCGCTTTTTAACTTTAACATGTTTCGCGTGTATGGGAAGTTCGAGCCTGACATGGCTGCATTATCCTACGAATATTTAGAACAATTTCAACCAGAGAACATAAAACAAAAGCTAAGTGCTATTTTTAAGAAAGATAGTGATCTTCCAGGAGAACACTGTGTCCCTCTTCTACGGCTTCTCGGGAGCTGCTCAATAAAATCAACTAATGAGAACAATATCGACACAAGTACTAAAGTCTGTGGATTCACAATGAATGAGACTGCATTTTTTCAACGATCAAATAATTTGAAAAATTATAGAAAGTCGTAGAAAAAAATCAATCTTGGCGAACTATTATCTCTATTCACCGAAAAATAACATTCGAGAAGGTGATGTTAAACGTCATAGATTCACAACAATATCTAGACCATGTGGAACTGACAGTTAACTCTTGACATGCTGTCGGATCACGTGAAATTAAATCAGCTGACCAAAATCACCCATGGCTCAAACATATATCTTCGGTGGCTGGTGGGTGAAAAATTATCTGAATTCGACGACAAGAAACTGAATAAACACATCCAATTTTTGGAAGATCACTTACCACAACTTGAGCTACTGCCGCAGAGCTCAGTCGACGCAAGCGTTTGGCCACATCCACGAAAACGTACTGACAGAACAGTTGTGAACCATCATCTACGTCTACAAACACATTGCAAACACACCGCAGTCATTTACAGTAGCTAATTTGATTTTATAAGGCTAAAATGAATATCAACAAATTGGATATCAGATAATGCTCAAGATCCTATCTTAGCAGGATTCATTTCCACGTGTAATCAGCGAGATGAGAACCATTGTGAACATGGTCACTGTACGAGTCTGAGCCAATTCGAAAAAATCTACGAATAGAAATATAAGAGAATGTCTAGCAACGTAGAGGTCTTTGTGACTGACATGATCTTTAATCACTCCGATGAGGCGATTATCACCGTCTTAAGGAATCACGTGTCCGTAAACATGGAATTGACGCTGACCAAAATACAGGGAGCATCGCGTGGGCATGCCTTACTGGCACAAGAGTAACGGTCGGACCTGGATCAGAGGGTATCGTCAAAATATCCAACGACAAGCATCTGATTAGACAGCATTGCATATGATGTCTGAGCCAAAAAACACTGAAAAGTATTTAAAAAATTATCTTAATAATATAGAGAGGAGGACGTGGAGGATGAGTACTACGTGGATGATACATGACATTTGACATCGTGGAAAATAAGAAATATCTCGAGGAGGACATCGTCAACGCGTTCATCACAGCATCGATATTAACGTGAATCTCACGTTGACCAAAAATCGTGGGCATAGGAAACGATATGGCTCACGGTGGCACAACAGAAAACGTTCTACGATACGGGTACTCTCAATATCAGCTACGATAAAGAGCTTCTGTCCCAGCCATGTATATCCTGCATGCATCGAGAAGACCTCAAGCTGCCGTAACAAACCCTTTCTGCGCTACATCCTGCAGATGACAATCACAATCGCGTGTCCAGGTACAAACAGTATTTCGATACCCTTAAAACCACTGGAATCACCTTTTCAGCATCGTCAAAGACTTTCCTAAACTAGAATCTCTCAACGAGGAACTTTCCATTAATGTGTTTGGACTCAATGACAGAAGGCTGGCGATAAGCAGTTTGTGGTCTATCAGATGATGATCTCCAAAACAACCTCACAACACATAATCATTTTGCGGCATTACAAAAACCATTTCATGCACACCAAGGACTTCAGTCAAATATGTCGATCTCAGTACACACAACATAAAAATCACGGCTATTTCTGTTATCGCTGCTTACAATGTTTGCAATGTTTTCTTAACTGCATTATCTCCAAAACAGTCTCAAATCAAAGCATAAATTTACAGCATTACCAAAACTATTTCGTGCACATCAAGGATTTCTATCGATTATGTAGATTTCAGGTATACACAGAATAAAAATTATGGTTATTTCTGTTATCGCTGCTTAAAATGCTTTTCTCACACCCCACGACTGCACGAATAAATCTCATCAAGATACTACCAAGAATTACAGACGGTGCATATGCCAAAGGATGAGACACCAAAGTTCGAACTTCATCACAAAAATACACTAATGCTTTAACAGCGAGACCATCCTGGAAAACGTACTGAGACCTTCCCCAGTTCCTATCCAGTCTTGTACTATGAACCATAAATACCTCACATGCTATATTGGGTTTAAGGCAAGCTGTTCCGTCGACGAATTCTTGCGTCAGAGTATAGTCAGTATCAGGGCGAAGATTGCATCGCCTGTTTCTTTGGACAACTCGCTCAGGAATTGAAACGCATCCAGGAGATCGGAAAATGCTCAGCACCGGTCACTTCACTCACTTCGTGACAACTGCGAAAACATAAGGCAGTTTAGCAGTGCCACATTTGCGAAGAGTCCTTTAAACCACATGCCAGCAGAATGAGAGACCACTGCCATATCACCAGTCATTATTGAGAAGCTGAAACGCCGACTGCACCTTACGCTTCAAGGATCCAGACTTCCTTTCAGTCGTTGCTTTTAATTTAAGAAGATACGGTGGGCTTTTCTTCGTAGCAGCTCTCAATCTTCCACACATCAAGCAGATTCCTGCCGAAGTAGGGACTAAGATCAAATGTATCCCCCACAATTTCAAAACGTAAATGTCGATCACCATTGGACCTTTTAGATTCATTGATACATTCCCGCTTATGTCCACGTCACTAGAAGAACTCGCTATTTTGTCCTCAGTTCACCCATCTAGATAAGAAATTTGGTGAACAGGCCGAAATTCTCAAAAAAATAAAGTTTACCCTATGAGTACATCGATTCCTCACTATGCTTGAACGACACGTCTCTATCACCTCAAAAAGACTATAATTCTCAACTCAGTTTGACAGAAGCACCAAGGAGGAATAGTGTGCAAGATATGGAGCAAATACGACTGTAAAACTTTCATTCAGAGATTATCACGATGTTTGTCTCAAGACGGACATGTTCTTACTTGATAATGTCTTTGAACATTTCAGAGGAACGTACTTAACTTATTACAAGCTCGATACTCTTTGGTAATTCTCACCCAGATTCTCCTGGAACGCTATACTCAAGCACACAGGCACGACCTTAGAACTATTCACCGATCAGGACCTATTTATGTTCACTGAACAAATGGTCATCAGTAAAAAAAAATTATACGGTTCTGCTAACAATAAATACATGGAGAACTACGATGCCACCAAACCACCTTGTACATCTTGTACCTCGACACAAACAAACTCTATGATTGAGCCATGTCACCACCCCTTCCTGAGTGAGATTTTCACTGGATCAGTGAAGAATAATTTCTCCAAGAAAGAGAGCCTGGATACCTCGATGGCTATGGTTTTTTCATCAGGCAGATCTTAAGTATCCAAAACATCTCCATGAACTTCCCAACCATTATTCGTTCTGAGCTGAGCAAATTCTCGTCGATAACTCAATGCTCTCTCCGGAACAGATACAACAAGAAAAGCAGTTCGGACTCTGAGACGCTAAGATAAAAAAAAACTCTTACCCCATGTATTATCGACTTTTCGAACAAACTCACCAGCATTGACTCGTTCTTGAAATACTTCATCGCGTATTCATGTTCAAGCAATTTCCGTGGAAAAGACCTTACATTGATCTCAACACGACATAACTCGTGACAACAACCACAAAGTTTGAAAAAGACTCTTTAAATTCAAGAACAATAGCACCTTCGGAAAGACAACTGAAAACATCATACGTTTTAAAAATATCGATATCGTTAACAACCAGCGGAGACGAGATAAGCTAGCAGCCAACGAAGTCTTTGTCACCATGAAAATCTTTGGCGGAGAACTCTTCGCAATATAATCCAGAAAACTAATCTCTTGCTGGATAAACCTATTTACTTTGGAACAGCCGTTTCCGATCTTTACGAAATGTTCATGCTGTAGTTTCACAAGTACGGAGACGAAGTTACACTGCTCACGACCGATACCGACTCACTCGTGTATGAAATTCACATCGACGATATATATGTAGACCTACATCAATATCGGGAGCTTTTCGACCTCAGCGATTATCTAGCAAACCAGACCATCCACTGCAACGACAATAAAAAAAGTGCTAGGAAAACTTAAAGCTGCAACTTGTGAAGAACCCAATAATCAGTTCATAGGACTTCGATCCAAAATGTACTGCATCAAACGCGACGATGGCATCCTAATTAACAAGGAGAAGAACAACTGTCACTGCACACGTAGCCATTCAGCAACATTATATACAATCACTACATTGACAGTGCTACTCTATGAGAACTTTCCAATCACAATGACACCATATCTGCTCCACACTAATTAACAATAAAGAATTACGACCCTTCGATGATAAACGACCCTACACTGATGGCAATCATACGCTTCCTGATGTAAACAAACACAAAAAACAGTGAAACACACCGATAACAAAGTTAGCCATTTTCATAAAGGAAAAAAGTGACCAAGAAACCTTTTCCGCAGGAATAAATGAGCCAGAACACCAAAACCCAGTAGTAAAAGTCTATGAGGAGGTGTGTCAGAATTCCCATTTCCCAGTAGTAGATTCTATAAGGTGACTCACTCACGTAGACCACGCAAGGGCTAGGTGAGCTAGAACATCCATTTTATCATATTAATGACAGATAATTTGGTTGCTTTGCAAACCTACCTTTTCTGAGGATTGGAATTGGAATTCGAATTGGAAACAAAACGTATTGTCTAATGCCATGAAGGCATTTGCATGACATGAAGGTATTTGCACAATTATATTTCAGCGATTTATATAATATATATAATAAATAATATAATATATATAATAAATATTATATATTTATAATGTAATTACTCTGGCAATGTAACAGGTAGTTCTCTCCACATTTGGAAGATGGCAAATCAGAATTGAAGAGAACAGAACAGAAAATTTAATCAATATGTTAGGCCTTTGGTTCATAATACATGATAAAGAGAGTATATTACACCGTGTGACATAAACACAATGACAAAATACATTTGGTTAGGTGTTGATATCGACATGCACGGCCCTAGGACAAGGCGAACGAGGCAACCGCCTTAGGCCCTGCGCTTCTCTGCAATGCATTTGTTTTGCTTGGGGGCCTTGCGCTTATCGCTTGCTGCCTTGGGCCTCGCATATCCTAGATATTGATACATTGTAACAGCTCATCTCTTAGTTTATAAGCTAAATACGCAAGTTTTGAATGATCTGCAACAAGAGATCGTCTATTAATTATGTCAACTAAATAGGTGGAGGGATTTGAAGAAGTTTGATAAATTGACGTCAACAAAACATAAGAAATTAGTCGAAGCTTTGGTATGGCACACACTCGCTCGGCCGTCAACAGCCCACCAGTTGAATCCTAAACAGGTTGAACTCTTGCCAAGAAAGTCAAAGTCTTGCATCATCATATTTTGTTTTTATTCAATGAAGATTGTTTACTGTAGAGAGATATGCAATAATCTGGAGATTTATACAATTGAGGTTATTCATCAAACAGATTTTTAAGGGATGCTGTTACTAAATTCAAAGACTGCATTGAGCCATAGGCATCTAAATAATATAGCTATCTATGGACTTCTATTAAACAGCATCTATGTTATATATATATATATATATATATATATATATATATATATATATATATATATATATATATATATATATATATATATATATATATATATATATATATATGCTGACGTTCATGAACTATTCCTACAAGGATGTATAACTAATGAGCCTAGGAATCTTGAGAGTTTGACTATTACACAGCCATGTTGAACATAACACATAAAATAAATTATGTAGCCTGGACAAGCATACAACTTCTTCAACCAGATGCAGTAAGCCTAATGCCTTACCAATCTTGTACACTTTGATAACAGACTCTTCCTAAATTTAGCAAATGTACACATATACCCCCAATTTGCATGTATTGTAAAATTGATGCAGCCTCTATACGAAAATTAACATTGTCCTCGCCCCCACCCCACCCCAATAAAAAAGTTGAAATGACGTCTCTGCCGTGTACTCAGCCACGAATCTCATCACATACAATGAATCCACAATACAAGTAATTCCACCGGAAAATGCACACACATTTAAAATATTCAATAATTTTGACACACGTCAAATAGGTATGAATTCAGTGGATAAACATAGCACAATCACGTAGCGAATGACGCAGCACGTAAACTTTTAACTATTGTTAGTTTGTAGGGGGTGCAACATTTTTGACATAATTTTATTAGTGGGGTCACTGAAAGTTTAACAGTTGTTTGCAAGGAAGGAGGGGGTTAAAAAATTGCCTAGAAATTGCTGACATAATTAATGGACGTCCCATAAGGCTTATTTTCTGGGTCGACCTACTTAAAGTTCGATTCCTCGAAATATTCCAGAGACAACTGATTAAGTTTCACACTAAACATATTACCATCATTTAAATTCAAGCACTGTGACCTGTAAATTATTCATTTACACAATCGAGATATGAGACAGTAATAGTATTTAAAACAAACAAACAAACAAACAGACAAAAACCTCAAACCGTTGAGAGGCTTGGTCAGTGTCAAGTAAAGTTGTGTTAGCGTGCTGTTTTTTGGGGGGGGGATGGGGCGGGGTCAAATCAAAACCATCAAATGTCAAATCTAGTTTGATGACCTTCATCCAGTCATAGTCAAGTAGCCCTCTACCATTACTTGTTTCTGTACATAGTTTATTGAATAATTTTAGCAGTGGCGTCACGGGGGTTGCCCTGAAAAAAATATACTTTAAATATCTGACCAAGTTTGATACAATAGCTGAATAAGTTTGCTTCTATGCTGCTAAGGCAAACATTTCTAGGGAGTGTAACAAGTCTGGCGACAGCATCGTCGTGAAATATTTTGTTTAGCATGGCATTCAAGAAAAAGTGTTATTTCTTTCTCTTATTTGTTTTTGTTTAAAATGTTTATCAACCATTTATACTCACTTCTAAGCCGAGATTACCTGAAAAGTGCACATACCCAGATCTGTCATTGCACAACGTGCCAGCACATCCTGATCTATGTAGATTGTTAGGAATAATCCGTAGATAAAGCATCTTATGCCATGATCTGCCGGCGCATTATGCGCGGACAGATCAGGGTCCATTTTGTTTGCAGTTGAACTCGACTTATTAGCAGATATATATGGTACCTGCGACTAGATTATACTTAAAACGCAGCTGAATAGCTATGTTTGTAGTATCAGTATTATGCGACACAATTCTCACATCTGACGGCCGACCAACTTGTCAGGGCTGACATTTATAAAGTATGTAAAAAAAAAAGAAATAAGTGCTTTTAGATCCGTGTGGGGGCTTGTTTCTGACATTTTACATAGACCTCTTCCTATGTTTGTTACCAGAGCAAATATTCCAAATCATTAACAAATAACAAATTAACGGATAATAATCGACTCGACTCTATCCATCAACGTTACCAGCCTGTTATGCTGTGTGAACCTCATTTTTTTAATTAGTAAAACTGCAAAGTAAACGAATTACTTGAAGGTTTGAACAGAAACAACAGAGCTAATCTGTTATTGTGCTCTAATGATAATGTATCAAGCTCTAATGATAATGTATCAAGCTCTAATGATAATGTATCAAGAGATTCGTATTCATTTACATGCAGCTATTAACTTAACAAAAATGTATCATTCACTTCCAAAGGCTTTTTTTCTGTTATCAATCATACTCAAACCTGAAAACCTTGTACTTGACTATTTCAAGAAAATAGAAAAAGATACATAAACCGCCGTTTGCTGCAAAGTAAAATTAAAGTCAGTGCAAAAGGTGAATGTAAATGTAAGAAAAGATGTGTTTCTTTTTGTTTTAAGTTTTTCAAATAATGTGAAAGATTAAACGAAATGGTGATCACTCGAGTAGCGCATTTTTTAAATGCAAAAGTATAACCATATATCACGACTCTATGGTCTTAAAGTAAGCAACAGAAAGGAGCGAAAACCAATCAGTTATGTAAAACTCAAAAAGTGATTTATTTCCTTAGAATACAAATGACAAATTAAAAAGGTTTTATTGTATTAAATACCAATAGTCACACAGGTTTTGTCACAAGTCCAAGAATATAATTTATTCAAATGAATTCCAGTTGTGCTCAATCCTTAATGTGCCGATGTACCAATAGCCCGAAATAGTGGTTACTTGCTTACAGTCTTGAGGTACAATACTGATATAATACAAATGTCTCTAAATGAATTCACAATAATCTCCAAATCGTGGTTTAATCCGAATGATATAATAAGATTTAAATAAATAAATCTTCTCAGATCAAAGCTGAACACAACTAAAAAACTGATTCCACTTCAGATATTGGTAAGGGAATGAATAAACAATATAAACAACCTTAATATAAAAACCTACGACACAATGAGAGTATCAGGATGAGGGTATAAATTACATTTCCAGAACATTCTAAGTTGTCAACAAGATGTAGTTCATTAACAAAACATTAGTAATAGAAAATAGCAACATCAGTTTGACCAGGAATTTCCGAGGGGAAAAACAATTACGTGAACTCAAATCTAAATAAATATGTTTATCTACAAAAATAATAATTTGAATACAAGTATATAATATACAGTCATAGTTAAATATTACCTATGTAATATGTTGTTTACAAGCAAACGGACTTTATTCAGGTAGGCCAAAATTCCTACCCTCAATTATGGACAAAGGTGAGTCACACAATAAAAATTAAAGATAAAATTAAACACTTTCCCTGATACAAAACAAACCCCCGAAAAATGTAGACAATAAAACTTTCTTTTACATATTAATTAACTATTTATATCATACTATAATAATAGATGTCTTATGAATGACAAAGAATATACAAGATTCAATATAGTACTTGTACGCATATAAAATGTATATGCAATTAGATTAACTTTTTCCTTGATAAGCCGAATGTCAATTATACATTACCGCATCATCAAACTCCACTTTAATGGTCTCAGATTTCTGTTTCTCATTTTGCTAAAGTAAGAGTGCTGTGACTATTGAATATATATCGGATAAGGAACTGAACCAGTATACACTTCAAATTGTTGCAACGCCAATATCACAGCCAAATATTCCATCTCGGTTGAGGAATAATTTCTCAGGTGCTTGTTTATTTTTTTAAAGAAAATAATAATACACTGGATGGTCCACACCATGTTTTGTCTTCTTGAATAAATACCACGAACACCTATATCACTTGCACTAACAGACATTTAAAAGACTGGTTGAAATTTGGAGCTGAGTATGACTTTTAATTTATTAAAAGCCTCCTAGAATATGTCAGATCAAACTTGGAATTCTTACTTAACAAAGTGGTTCAGCAATTTTGGAAATATTGGACCAAACGTTCCGATAACATCCATCCATACCCAATAATTGCGTTCTTTGCTATTTACTTACAGGAAATCGGAATTACAGGATAGCATTGTCCTTAACTACTATAGGTTTAACTTGACTGTGTCCCACAATACAGCCTAAGAAAAACACAAACACAGGAAAACTTACTTTTGCCTAAAATAATCTTCAAATTTGCACAGAGAATTTATAAATATGTCCCAACTGATCTTTCCAGATTTCGTTGTACGTGATAAAGTCATCGATATACGTATCACAGTTATCTAGATCATATATTATCAAGTTCATTAAACACGGGAAAGTTGAAGGTGAATCATTCATTCCAAACGACTTATTTTATATTTATTTTTGCCAATAGTTTATTTCCTCTTTAATTGAGTGGAATTTTCCTTATTCCATTCGAAGGTCAAACTTGGGGACATATTTCGTATTTCCTTTTTTGTCAATACCGTCATTTTTGCATTGGAAATTAATTTTTCTTGGTGACACTTTTTTACTTTTCTATAGTCAGGACAAATGCGGAAAGTAGTATTTGGTTTCGGCACTAGATTGCATAGCGACATCCCGTTACTCTAGGTTCATTAAAACAATTCTCCACTCGACCAAATCATTCTGCGAGAATGCTGTAACACCGGTATATAATCTACAGTGAAAACTTTATGTGCAAACATGTGCTCAATTTCCAATCATTTCTGTTTTAGTTCACAATTTCCTTCTGACTGTAGATGTGAAAGTATCTGGTCCGGATCATACAATATTTCTGAATTCCGGAGATTCATTGAACTAAAGCCATTACAATATGCTTGCATGCTGTCGTCGCTACTTCACAAGCCTTTGACATCTTTATTTCAAAATAGAGGCATAATTAAAAAGATTAATTTCTGAATCATCGGTTAAAATAAGTTTTTTATTATAATTTAAATCGACCACAAACAGTATATCAAATCTATAGTTCAAAAGGAATAAAACCTAAAGTGTATTGAACTGATTCTCAAACAACATACAATTGCAGACGAACACCCACGTCCTAATCTTTTCCTGTATCAAAGCAATGTGACCAAATCGTATTCCTTAAAGTTTGATGAAATCTTTCTAAAGTCCCATTTCGTTCAAGGTGATAGCCTGATAACATAAACTGTTCGATGCGTAATTCATGCATAACTTGCATAACTTCCAGACATACCATAATAACCTCGATTAGATTGAACAGATTTAGGAAAACCGAAGTATTTAATTTTTTTATCAAAGCTTTTACTGTGGTTTTATTTTTAATATTCATTTATGGCTTGCCCCTGGAAATCTTGTTGACGCACACATTATGGTCTACAAGTATTGGTTGCGAGATTTGGTCTTAGGTAAGCGACCGACACAGTCAACCATTACCATGATAAATGGTTCGCTAAATGCTGGAATAGGTTGTAGATGAGCCTTAGGTATCTTCTTATTGGGGTTTCCTACCATTTGACACGTGTGACACGATCTACAGTAGTTAAAAATTTCATCTTTAATGTTCGGCCAATAAAAATGAATCAAGAGCCTGTGATAAGTCTTACTGACCCCCACCCCATCCCAAATGACCAGTCGATGTAGTTTCACGGGCTAAACAAAGACTTTCCGGTCGATCTAACTTAGGAACAACAATCTGATAGCTCACGGACAACTCGTCACCAACAGTACCTCAGGTGGCCTCCATTTCCTCACAGGGACACCATTTTTAACAAAATACCAGACTGGTATAGTGTAGTTTATTTTTCACTAATAACCTTCTGAAACTAGTAGGACATCTCAGTATCTTGTTCCTTTTCGGCCTTTTTTCTGAGTGAAAAACTTATTAACAAACGAAACTTTGTGAGTCATGGAACCAAAACCGTCTGTATGAGCAGCATTTCCTAACTCTTCAACTAGAATGAGCTATGTGAGGTTATCGTAATCTTGATCAACCTTGTTGACTAAGACCACATATAAATTACTTTTTTCCCCATAAAAACTGGACGTGGGTCTTTCAAGTTTCTTTGACTCTTCCTAAACCTCTGTTGATATGCCTAAAGTACTAACACACAATCCTTAACGAGTCGTTCCTTAAGTGCATCACAATTAGCACTTTGTTTTACTTACTGTGAAATGTAAACATCACTAGCTTTGCCAGTAAGTACACTTTGTAATAATGACGTCTAATGCTATATTTGCCATTCAAATTTAGCTATTTTCTCAGAATGAGGAAAATGTTTATCTATTTCTTTTTGTTAAAGGGTTTAGGGTTAAGGTTAGGGTTAGGAGTACTAAGCTAATATTTTGGTAACATCATACGCTTAACTTATATGTGAAGGTAGGGGTGATGCCTTCCTCTTGCCATCTCTCTCTCTCTCTCTCTCTCTCTCTCTCTCTCTCTCTCTCTCTCTCTCTCTCTCTCTCTCTCTCTCTCTCTCTCTCTCTCTCTCTCTGTGTGTATGTGTATTTCCCTTTCCTCTTTTTCTCGTTGCATTTGCATTTTCTATCTTCTCTTTCTGTCTCCTTTTCCTCTTTCTGCAAATGTATTTCTCCTTCCTTTTTCTGATTTTGCATTTCCATCATTTTTTCTTAAGCTTAGTTTCATATAATGAACGTTTCAGATGGGTTTATGGATAGTTTCAGCGACACTAAATTTGAGTATTCCAAACTGTTTGGAAAACCATATTGAAACTACTTGAATGCCCCACAACCATCCCTCCAAAAACAAATACGAAACCGATGGAAATGTCATGTTTCAGATGCACCGGAAATTACACAGAAACTAATAGTATCCGACCATGTTGAAACTATCGATAATATTGACAGCTGTTACCTGAAATAATCGGGAAAAAATAACCAGAAAGCCGTTTGAATCTGGTGCTATGATTTAGATGTTTTCAGAAATTGATAATTTCAAATTGTCCTTATAGCAGTGAAAAGTGCATTTTAATGTAAAGAAATCCCGTGGAAGCAACATGTAAACTTCATAGCAGATTCAATTACTTGGAAAGTAGACTGAACCCACGTTTGAACAGTTCACGCTTTCTGGATACCTCATTTTTCTAGCAGCCCGAGACAGTATCGAATGTATCAGGAGTTTTGCGCATGTGAGGTTTCGGGACAAGTTACAACTATCTGTGTGAATTAGGAATAATTGAAATGAGAGTGGGAAAAATACTACAGGTTGTATAGCTTGAAGCAGACTTTAGATCACGAGCCTATTAAAGACTTTGCTCGCGTACAATAACAAGTATAAACTGTAAATTGTCAAACAAAAGTGTGTAGTGCGACGCTCTCAGACTTGTAATCACATGACCGTCTAAACACACAAATTTTGTTCTTGTTGAAAACACGAATTTTCAAAACCATACTTAAAGACCCAGGAAGGAGCATCTTCTGCAGTCTGTTCCTTTTAGACATTTGATTGGCCTTTTAACAATGCAAACGACCTAAACCAGTTATTTATAGATCAAGCTTAATATACGAAAGATAAGTTGTCATTGTGAAATGATTGTCGACTGTAGAGGATAGGCTACTTTAGGCTTTTATTCGCCATTTCACAAAATTGTCCAAAAGGAGTGTAATTATTCGCAATTGGTTTCATTCGCATCTTCCATGTCAATCCAACAGATCATGCATTGAATGTATACTGATACAAACCTTTATCTAGAGCTTTGACTTCCTCTGTTATTTACGAAACTGTGAAGTTGAGAATGTATCAAACTATTTTTTTTCCATTGGAATCTTCGCGGTCAATCCTCAGGTGGATCCAATGTCGAAATAGCTGAGGTGTTCAGAATAGGTTGCGCTTTCTTTTTGGTAAGAAATGTCCGATGAACAATATGTGTAAAATAGCAGAGGTGGTCCAAATGGGATGTTCAGAACGGTTAAATAATATATTTCTACCTAACTGACCAATCACAGTCCATGGTTGGCTTATCCAGCCTAATTCATTACACCACTGCTAGCAACCAACCTATACAATTTCAATATGACGGAAATTTGCTACTAATTCAAAAAATATCAAAATAATCACGAAAAGTACTTTGTGTCTGCATTTGGAGTATCAAGGTGTCTCTCACTAAAAGGAGGTCTAACCTTGCCGTATATTGAGAAGCCCCTTTCTGTAAGTGCATTCGTCCCAGATCAAAGAAGATTCCGCAGGCGATTTACTAAGTAACAAAAATTATTTTTCATGAAGAAACTCCTCTTGTCCTCGTGTTTTCAGAGTATTGTTTATCCCAGCAAACCATTCTCAGTCAAAGAGTTTTGGCACTGAATATATCAAGCACAGAGGATTGATTTTCCAGGATTTATCAAAATGGAAATTATTATCGTAAAACAATTGCATCGCGTGCATGTATTTGTGAAACATTAACTCCCAATGGACGTTCATCTTCATATTCATTCTAGATGCTTGATTAACAAAAGTAAATTTCCAATCAGTTCCCTGAAACTGCTTTTTATTGTTTTGTATGTGTACAAGGCATTTAGTAGAGAACCAAAATATGTATTTTCACTTCTAGTTTTACTATTATTATACACGCCACTTAGACAAAATGACGAATATCAACTGAATCGCCGGTACGTAAAATGTTCACAGTGGGTCCCCTTGTTTGTATACAAGTACTTGCCACCCCGAAAAAGCCAAAACTAATTAAATTTGATTTAAGGCTACCGCACATATAATTCGCGCGCTGAATAGGGGCGTGCTGAAAACTCGATCAAAGCTGAAACGGTTGTGGAAAGTGTCGTGGTGTCAAGATTAATAAGGAGATAGCCCGAGAAATTGTGGAGTACCGTATAAAAAATAGCATGGAGATGTTGGGCAGTGAAACAGTGGAAATCAGTCTTTATACGATATATGCAAATCTTGATTGGATAGGACACATGATCCGTATTTCTTTGTTAAAGTTATCCATAAATGATCCCAACTATTAGTTTTGGTCTGTTTGTGAAAAGAAATACTGAAATATAATTCTCTCTCTCTATCTCTCTCTCTCTCTCTCTCTCTCTCTCTCTCTCTCTCTCTCTCTCTCTCTCTCTCTCTCTCTCTCTCTCTCTCTCTCTCTCTCTCTCTCTCTCTCTCTCTCTCATGTCATCAACTTTTCATCGAAGAAAATATCTAATAATTGGTAAATGGGCAGATACAAATTCTCAATACCGATCACATAGCTAACCACAATTCTTTCAAAAACACCATATTATGCTATTTTCATTTCGTACTTTTCTAAACATTTAAAAATAAAGAAAAGTGTCACAGAAGTAAGGAAGCTTCACGTTTTACATAAATAAATTAATGTTCTCAATGAAAACATGTCCACCATCATGTTACGTTTCGATCGAGCAGTCTGTCTATAGTATATTATAATGGTATTTGAATTAAGTCGTGTGGACATAGGAACACAAGCATCAACAACAACAAACAAACAAACAAAAAATAAAAAAAATCCAGCAAGTCATTAGATTTACTGATAAATTAAGGTCATCTGTGGTTTTTTTGTTGACATTTTCACAGTTAAGGATTAATGATTTTGCCGTACCAGGCACTGTCAGAATGGCACCCCCACCCCCAAGCATCAACTACCACCAAACACGCACGCACATACAACCAAGCTCAAAGCAAACTTTTAAAACCAAATACGTAAAAGACCTCTACCCCTTTTGATATTGACATAACGTAACTAGAGTTCTTCTATTTGTTTTGTTTTGGTTTTTTTTGTTTACAAAATATTTTTTAACAAAGCCAGGTTTACAAACTGTAAAACCTGCTGCTCCATGAATTTGGTAACAGCTGTTTTGTATTCTTAATTGGAAATCATCCATTGGGTTTGAATGTATCTGTGTTACCATAGAGAAGTTTGCATTTAGTAGGCGTGTCTCCTTTTTTACTTACAAACGAATATAGCTTGAAATTTTTTGAAGTGCAGACAACATTGGACTATTGAAATCACCTTCGTTTAGCTATAGAGCCCTTTCTACATTGTTAACTTTAAAATTAAAATATTAAATGTTACAACAAATATTCAAGGAGCTGGGTGATTTTTTTAACTATTTACAGCTTATTCCTTGTCTCTGACTCCGCACTATCTTAATCATCTAGTTTCATATTATGAAATTTATGTTGGAACCATATTATTTGAATTTTCTCCCATCCAGTTTCATTGAGTTATGCAAATTGTTTGGGATACAATCGTGTGAAGCGAGCGTATATGAGAGATATATTGTTGTATATGAAATATACGCACAATACATCACAGGTAAATGACTGCGTCAAACTTCTCAACGCGAGACGGTTTGGTGCCTATAAATATATTAACCACCAGCATGCCTGTGTGAAATATTCATATCAGAGGGTAAACATATCTTTTTCAATTCATGTCAAAATATGTGAAAAGATGTGCGGAAAGAAATCATGTAGATGAGCAAACAAAACGAAAATATCATGAAAAATACCTTGCATAGCAATTTATGTGCCTGAACTTGGATCACCAAGGGATTCATTAGAAGGCGTCCCTCACTAAAGGGAGGTCTAACCTTGTCGCAGATTGAGTAGTCCCTTTCTGTAAGCGCATTATTCCCAAATCAAAGAAGATTCCGCAGGTGATTTACTGTGTAACAAAAATTATTTTTCATGAAGAAACATCTCTCTTCCTCGTGTTTTCAGGGTCTTGTTTACACAAGAAAACCACAAGTCAAACCACAGGTCTCAATTAAAGAGTTACAAATGACAAAATGTGATTTCGATGGCTCCGAATGAGTTGTAACTCAGCCGTAAGGTACGTTGCTGCCTAAATCTCTCCGAACGGAGTATCGTTAATATTCACCATTAGACATATAAGAATATTATCGAATTCACAGTAAAAAGTGTTGATGATTTCGCTACCAAGACATCTTTTTGTGTCCATTTGCAAAGAAGATCAACAATTAAAACTTTGCGAAGCTAATTGTACAACAAGTTTTAACAGTAAGTTTGAAACAATCACCAGGAGGTGATTTGGAGAAAATGAGAAGAATGTCCGAATTCTGAACGAATATTTCAGACTTTAAGTATTCTGGCAGCAATAATCCAACTCACAATTACATAGATAAAAGGAGAATGCGTCACATAGGTTTCTGTAATTTGGGGTGATTATGTGGTTGTCTTAAAGATTATATCTAATTTAAATATATACTGCCAAATCTATTAACCAAGCGGATGTTAATAATCATACAAAATATGTGATTACTCGTTATTCATCTTTTTAACTCATATAGTGTCACTTTTAAAAATATCTTTTGTTATGTATATTTAATTTACATTATTAGTTAGTTTATTGTTTTTCTTTCAATATATGCCATTCATATTTTATTTTGTATATCTTGACCTTGTCCAAAATCAAGTTCATTTTCTACCTGACCTGAATTACTTGTTTACAATTCTGTAAACAAACAATACATAGTTAAAATATTCTCTATGTGTATGGGTTTACTATTAGGTTTATTTTTCATTGCCTGAGTCAAAGACATTGCATTTTTCATTTTTTTTATTATAATTATTTTATCTAGCAAACGTTAGGAACCTTCTAGAAGATTACTTACCAATAGTTGATATTCCTTTAAAACAAATTAATTAGGACTACAGGTCTAGTAGAGGACTATGTAATCTTCTTTGTCTATTTATTATTTAATTTGTGCTTTAAGATCTGAGCAAAATCAATTGTATTATTGTTGTGTCCAGCAGTACATTTGGGCTAGAATGTTATTTATTCAAATTATTTGTTCACTAGAAATACAAATTGTTCATTAAAATTAACATTTTTGGAAACAGAGACTTGACTTTATAGTGAAATTTCAAATAAGGACATATTCTTGGATTGTATTAATGTGATCCAACAAAAGACTGTTGGCACATCACCATTACACTGACCACGTCAACACTTCCAGCACTGGATTTAATTTCGATTTTCACTAACGTTATTCATTGGATTAATCATTAGAACTTGTGTCTGTAATTCTATGATTATTTCGGATTTAATTCGCAAACCAAATGTTCTTTTTACTGTTTTTACTTTGTATTCATGGGGAAAAAAATATTTGCTGAATTTTACAAATCTTGTTGCTTTTTATTCTTTTCTATTACTTATTCTAAGACCATAGAGTTGTAACATGTTAAATATCACTTTTGTTTTGTTTCACGATAAATATTATATTCTAAACCAGGTAAACATTTCCTTGCCAAATTTTCAAAGTTGATTATAACATTTCAGAAATAATTCAAACTAAAAATTCATCATCCTTTATCGGATCAGATAATGCTCACCAATCGTTAACAATTATTACAGAAGTACATTAAAGTATTCAGGTAATTAAATGAAGCTATTCCTGTCGAGTGTATACAAGATGGAGGCGCATAGTTGTTAGTCAATCTCTTTTTCATTTTTTGGACAGAGTGAACATTTTCAAATTTTCAAACGTTATCATGAGATTCAATACTGATACAAAATACAGTGTCAGGTTCAAGTCCTATCCATATCTGACTGCATGTCCCGGATCTCCAATTTAAATCCAGCTAGTAATCTAATTGACAATTATACTCATACAAAGTGAACCTGATAACGTTTTTAAACTTGTTCGATCTTAAAGAAACTAGTACATACTTTGGAAAAGAATCCAAAACATCATACAAAAAAGTCAATACATATATCTTTCTGCGTACGAGACTACTACTTCTATGTTTTCTGGGATTTTGTGTTTTGGTGATTTTTTTGGGAGGGGAAGGACATTAAAATATCAGGAGAACGAAATTTATTCGCCAACTCTCATAAACAATAACTGAGAAAAGACTACAAATATCTTCATTTTGACATTAAAATGAAGCATAGGCAAGGCAAAACAACGCTGAGACCATCACATTGCGATTTTAACGGAACATCAATCACTATTAGCAGTATTTTTTTTAAAATAAAAACTAGACGCACACAGAGACAAACACGCACATAAGCGAATGCATATAACAGTAAATGCGGTAAAGACATTTTTACCTGATAAAATCTAATTAATGCAAATTGGCTCACAGCGACTCTTTCACGCGTAAGCTTGGACTGATCTTGTTTTCTACGACGATTTCCAAGCAACTTTAGGCACAACAACATACTCTTTCTATCTGATTTGGCAAATGTTGGGTGATAACTTTACCATTCCACGTGCCAGATGTCACAGCGTGTATTCAACATATTACTTCAGCGGAATTGCATAAAATATCGCGCAACATATTTACTAAAGAATGAAATTTAGCAGACTTCAAATATATGTGAAACATTTCAGACATGGAGCCACGAAACAAACTCCTCTTTTGCGCACGCGCAATCACATTATCTGATTGTTAAAACGTGAATAAAATTTATCGAATCATAATTGTTAAGCGGTAGCTTTTGGTGTTTAATATGCCCAGTTAAATGTATCATAACCTGTTTTATGATCAGAGGACAAATCACATTGTTTACGAGTGCGCAATAAATACTTTCCTTGTGTAGTTATTGTTACCTAAACAATTCAAAGAATCGAGACTTTTCATCATTCATAGATACACATCTTTTGTGGATAACTCGATATGACGAAAAGCACCTTACAATCACATAGTTCTGCATTCGCAAAATGATTACCTTTATCATTCCCTTCTCTGAATCTGCATTTCTTGGCGAGAACATGCATCATAATTAACAAGCTATTTCCCCCTATCATATACTCCATTGATTGTATGTAGAAATAGTATTTCTCAGTAAATGCATGCGTCTTAATCCTCGAGTAAGTTCTCCCTCTCATATACGTTGAGAAAAGAAGACATCAGCTTAGGATTCGCTGTGTTTTGTCGTGGAAAACAATGCCTGTCCAGTCCACGTGACATACAAATCATACTTATACAAGAATTATGAAAAATCGAATGACCAGGCTCCATTTTTGCTAGAATAAATGTAAAATACTCGATAGATTTAGGGAGGTTTTTTTCGACTAGTCATTTTGGCCTAAGCGATTTATTGCAGATGTTGGTTGACTAATAAGCAATAAAACAATGCAGTTTATTACCGAGAAGAATCAGATGAATGGGTACTCGTGCCAGTTCCACGTTATATACTCGTTTGTTTGTCTCCTTCCAGCAAAGGTATGGTTGTGTTTAATCTAAATATACTTTCTTGGAATGCTAAAGTCATTATGTCAAGTGCTTTTTATCTTTATCAGGTATTATCTGATCAACATATTGATATATGTGGCATTTCCGTAATTTTGGTTATTTCAGGAACAAGTTCTGTTCTTAGCAGGTTCAGTTTAACCCAACAGGTGAACTAGGCGGCCGCCTAGGGCGCCAAGATTTGGAGGAGGTGCATAAAACAAAGTTAACTGTCCCGCTTTGCGTTTATTATCATCATTAAATATGTAGACGACGTAATGAAATTTATAATTATCAAGACGAACGTGAATTAATACCAAGAACGGTTTATAATAAGCGATGCCATGAGGGTTGTGAAACCCAAGGTGGAATGTTCGTCGGATACCCTTGCCTCTGCCGTGGTTCTTAGACCGTTTATGCTATATGTCTACTGCCAATGTTGGCCAGGATGCGGGTTGGTCATTACATAGAATCCGCGGAAAGTTATATTGTGGTATATTAAATACAATAATTAATATTACATGTTGACGATCGCATATATGGAATTCGATTAAGATAAACTTACAGGACACACGGTACTAATTGTATTGAAAAATGGGAACGAACCTAGAAATGAGTGAATATTAAATAGAGTATATACGGGTTTGGCTGACAAGGACTGATTAATAATGTAATTCATGTTTTAAGAAAAAAAATCTTTTGAGTCCTTATCCTACCTGAAAGTGAATAAAAATAGAGACATTGTTTTATTGATGGAATTTCAGTCCTTTATTAGTCTTGAGTTTGAAACACGCATTAATAATATTAGCACCTGAATCTTTGGTGCGGAATTGAAAGCACATGTTTCAAACATATGCAGCTCCAGAAAATTCGGCGGCTCATATCCTTTCCTCTGCACAGAAGCTGACTTCCAGGTTTCATCTATACTAATAAATATAGGTTTCGTCATGAGCACTCAAACATTTTAAGCTATTGAATTTTTAATTTCATGGTGTTTGCATAGGTTTATTGTGAGAACTAAATTAGTACCTGGATTCCTATAATGCGTTTGTATTTTTCACTCAAGTGTACTTACCGCCTTTTTGATATGCTTCTGAAATCTACTGTGATGGCATCGTTATCCTTTTGGACGATTTTAATTCCAATCCGTGTTCGTTCAGAAATGACACCAAAGAACGCCAGAATTAAAGTTCTGCATTCCCTTTAGGTTATCGCGAATTTGTTTTCTTTGTTGATTGTTGCCATGGTTACTGCTTACACACGTTTATTATATTGGTGCAAGTAAGTTTCTAATTGATCACATCAGTTTTGACAAATCAAAGATATATATGATCAAAGTGGTAATGACAGTTGGTGATGGTGACTTAATTTTTTTCAAATCTCAGACCTATATTTAGAGTCTATTTCAATCCTACACGATGGGTGATTCAAATTTCTATCGTTTAAAGTATAATTTCAAAAAGCTAACCCTAGTAAAAGATGTGAATATGCGTACATGTTAGACCGATATAAGACATTTCTTCCAAGAAGGCGACTGAATATTGCACATCAAAATAGTTTATGATATAGCTTTTCCGAGCAGAAAGACTCGGCCAACTTCAGATTTCGAACCAATCTTAAAGCCCTACATGAATACTGCTTTGAAGAGACTGCATAAAACCATGATTGAAACAATGCGATAGTAGGTTCAGAATAGAAACGTTTTGATTGAAAATATATTTTTCGCCCGTTTGAAAATGTGAAAATAACCTTTGGAAACTCCAATCAACATGTTTTAGATTTATTTTAAGCTAGAAAATGATAACATTGGTAGGTTTGCAGAGGTAGACCAAAACCAGTTTTGGAAAACTATTAATTTAAGAAAATTTAAATCTCAAAGACCATTTGAAATACAATTTCATCGTCACCCTACATACACTGTAGATCGGTAGGAATTATGCTTTGAAACGATACATTCGTCACCGAAGTTTAACAACAAGTATGAGGATTTCCACATTGCAGTTAGTGAAATAGTGGAAACATTGAAGAGTCCTCCTGTAGTGATGATACAAATTACATCACACACGACGAGCTTTCTTCTGTACTTTCCGACTTTATGTCGGGGAAGGCAAGTGCAATAGATAATTACAGATGATGAACATCTTAAGGACGGGGTAAATGCGCGTAGATCCGCCTTGCTTACTCTTTACGATTCTGTGTTGATATTTGTACATGTTCCTGATCAACTAAAATGTATTATAGTAACTCTCATTAAGGAAGGGAATAACACAAAAGTGATACAAATCATTAACGGACAACAACTCTTCCAGTTATTTTTATGGTTTGTTCAAATTTTTGTAAAAAAAAAAAATATTCCTGCTTACTAATGAACATAATCACTGCATCTTACAGAAACATATTTACGATTCCAAATTTGATTACATTCACAATCGATGGCCAATTAAGAACCAACGCGAACACTGAGGGAGGAATATGACCAGGTATATGAAGAAAGATTAGGTCAACTTTTGCTCCTGAATGTTACTGCATATGAAACATGAATGGAATATTTTCTGTTCTTGTGGCTGAAAAAGTTGTTGATATATCCACAGTGAGACTGACATGCTAAATGAAATGAAACGAAGTTGCCTTTACTCTTGGAAACGATAATCCGCACTTGTTCCTTCAATATCCCTTGCGTTTGGGTCAGTTTGAAAGGGGTTATTTTGTAGATAGATAAATATATATCTGCTGGAAGAAATAAGTAACATTTCAAAAGATGTTTCTTGCTAGTTTCTTTATCAAGGCATTTTTGACGTAGGATTTTTCCAATACAAAGTATTGTAGCATACATTATTATATCACACTTGTCATTCATGACGAAGTTCTTGAAGCCCCCACATATTGATATGTGATTTTTCATTTCAGTCAGGGAAAATTTCTGCGCGATGGATTGCTGCTCATGGTAAACTCTGTTGCTGTCTGTAATTCTAAGGATAACCTCTTATTTAAACTCTCTGACAATCCGTGCTATTTTTGACCATGTCATTATCAATCAGTGAAACAACCGATGTGTTTTCATTAAAGGTCACCGGATATACTCCAATATTTTTCTTTTTACATCAGATTTGCATTACATGATTAAAAGTAGTTATATTCGCACAAAAAGAACTAAAAATTATTAAGTGTAAAGACGAAATAATAATAAATTACTGGAAATAAAAGTATATAACTCTGTTACTTCCCCTTACCAATGATTTTCTACCTATAAAGGAGGCAAACCGGAAATGACGTACATTTATCCCCACAAGACGAAGTACATGCTTCTTGTTGTCGAAAAATAAAACACTATAAACTATGGATATTCGATCCCACAGCTTGAATCCACTTTTTTCTGATAAACAGGGTCTTTCGGAAAAAGAAAGAACCATTTTTCTATTCATCACTCTTTTGTACTTGCTGTAAAAAAGAACGAAGATAAATCATATAGACATCTACGTGGGGAAATTAAACACTTGAATGGCTACGTTAACTGAAAGCAATACATGTACGTCAAATCCCGTTTTAGCAAGCTGAAACTACCGATTGTTTACGGAGATTGCCTGAATAAAAGTTTCAGTTTGAAAAAGCGGACTTTAAGACTAATTAATCATTTTTATGGAGGTGCATACATAACAAATAAGTTTTGTTTATGACTATAATAATATCACACGTTTGAACAATATAGGTGGCCAGTGACGATTTAACAATGTGATCAAGATCGCATCTTCTTTATGTTATCACAGTATGCTCCTGTCATCGTCATGATCTTACTACGACTCATGGCCAAGATATGTCTTGATATCTGCCCGTAATCCCAGCATGCAGTACTACTCATAATGCTCAATATGCCATTATAATTACTGTTTTATGCCGTTATCTTTTGAATTGTAGTCATAGAGAATCTCAAATGGGTAATGATTTAATACTGAATTAATGAAATAAGTTGAATGATGTCCAGCTTTTGAGATCCTTGGTGAGCAACAGCTGAACATTATTCAACGAGTTTCATAATTTTTATGTTAAATCATTATCAATTTGAGATTCTTTTTATCACATAGTTTTTATTTGAGTGGAAATTATTAGATGGAAAGAAGAATGAATAATTTCATTCATTTTGGCAGACGTTGCACCTTTCATTGGCAGTGCATAAAAATAGTTCCAACCAAAGCTTAACTAGTAATTACATTTAAAAGTAAATTATATTTCACTTAAAAACTAAAAATCTAAGAACAAGCGTCATTCCCAATAAACACATTTTTTACACACAAAATCATTTTTCAATAAAGAAAGTCCAATGTGTGACGTCAAGTTGTTTGATGCAATACCCGTACATTTTTGGCGATCCATGGTTACATAACCATAAAGTGTCTCTTTCACAACTAAACATTACATTGATAATGCAATATTCATGAGAATTTAGATCTACTGGATGAATGAATTCCCATATTTACTGTAATATATTTATGTCCTGATATTTGCTTCATTTGGAACAGTAGGCTACAGAATACGCAAACAAATTTCATTTTTACTCGGAATTGCATCACATATTTACTGCCTAAATATACAGTGGTTGGATAAACTTCTGTCAGTCTGGAGATCGGATTATGTCAGCATTCTTCTGTGAACAGAGGTGAGCTTATTGACTTCTGTAAAATAACATTTATACCACATTTGTATATAGGGTGGATTCCATGCTACAGATATACCGCCTCCCTCAACCCACACCTCACACAAGCAATACCCATAGTTTTACTTGTTTTGTTTCTGTCGTGTGGTTTTATCCATTTTTTCATTTTATGATATGTTATACATAATCCCTGTGGGAGTAAATTAACCATGCTAAAACAGACGACACCATTTTTCCCCAATTACATTTAGAAAGTCGATTCGACAAATGGCGGCCAAAATGTTCATTGAAAACAAAAATTTCCAGAAGGCGGAGATAAAAAAATGATTTTTCACGATCGCAGCCAATTAGTTAAGCGAATACTGGACAATAATATCATAGGTTTATTTGGACCAATCAGAATCACATAAACTGGTATTTTAATGTGTGGTAATTACAGGTTACTGCATTTGTATGGGAGTGCAGTATATCAATCCGACAAAACGAGTTCATATTTTCCCATTCAAATGCAGTAACCTTTTTATTATATTCTCATTTTCTTATTCTACCCAAGGTTTAATTATATAAACCAAAATACACTACAAGAAAAAAGTAACTGAATTTATGCTGTATTCCTAACTAAATACACAAGCTCAGATTCGTCATGACACAACAACATTATTAATGCGCACATACCTTTGCCCAGGTCAGTTTGAACATAGTCGCGCGTTAAATAAAACTTTGGAAAGTAAATGGCGTTTTGGTCTACTTAAAATTGAAATTTGGAGTCATATTATGAAAGAATGCGCATTGCGACAACTTTTTCATTGAGGAATTAATATATTTTGGTATTTTTCTCGATTCGACGAAATTTCGCGATTATGGACTGGACTTATTTACATGAAGTACACCGGATTTCAGCAGCGTCTCTGTCAATTCTATATGAAATACATCGGACTGAAGCAGCGAGGCAGAAGCGCGTTGACATTTGCAAGTGTGTTTCTGTTCTGTCATTGAATATTTGAAATCATAATGTGGGGGAAATATGAAGATTTTTCAATTGCAATTATCGACAAGATGATATGTATTTAATGTTTATTTCATTTTGAGTGCAGTAAGGAGGATGTAAGTTCACTTAGAATATAGTCGAAATTACAGTACAATATTCTAAATTTGATATCAAGCTTGCGAACCCATGACATAGCTCGTGTAATTCGGATTTGCAGAACTAAGAAAGTACAAATTGAGGATATTCAGATTGTAAAACTGTAAGCATACTTTTGTCATTCCTATTACCAGCTAAAAAAACAGTTTATGCCTTGTAAGTTGCATGCTTTTTGTATGAACCCTGTCTGACGTCTATAACTAGCCTAAATCTGAAACATTGTATCAAACAAGTTAACGCGGAATGTGCCAAAGCAGCTGTTATGTGACAGTCCACGAAACATCTCCTTTAGTTCATTAAGAAACAAATTTAATCAATCAAAAAATGCATAATACGAGTTTGTACATAATTTGTTTACAAAGTAGTTCCTTATACGCTATTGAGCACATATGAGTTCAATACTGCACGATTCTGACAATGTAAAGTAAACGGAGAAAATTGAGCATACGATAATATCAAAAATATGAAACTGCACATATTTTAGGAAAATTATACCTACAACGTAATATAAAGTGTTAGCGTCATAATAGACCATTTGCGCTAATTTTAGTTATGAGTGTGCAAATAAATAAAATGCACGTTAACTGAACGTTTTGTCAATTGTTGCAACCTAACAATTTCTCAGAATTATGTCTAAAGTGAATGCAAAAGCCAAGCCATTGTGTAGATTATCAAAACACGTTTTGGTGTAACGTTTTTATTATAATATGGAAATAATATTTTTTAATCATCCGTTTTACATTTCCGTAACAATTTTTCTAAATGATGAGGGCAGGTCTAAAACGAGGCAATGTCATCTGGAGAGTAACATATTGTGAAAACAGTGATTTGACGTCGAGGACACCGCTCTGTACTGATGAACTGCGTATCCAGCAGCACACTATTTACAGTAATCAAATAAACTGGTGACCCACGCCTAGTTAAACACAAAGGTAATGTGGTAGCCATATGCTTTCTCGCACTTGAAATGCATCAAAATATTTGCAATTTTGCAGCAGATCGTCGCAAGCCAAGATAGAAAAATCGCGTTACCCCTTTGACACTAATAGCTGCTTCTTATGATAAAAATTTCCTTGTTTCTAATGAATATGCAGAAACTACTTAACCAATCGTTGCAAGCCTGATTAAAAATTACTTTGAAAGGTGATCCTGTATGGTCTTCCACGCCTGCTGGCTGATTAAAGAAACTTTTTTGACGTGCAAGAGCTTGTTTCATTGTGTTCTTAATGACGTATTTGTGTTTATACATATGGATGAAAAACAACGAAAGGTGATTTGAGTTACTCATAAACGGAGCTATATTAACTTCCTAGTAAGTAAATACTTGCAGTATCAACCGCTTCGGTGGCTTAGTGGTTACCGCATCCGCCTCTGATGCGGGAGGTCGTGAATTCAATCCCCGGTCGAGTCATACTAACGACTTACAAAAATGGTGCAAACAGCTGCCTCGCTTGACGCTCAGCATTAAGTGGTTAGCATTAGGACTGGTCAGCCGGGTGTTAGGATAATGTGAGTCGGTGGGACATCATGCTTCATGTCTGTGGAATGATGCCCCAGTACTAGACATCACTATAAACTGACACACTGCTATCATCGTAGCGATATGACTGAAAAATTGTTAAAGCTACGTTAAAAATCATAATCACATCACATCACATTACATCACATCACATCACATCACATCACTTGCAGTAGCTTTTTGATCTCAGAGATTCTACTTTACAGCTCCGTTTCTTCAGCAGGTCAGAATCTGAAAACTCGGGGCACTAGAAGCTATGCCTAGCTGAAGACTCAATTTGTTTGCAAAGTCCCGCCAAGTAAACACGGCAGACAACTCTTCCTTAATATGTGTTCACTCGCAGCTTGAAAGGGCCGATAACAGGTGTTTCTGTTTGAACTAGATTCCTTTTGACCTTGCTGTCATACAAAACATTTCGGGCATCAGATTTTCATTATATTTGTCACTGTTGATATATAAGAACAGATATTTCTGGAACAAAGTGAAAAATTTATAAATAGTTCGATCATTGTTTTGTTTAGTTTTTTTCCAGCTCCTAATAAAATCAATGTTTGTATCAATAACTCTTAACAATTTCTCTCTTTATCTGTCCACTTCACAACTATATGATACAATATTGTTATTTAAACTTGTACTATAACGGTAAATGGAGACAATAAAATCTCGTATGCTAGGATTTTACATGTATGTAAACATGAACGCGCGCGCGCGTGTGTGTGTGTTTTAGTCTTCCTGTCATAGGTTTAAAGCAGCAGATTTTTTATATAAATATTTAAATGTATGTGGTTCGAAACTAGATTATCACAAAAATTTTGTCTCCAAATTTAAAAAGTTCACTATTTCTGTCGATAAATATGTCATGTGTGTATACATATAAAACAAAGACTACAGTGGTTTTATTTTAAGTTAAATAAACAATGACAATAAACTAGTGTCACAAATTCAACAATTGTCATTCAGATAAAACAAATATTGCATGAGTTTAACATGATAGCAGAAATGTCCTTAACAACAAATAATTAACTTTTCTTTACAAGTGTAACGGTTACAAAAAACGTTCAAGCTACTCGTGTTGAAGATTTGCATGGAAGAAAACCAGTGTTCGTTTGTTGATTGAAAATATCAATGAAAACGACGCACTCCAGTACTGGAGAGAAGATTATGTTATTTCTAATGATAGATGCGATGACATCAGTGGCATCAGCACTGATTGAGTAAAAGATAAAGCAAACTGTATAGTATTAGGAATGAAATAATTATAATCCTCAACGATTCGACAAACATAGAGATATAACTTGGAGAAGTCAGATTTGAAACAGTACATATTGTATCATTATATGAAGTAGATGATTGGTGTTCAAAATATAGAAATATTCATATTTTGATAAATCTGAAATTATTCATTATGTTTACAATGATTGGAGAAACGTTACAGAAGGCTTTTATAAAAGTGCATGTATTAAGCGGTGGTTTTGCTTGCTTATTGATAGCACTCAATGAAAATTAATAAATTAGAAACTATTCTGTGTGTATTTGTTTTGTTTTCAATGATGATCGTTCCTGTTATTTATTTATATTTTTGCTTTGACCTTGAATGTCCAGCTGTTTGCTCAGAAAAATATTGAACTTGCAGATAATAAATACAATGAACTGAAAGACCACTAACTAAACAATCTAACTGCATATTAAATAAGCAAGCGAGAAGCTGTTTATGACATTTACGTGATTGACCAGTGTAAGCCAGAAATATTTGACATGCAAGGATATTAAAAATACAGCAACGGATGCAAATAATATTTTCTGAAAATAATATTGAGCTTAGACTGTAAACATGAAAAGAGAGGTTATATAACAAAGCTTTTTGGACATTAGTTAAAGAGAGAAAGCTACAAAATATATAGTTTGATCAAGTAAAGGAGTTTTGCAGCAGTCAAGTTAAAGATTTGTTGGAAAAGGAAAACATTGAGTATTTCTCAGTTTACTTTAATTAATATGGCTCATGGTGGAAACGTTTAAAGGAACATTAAAGACAATTTTGTGGAGGTAATTAAATTAAACTTAAATTAGAAAATGTGTTGACGTTCTACCATATTTTATGAGAGGTACAATAACAGTTATCCCAGCGTGATTGACAATAATTACTCCAACATAAAAAGAGGTTACAATCTTGGATTAATCTACTCAGAAATTGAAAAGCATGAAACAGAATTTCAAAAAATACCAAAAAAGGTTTTGCGAATGGCTACTTTTTTGACCTGGCTGAGCGAATATTTAATACCAGGCAAATACTTTTAGGTGATCCAGCCTTTTACGGACTGGAAAATCTTAATTGATAGGATACCGAGGGCATGCTTTGCAACGAAGAGTTATTTCTAAACGACAGGCAGATGTCATATATAAATCTGGAAATGCCTTGAAGTCCAAATGAAGCAACGGTTAAAGGTAAACTCTTCAAATAGAAAAAAAAACATTATATATTACGTAACAGCAGGTCGATCCGCTGAAAGCACTATGCCATTTAATAAATTACACCATCGGAGACAAACTGAAGATGGGTGTATAACAGAAGTATTAAAGAACAAGCACAATTTTTTTTATAAAGATTACGGGTATCTAGGATGAGACAAGAGAGGGAGAAACGTATTAGAGAACGATGGGTTAAAACATGAACGACATGCAAATTCATCTTGCTTAAAACACCGGTGTTTTTGCATCCCAAATCAGACAAGATTATAACAATATGGTGAGGCAATTGCAAAGCAGGCTATGTCATATCATGGGAAAAAATGAAATACTGAGAAAGGATGACTTTCAAAAGCTTGAAGTTTATTCCAACAGAGCTAAAACAAAAGATGGTGTACGAGATAAATGAAGGGTTATCATAAATCACATAAACGTTAATACATTCATGGACGCATTTCAACTACTTTCAAATTTCGTTCACACAGGGCATAGAAACATTCATTCATTCTTTATGATTAGATTGCAAAATTTCCCAGACAGATTATTTGAAAAGTGTAAGAAATATCAAAATCCCTCCATAAGATGGTTTCACAGCTGAATTTTATTAATTTCCTTTGGATTGACATTGGGGAATTTGTAATTAGAACAATTAAGCATATCCAGCTGGTCACCCTCAACTGGACAAGGCATGGTAGCCAAAAAGAATAAACCAAAATATTCCCTAGAAAATGGCGTCAAATTTCTCTGATTAATAGTGTATACAAATTAGCATATTGGTATACTGACAAAAGAATTAAGGCAGTATTGAATGAAATAATATCAGACGAACAATTTTTTTTCAAAGGAAGATATATTGGCGGAAATATAAGGATATTATATAATGCACATCACAAAAGAGTTACAAATTCCGGATATGCTGTTATTATTTGATTTTGAAAATGAATTTTTTTTCATGAAAATAAATTTTACATCAAGTATGAGCCAGTGTGTTGAAGGGTTGAAATAACTCATCGGCAGTTCTCTCTCTCTCTCTCTCTCTCTCTCTCTCTCTCTCTCTCTCTCTCTCTCTCTCTCTCTCTCTCTCTCTCTCTCTCTCTCTCTCTCTCTCTCTCTCTCTCTCTCTCTCTCTCTCTCTCTCTCTCTCTCTCTCTCTCTGAATTCTTCAAAGCTTATTATGTTTAGAAATATTGTTCATGATATTAAAGAATAAGAATAATAAAATATAAAAGATATCAAGCTAAAGGAAACAATATTTACTGTCACAATTTGCAAATGATATTGATTTAAATTCTTAATGTCTCTATTGTATCTCTGAAATCATTTTTTGAAAGGATTTTAGAATTGGAAGTTAACAGTGCCAAAAACAAGAGCGTTTTGGAGTACAGTGCAGAAACATATCATATCAGGTTAAAATTACAGTTGATGTCTGAATTCACATAATGGGGCATACAGTTTTCGGTTTCTTTGTATAAAATGTTAATGATGTTTTTAAACAAATATAATAGAAATGATAAAAAGAATGTTTTAAAATACTGGGAAACGCTATCCTTAACACGAATTTGTAAAAAAAAAACAGTTCTGAAAACTTTATTTGTTCCCCCTGCCCCCCAAAAAAACATTCGTTTATCTGGTTACTAAATCCTCCGTCACATTTTATCCGAAATTAAATGATTTTGTTTGTTACCTTCATATGGCGGTCAAAAGAGAATAACGTAAAAGAGGGATTGTGTATTAAATATTTTCTAAAGTTGGCTTGGTAGTGAGAGTTTGATAACCTTATATTAGCTTTCAATATGTACAGTTTTTATGTAAGAGTTAAAGTTAAATGCCACGACACTGGTTTGACCATTTCTCTCTTTCCATTTGGAATTTGTATTTCATGTTAATAAAAGATGTATAGCCCTTTACACAAAACTTTTGAAAACCGATATTAAACAAATTAGTTAAAATAAATTGACTAAAACTATAAATATGAATATGGTTGTGTGTCCTAAAAGATATGCTATTATCTACTAAAGCAATTTCTGTATCTGATCAAACTGTATTTTGATAGTAGGCCCTACTTGCGGATAGTTTCCTAATCGAGCACTTAAGACTTATTCCGCGGCATATATAAAGCACACTTTGTTCTCAATGTTTACGTTTATACAAGTTTGATTTGTTCTAAATCCATTCAGGTAGATTTAGATATGATCTAATTGTAAGTGGATGGAATACATCTATATATGTGTAATGTTCAGTACTTAATTCTTTCAAACACTTATCTTGTATTTTCGCTTATTTCCTGTCAAGGTATTTGTGTGAAGTATTTCAAAAACAGCAGCTATCGCCGTTTGCCGTTCTAGAATAGGCTTTATGTTTGCAGAGAGTAAATGTGTTAGCAAGTTTGGTTTCGTGACGCAGACGTAAATCATAGGAAGACAGACTGAGTTTGCAGTTCATTAAGCTATTAAGTTTGTCTCCTTCTTGAGTGGTTCGTTTGTTGTACAAGTCTCAGCTTTAAGTCTAATTTAACGTTCAAACAATCAAATTGACAAATTGTTTGCCGGATTTTCTTCCTCATAGTCAGTTGAATGTTATTAAACATTTATATAAAATTCGGTTGTTTCTATTATAAATTCGTTAAAAGTTTTCTTTCTGAAAATTTTGACCTTAATAGCTCTGTTTAAATTAAGTCTCTCCAATCTCCTTAATTCTTTGTTGGTTTAACTGTTGATTAAAAGTGTCATTTTGTTTGTTTCCGATTTAGTTTTGGTATTATTTCATCATATGTATTCTTTTATTCGAGCATACAAGACATCACTTTTATAGCAGAAATCAGTCAAAAGTATGTGTATTAGGAAATAGCAATCTTTTGTTTTGCTTATATATATATATATATATATATATATATATCGTGGTTTTATAAGCAAAAATCATAAATACTTGTCAACAGTCAAGTGAATATGAAGCTCTTTCATAAGGAAAAGGAAATTGTTTTCTTCACCTCTGTCGAGATTGGAAGCACAGACCTTTCAATCTGTGTTCATATGATGTACGCCTGCATCACGAAATCAAACTTCAGTTTCAGTATTCAGTCAGTTCTGAAAATTGCAAGACCATATTGAAAATCGTTTGTTTAAATTCATACGCATTTTTATAATGATTTTATCCGAATATTCTCTCTCTCTCTCTCTCTCTCTCTCTCTCTCTCTCTCTCTCTCTCTCTCTCTCTCTCTCTCTCTCTCTCTCTCTCTCTCTCTCTCTCTCTCTCTCTCTCTCTGATTTCTAAGGATTAGCACACATGATCTTTGATTTCTAAGGATTAGCACATATGAACAACATGTATTGACCTTAAACACACACCACCCCCCATTGTTTCTGCTCAACAAACATATAAATAATACAGTAGACTATATTTGGAGATGATAAGTATGCCATTTTTAATAAATATAAATTATGCTACCTTTGAAGATTCGGTTTATTGCACTTTGTCTTCTTGACATTAAACAGAACAAGAGCAATAAATATACTCAGTTAGTCTTCAGCGTGTGAAAATCGTATTTTGTCTAGTTCCCAATAAGAAACAAAAGAGAGATCTAGGTCATCAAGATCATCATTGAATATGATGGTAATTTCGTGCCAACATATAATTTTATATTGGTACGGCATAACATTTATGCATAAATGTCTTAATACAAACTTAAAACACGTTTTGTTGCCATGAGTTAAATAACGTTTTGGTGTTTAAATCATAATGCTAGCCAGCTGACGTAAACTCAAAATATGTTATATGTCATCTATGTTGAGCTAACAAGAAACCCAAGTGGACCTAATATCACTCACAAAAGTAGTTAACATGTCAGATTGTGAATCCATTATTAAAATGCCTAACACGTATTGAAACTATATATATATATATATATATATATATATATATATATATATATATATATATATATATATATATATATATATATATATATATATAAGTGGTAATTTTTTATAAACGGCAGCCATATTTACCGTGGGATTTCGCACCAAATGTCCAAATGAAATCTCTTTATGTCAGGATGCTTTCGTCAGATTATATAGTGCGGTTTTTTTTAAAAACGAAGTTTTCTATTTTATGTCACAGTGGCTATATTTGATGGCAGATCGACATGCTTCTGAAGAAATTTGAAGGACCGTCAATCCGGTACAATTTCGTTTAAACTTAATCAAATCCAGTTGAGCTGTTTTTATAAGAAGAAGTCGTTTAAATTTTTTTTCTTCTATTGTTGCCAACGTGAGTTGAGCTAAACAAAATCCCATATATACGTAAACTATACATAGTTTGATAGGCAGTCAATACAGACTGACAGTTACACTGAAGTATGTATACATGCATAGGCCTATATACATATGTAAACCTCTCATAGATAATAATAATAATAATAATAATAATAATAATAATAATAATAATAATAATAATAATAATAATAATAATAATAATAAGGAGGACTTTATATAGCGCCTAATTTTTAGAAGCTCTAAGTGAATAATTCAAACTATTGGTAATCAATAATTGATAGCATGAACTGTTTGAACTGATAATGTAGCAATTAAGTTTATCAGATATTACAACATATCCATAACTTTTTTCAGAATTTTGGTTGCCAAAAATGTGAAATTTTTGTATTACGGCAGTGATTTAATGCTATGAATTTTCTTGAAAAAAGAAATTGGTCAACAGCTACATTTTCAGTTTTTGTACTAGAGCTTATAAGCAAGTAGCCATATGTATTTGTGGTTGAAACTTATCTTGATTATTGCCTTGGCTAGCCTATATATGTAAAATATGCATTAATTACAATTTCAATATACTCGATATGGTCATGAGTGTCAAACAGATTCGTATATTTTAAAGTACGGCTATTGTTATGCTTTGAATTACAACATAAATATTAACACACAAGAGATCAAATTTGAATCATAATTAGATTAAAAATGTATTGATATTCCACCAGAAAGTGTTTGATTTCATATAAAAACCAGATGAAACAAAAAAAATGCTCCGAAACTGAAACTGAAAATTCAAAATGAGCAAAAACACCAATGATGGTGGATGGGAGACCAATAACATCATGAATGTACACATTGCAAACACATTCTTACTCTACGTAGGAAGGAAGAGAGGGGGGGATTTTAGCGTAGCAATACATATCACGTATTTTCAACACCACTCCACCATACCCTACACCAGACAATAAATTACGCATTCTTTGTGTTGGTGTTGTGTTTGTCATTTTTAAACGTAGCTTTACAAAATTTTCAGTCATTTTGCTACGATATCTGCAATGTGGCAGTTTATAGTGATGTCTAGCACTGGGGCATCGTGCCGCAGACATGTACCATGATGTCCCACCCAGTCACATTATCCTGACACCAGGCCGACTAGTCCTAACACTAACCTCTTAATGATGAGCATCAAGCGAGGCAGCTGTTAGTACCATTTTTGTAAGTATTTTGTATGACTCGACCGGGGTTCAAACCCACGACCTCTCGCATCCGAGGCGGACGCTCTAACCACTAAGATACCGGAGCTGCATTCTTTGTACTTTATATCTTTTCATGTCACACAAGTTGTAGCGATATTTATATATCTCGCTATAGAGATGGGGTGAATTTGTAGCGAGAGAGAGAGAGAGAGAGAGAGAGAGAGAGAGAGAGAGAGAGAGAGAGAGAGAGACAGAGACAGAGACAGAGACAGAGAGACAGAGACAGAGAGACAGAGACAGAGAGACAGAGACAGAGAGACAGGCAGACAGACAGTGAGACAGAGAGAGACAGATAGACAGAGACAGAGAGAGAACCATACAAATTTTCAAAGAGCATTTTTCCTGTCTGAGTCACCTTACTTTATGTCTTAGTCTGGACTTCCTTACGTTATTTCCATGTCTGGTCAACTTTAAGTTATTTCCCTCTCTGAATCACCGTTTGTTATTTATTTGTCTGAGTCGCTTGCGCTTGGCGCAGTTTCAGCTTTTCGGGCGATTCCAACACCTTAATATCTTCAGTAAACATCTTCCAAGAGACACACACTTTCCGTCCCTAGTACAGAATCAAGCACAAGAGACGAAAACCTTCTCGCCGCAGGCTCAGGGTAGGATGTTTAGATCTAGAAACCCAATATCTTTTGGCGCGACTTGTTTCACCCACATCCAGACTATGCCATTTAGAATGGATGGTATTTTGCGTACAGCGGTTCCGCCATCATTTCTTATCGTTCAGACAGCCAAATGTGTGGCACGAACCCACACGTTTTTGCAGATTGTCTTTACCAGGTTGGCCCCCTACGCAATTTACGTCTACTACTAGGCATGCAAAATCATGTTCCTAATATATTGCAATTCGTACCTAGAGATGAAGTTCTCTTCCAAGGCATCCACCACATTTTCCTCCAAAAAAGTGAGGTCGCTGGCCACGCTGTCGATTTACTCCGCTTAGAACTGCTTTATCCGCTCCAGAGTTTCTGCCGCGAAGTCTAGCTTTTTGGTCTGCCATTCCATTCCAACTGCGCTTCCAGATCGCCAAGCTAGCTGTAATCGTATACCGTACTAGAGCAGCGGGAACCATGGGAATAACAGCAATAATTGTCAAAAGAGTTGATGATTACTAGATTTGCTCCACAGGGGACGCAACCCTTAACAAAGTTAGCTCCAGTTCTATATCGTTTTAGATAGGGCCATGCTACCGTATGCCTCCATAGTAGATAGTAGTGCTTGGATTCGATTTGCTTTTGCATTTTGACTATCGAGCTGGTTATCATCTTGTGTACAGAATTAATTAAGCCTATCAGAAACTTCAATGTAGGGCTTGAACAGCCATTTCATTTAATCTGTACAAAGAACCGTTTCAGTACACGAATAAGAGCCGATTAGGAACATGTACAGGAAACGTTCTCGACGCCTACACGGTCGGCAACACCAAACCAGCTCATAACCTTCATTAGTGTGATCCTAAGCGAACTTACAGAAACAGCATTGGAAAGTATAGCAACTGGATTATATCGTCTGGAGAAACCATGAGTGTCCGTTCAAACCCTCGATCTTGTACACCGAAAGCTGGTTAGTAGCAACTAGCATCCTCCCCTCCCGTAATGAAAAACACCCTGGTGCATGTTTCTGTATATAAGCACAAATATCCCACAAGCATATGTGTGCAGATATATTTCGAAATACACAAAGAGCTGCAGCTTTCGGTGCCCAAATGAATCGCGGAGAGACTTGGCCTTGCGTACTTTATTTTTCTTGCCCGTTCGTCCCGAGTACCTTTGGCGAAAATATCTCAAACACGTACTTCATGACAGCTTCGGTGGTATTCTCATCCAGCAAATTATCAAGACGTCATGCATAAAGCGAAACCTTGATTCTTGAGCAGGCACGAGCCTTGACCTCTCAGTTCAAGAAAATATTTTTGCAAGTGCTCGTTTGGGCAGTCCACAAGGCATCCTCTAAATATACTTCTCCTGCAACGAAGGTTCGTAACTATCATGTTGTACATCTTGCTTTTGGATAGTGTATACATGGTCCATAGTGCGGATGTAGGTGCAGATGTGTTGCCAACTCTGTCAGCATTTTGAAGAATGGTTGGAGCATCTCGTTGGGCTATGCCGCTCTGTTTTCACATGGCCTTCCTGCACACGAAATGCTTAATCGGGTTTCTTTGTCTAGTACTTCTGAGAAATTGCTGGTTGTTGTTGTTGGGCTTAACGCCATTTTTCAGCACACGATAGGCTATTCATTGCGGTCAGTATTAATGGTGGAGGAAGAAACCGGGAAATCACCGGAAAGAACCACCGACCCACGAGAAGCTACTGACAAGCTTTCTCACATATCCACATACGACGAATCCTAGACTCGAACACACGCAGACAGGTGAGATGGCAGTGATCCGTAACGGGCAGCGCTTTAGACCACTCGGCCACTCAGGGCCCCTGAGAAATTGCTGGTACCGTCGATAAAGTAAATGTCATAACCACGCTGCAGTAGCCGACTTTCGAATTCCTTGATGGCTGCCTGCAGATGTTTCATCTTGACCAATGTCTACCTTGCCTTAACAAAAAAGCCTGCCTTAGCCGGCATATAGCCTTTGAGGTTTTAAATCCTTTGCCAGACATTCAATTACATTTTTTTTTACCCATGGTTGCCATAAAATGTAAACAAAAGATCTTGTTAGGCTCCATCAGCAGTGGGGTCTATAGAATATTTCCCAAAAGCTCCCAGTAAACTCAGATACTGTAACAATTGGGACCGCCCGAAGGGCCAGAACAGCAATAGGAAGATTCTAACACGTCATTATGGGTGATGTGGTAGTATGGTTTGGAACGAATAAACGAAGCTAACGCCCCTCACCCGCACACATTGTAGTCGAAAAACAACTGTTGCCCTGAGAAAAATATTCTCTGTTAACTTGATAGTTCCAACTAAGAACATTTATTTTTTTCTCGAAATACCATGTCCGCGTGAAGTGTTATACCCATTTCTAGATCGTTCTTTATATAGGAAAACTCTCCCCGTAACACCTTCATTGCTCTTATATAGCGGCACGGGCACTGGCAAATAGAGAGTGGGTGGCTGGAGATTGGTAAAAGAAAAAAAATCTACTAGTTTCTTTACGATACACACGTCCTATCATATGTAGAATCGCTAAGAAAACTGGTAAAGAGACTGAAGCGTTGACACCAAAATGTTTACTTGACCATTTCTGATTGAATTAAAGTAATCTAAACTTTTGTGGTTTCAACGCTTTGTGTGTTTTGTTTGTTTAGTCTCTGTGAGAGACGAAACAGCCTAGGATGTTTAAAAACTAATCTTGGTTTGTTTGTTGTCAGTTTGTTGCATTTATATAAAAAGTGATTCTAGGGGGATGTGGTGGGAATAGAAGAAATATTGTTTGGACTACATCACAGTTTAAAATTTCTCTGTAATATACAAGTTTAGCATGTTCTTCACCTGTGTATTACGTTACAATAAACACTATAAAAATGATGCAATATAAGGATTAAAATTATAAAATAATTTCAACTTTCGTTCTCCGTCAGAGTACATATAATACAAACAGTATTATATACAAGTGTTATATTATTTTGAGCTCGTAAAAAAACGTACGGTAGTTGTACACCTACAATGGTGAGGTAAAAGAGATTCGATACAAGAAACAATGATAGGGAAATGACGAAAACGTCCTATTAGTTCATACAGCAAGAAGCTAAATGTTTACAAGCGTTAAAAGAAAGCATGAAATCAGATACGACTTTGAAAGTACTCTGTGTTCCACCAGTTGGCTTCTAACTTTACAGAACCTGAAAATGTCATAAAGATGATTTAGCCATTACTCGTGTCCATTCCTGAACAAAATCCTATCATTAGTCAAATGCAAGGTATATGACTGCCCGTACAAACGGGTCCAAAATATAATGATACCTTGGAAAAGAAGAGATGATAAATTAGAATAAAAATGAAATAATCAATAGCGTTGTCACGTGTTTGATTCCCTAAAAACTGGGTTGCATGATGAATAAGTTGGCAAAAATTTCAAAATAAAGTTTGTCAGAAGTAGAAATATATCAACAAGAACGAAACCAGTACATATTTTTTCAAGCATCTTCAGCATTATATTTTCTTCATTTTATGCTGACCTTTTGAAATGAATATATACTACGAATGCAACCAGTTGAATATTTAACAAACGTTGGGAAACTTTTCAGAGAAAATGTTGAAAAGGGGAAAAGAGCTTTCTTCTAATCGCTTTTAAGTGAAATGTCGAGTTATCCATTTAAAAAAGGGTGTAATGATAGATACTATTTCTTCTGTTGTTTGTGATGACAATGTTATGTGTTACTCTGTTCGTAATACATGTAGTAACGTTTTAGTGATGGATAAAACAGAAAAATAATTTTAATGGTCATAGAGTAAATATTGGTAACTATTAGTTTAATTGGTCAAGAAAGCAGTAGCAACATAGCTTGACATTAGTGGCAGTGTAATAAACTTCTTTTTTTAAACAACTAGACATATTGTTTCTTTTGTGTTTTTGAACATCTTATGCTAGTTTGGGAATTATTTGTTTTGTTATTTGTATAATATTATGCTGGAAGATGTAAACAATGCCTCAAACAGAATTGTGCAGAAAAGTACACAGAACACGACTAAATATGTATGAAGCTGCCCAGTATAAGCAAATTTATAAACTATGTTCATAAAACAAAGTTCATAACTCTGGAAAAAAAATTAAAAATAAATTGTTTGTTTATTTCTGTATTAATAATGTTATCTAATGCTAAACTTCCAAATGTCACATTAGCAGGTTCTTACAGAGGAATATCGTCATCATAATCCTTCTTTTCTTCAAAATTTCTCCCCATATTATTTTTCTATTATATCAGCAGCAATTCTTTATAGTACTATCACAGATATCAGCCTTTTTAATATCGTCCTTTGTTACATCGGTATTGTTGGGTTTGAACTGAGTCCGCTTTTGCCAGCAATCTTTGTCTTCGTCTATGACTTTTAGTTTGCTCCTCATACATCCAATCATGATTATTTTTTTTTTGTGGAACATTAAAAGTCGTACATACTATCTTAAGTCTTAGTATCGGGCTTTTACAACGAGGATACGTGAGAAAAGTGCCTGTAGCTTCGCATGGGACGGCGGTTGTTACCGGTGGTCTTCCACTTCTTTTACTGGCCGCCATATATAACCTATCTTGAGCTGAGAAATGACGTTGAACCCTAAAATAACAAAAAAAAAACAGCAATTATCTTCAATCGTTGAAGATTTATGTCATTACTGCGAAATCAAATTCGCTGGTTAAATGTATTTTGCAGTCAGATATATGAAAGTAAAGGAAAATTTTGTGAGCTGACGTAACTAGCTATTGGTTACTTTTGTTTGTATACGGCAGAAGGAATTTCACAAATATTTGTCGATTCGTTGACATCCATACCGTTGAATTGACTATACCAAAGCTCATGTGACACTGTAAGGGTCCGTCTATAAATGAGGTCACGCCCCTGGGGGGAAGGGAGGTCACACATTTGTGACGATGCGTGACGAGAGGGTGTTTAAGAAATGTTAGATCACTTCAAAATGCGCAACTTTAAATAAAAGTTGGACTTAATTTTCATTCTTAATTTTTGTTACTGCTTACAATTTATTTAATGACGTTTTAAGTAGCTTCACGCGTATCGTGGATGAGCTCAAATTAAAATGGACTCGTCTTTTAATTACCAACACCCCTACTAGCCCCAGTAGTGGTTTATTCCAGATAGCATTCTTCCGTTTCCGGTCCTCTGGTGTCGACAAAGAGAGGTTGAAAAATCTTGTACTCGCCAAATTTACTTCTGCAGTTTTAGCTAGATGACAAATATTTTCAAAAGAATTTTATGAAAATTTCAGCTTTCGAGAGCCTTACATATTTTCTCCAACAATATCAGTGTGCAGCGCCACACTAAATACGTACAACAATGACAATAAAGTGATTTGAAGCATGTTAATTTTCAAAAAGAAAATACGGCTTTTGGGAAGGGGCAGATCTTTGCGATGTCATATTTGAGGGAGTCTGACTTTTTGTGAAGACGTGTGACGAAGGGGGTAAATGATCGGCCAAAACCGCGTGACGTCATTTATGGATGGTTCCTACATGTCTATTCCATTATCAACTATATTTTTAAACATAATAGCTGGGCATGGATAAGGTGCAGTATTCATCATTTTATTTAAAGCCACAAATTCATTTCAGGAGAGGGAACAGATTAGTGGGTAGTGGCTTAGTTGGTAATTGAATGCCGATTTTAAACAACAAAAAAAAAACAAACAAAAACAAAAAAAAACAAAAAAAACACCAAAAAAAAACATCCGTTTCGAACACCATAAATCGGTCTATGTCATCCAGACCAACATTCAATTTAACATCCCCGTTTACTTATCGACACATGAACGCGATGCATTGCTTATATCTGGTGAAAGTAATGTAAAATTTAATTTTGTGATTAAATTACATTAAACATCTATTTATTCTTTCTCCTTGTAATTCTTTCTTGATTTTGCGCCCTAATCTTTTCATTTCATCCGTAGTAAAACCATTTTATCTCGCTTTTACAGACTTTTTGAATCTCTACAATCAGTTTCTCTATCTAGCGTTAAAAATAGTTTGCCACTGATTGGACCTCGTTCACAATATCCAATACTGACTGAACGATTTGCTTGTTAAATTTCCATTACTACTAGATGCGAAATGACAGTAATGTCAAAAGTGTTGAATTTATATCACTACTAGAGGTGAAATGACAGTAATACTAAATTTGTCTAATTTTCATTACTGCTAGAGGTTAGATGACAGTAATGCTAAAATTGTATGGTTAAAATCTATACATACAACAGTAAATGTTGTACCTGATTTCACTTCAAACATGCTTATAACTCTTCTCTAATTTTAGTTGCATTGCAGGTAATGTTTTGTGACGAAAGCTTGTTTACGCGTTAATAATGCATATGCTTAACGTGTAAATTAGAAGAAAAAAAATACATAGGTGATGGCTAGCTTAAAGCGATTGATGTCTATTCTTTTAGCGAAATTCGAGATACATTTAACTTTACTCATCATAGCATCAACATTTTATGCGATATCTGATTTTCATTATCCTTTATTTTGTTAAAAATATATCAACCAGCGTGCAGTCTTTAACGATGTCTGCGAATTGTTTGTTTGTATTAGCTTTTAGACATGGCCTCACCTTCATTTTCTTTAAGGCTATCTCCATTCATTTCTTCTGTGATGTTATTTATTACCTTGACTGTGAAGATTTTAGGCGCCTTATCACGGTTTTTATACGTATCATTTTGAGATTTACTGTTGATAATTCCTGAATGACCTTAATTAACATAGATAAGCAATTTTGAAATGGTTTGTTAGAGTTGAATTAATTTTTGTTGCTAGATCCAAATTGTTTGCGTCAGTACCACTTCCTACTACACAATGTTACTTGATTTTTCAAAACGCACATATATATATATATATATATATATATATATATATATATATATATATATATATATATATATATATATATATATATATATATATATATATATAGAGAGAGAGAGAGAGAGAGAGAGAGAGAGAGAGAGAAGAGAAACATTTTCAACAATATCCTCATCATGTATGCATAAGCACATTTTGAAAATGTTCACTATTTTTAAGGTATTCACTATTTTATCAGAACTCATATTATATAATAAAAACAAATTATTAAATCATTATGGTGTGCATAATACTTATGCTCATAAAATAAATAAATGTTTATAAAAAATAATAATAATAATAATAATAATAATAATAATAATAATAATAATAATAATAATAATAATAATAATAATAATAATAGAATTAAATTTGAAATGGCCTTTTATTTTTAAAGAATTATTAAAATTATTTTATGATATTACTTTATACCTTCAGTAATAAAGTTATTCAGTAAATTAAGATAATATAAAAAATATTCGTAACTTACTTGTAAACAGGGGACATAATTCAAAATAAAATTTAAGTAATGAATATCATATAGTTCTTTAATTTAGACCTTTTGGATTAAGGCGATGAATCCAGATTAAGACGATGAATCCAATAGCTTTCCTTTAGCAGACGTTCCATCTCAGAATCTGCTATAACAATAAGTTGAAAGGAGAAATCTTGCAATGTATGGGAACTCTTGTTAAAATGTGCCGCAACACGAGATAAAAATGATCAATCGATATAATTTTTTTATATGTGACATAAGCTGGTTTATACGTTTAGATATTTGTTGACTGGTTTGTCCAATGTATTGGATGCTACATATTTTGCATGTGATTAAATAAATGACATTTGGTGTACAACGCATATTAAAAGTTTCTGTCGTATTTATTACTATAAAAATGTATTTTCACTAATAAAAGAACAGTTTATGAAATTGTATTCAATAAAGATATATGCATCTTTACGATGCAGTTTTAAGTATATTCATGTATTAAAATATTAATTTGTGGTATATATGCATATTTCCATATCAACTATTCGTTAAAGAATAATACAGGTTATAAATGTAGGTATGGCGTCTTTTCATATGCTCATTTTTTTCTTCGTTAACTTTACATTGTCAGAACCGTTCAATGTGCGATACTGCACTCCTCGCGCTCAACTCATACTCATTGCAAGTGATTAAAGGAACCATTTTCTATTGTAAACAAACAATTTTATTTTCTAACGGGAACAATTTTTATGAATGAGCTAAACCAGATATTTCATGGACTGCCACATACCAGCAAATGTTTCATAGACTGCCACATAGCAGAAGCTTTGGCACATTCTGCGTTAACTTTTTGATACAATGTTTCAGATTTAGGCTACACCTACTGTATAGATGCCAGACCGAATTCTTACAATAATATGCAAGTTATAAGACATAAATTGTCTTCTTTAGCTGGTAATAAAAATGACAAAAATATGCTTAAAATTTTACATCCTGAATTTCCTCAAAATGTTCTTTAGTAGTTCTGCAAATTCGTATTACATGCGCCATGTCATGGGTTCTCATGCTTGATTACACATTTCGAAATTGTACTGTAATCTTTAGTTTATTCCGAATGCTATTACTTCCTCCTTACTGCACTCAAAATGAAATAAATATTTAATTCCACAGCATCTTTTCGATAATTGCAATTAAAAGACTTCATATTTTCCCACATTATGATCTAATTCATTCAATGACAAAACAGAAACACGCACGCCGATGTCAACACACTTCAACACGATGAAATTGGCAGACGCTGCTGGAATACGATGTACGTTATTTCATGCAGATAAATCCAGACCAAAATCACGAAATTTCGTCGAATCGACAAAAATACCGAAACGTATTCCTTTCAGATCAAATTTTAAGGTTGTTGCAATGTGCGTTCATTAAAAATATTACTCCAAATTTCAATTTTAAGTAGATCAAACGCCATTTTCTTTCGAAACTTATGTCTAGCGCGCGACCAACTTCAAATTTGTCTGGGCGAAGTTACGTGCGCATTACTAATGTGGTTGTATAATGATGCAGCTACGCCTGTATATTTAGTTTGGAAAACGTCATACATTCAGTTACTTTGTTTGTTGCAGTGTATTTTTCTTTGTATATTTAAGCCTTTGGTAGAATAAGAAAATGAGCATATAATAAAAAGGTTACTGCATTTGAATGGGAAGATATGAACTCGTTTTGTACAATGGATATGCTTCCAAGGTCGTGCAGTATAAACATCCGAAAAACTCGTTTATATATTATCCCATACAAATGCAGCAACCTATAAATCTTGTTTATTTCATATTGTTTATATTATTGATCACTTAAAAACAGTATATTTAATGACGTAAACAATCATACTGAATTCAGTTTAAATTCAGTCTGTTGAAGCAATAAAGCGAAACCAGTCACACATTCTACTTGTTGGTGTTGTTTATTATATATATATATATATATATATACATATATATATATATATATATATATATATATATATATATATATATATATATATATATATATATATATATATATATATATATGATAGCTGACATACATTTCTTGTTCCTTCAAAGATAATCACAATAAGAATTAGTTTTCGTCTCACATTACTGTCATTTGCAAATGTTATATACTTACTGAATGCCGGTATCCTATGACGAATACAATTGACATTCTGAATAGTAAAAAGGTCTCACAGTTACAAAACAAACAAGCGGTAAGAATACACATCAAATTGCAAATTGCAGAAAAATACTTTTGATTTAAATTTATAGAATCCAGAAAATATATTTATGTATCCTAGCATGAAAATGCAATGCCTTTTTCCACATATTATCATTACTGTCCTTGGGGTGGGTGGCGGATATAGATATGGTGAGGCCCTAAGCTATGGGAAACTGTAGATGCCCCATTTGGTAATTGTTAACAGAGAAAAAGGCTGTAAAAAAAAGTGTGAAACTTTGAGTAGCTCCTTGTAGACTGTGAGGCCCTAAGCTGTAGCTTGTTTAGTTTATTCTTATATCGGTTCCTTGATATCCAGACAACACAAGTTAATTATCCATTAAAATTGGTTCCATAAAGATAGAAGTGCATTTTCATGACAAACATGATTCACCTAATTTCTTTTTTTAGAAATGCATTTGCATTTAGTCATCTTTTCCGTATTGGACGATTCCAATCCACCCCGACGGAAAATGAAATCAGCACCATTTGGTTTAAAAAGCAAAGGTTGTGAGGTTATGTGGGTGGGTCCAGCGGGTATTAAAATTCACATCAAACAGTTCTTTTTTATTTGGACGGGAACCAACAATTAAGTTTTGTAGGTGAGTGGGGTAGAATTGTTTCTTACGCTACTGAATATGCAACAGATGATGCCATTGAGAGTAGAGAACATTATTTCCTACTGACTGACTGATTAGGATTATGGTCGCTTATTGCCTCAATCGGCTTGTGCGACTGTTTACAGCACCTTGCTGGACGGCTGTCCCTTTAAGAGGGCGCTTGGTCCCGAGCTGGGCCTTATTGCAGCTTATTCCATGGGTTCCATCGTATCCCTTGGTGTTACCGTGCCCATACATCGTTCGCAAATGTCAAACCCGCAAACGACTCCCCCGCCACGGCCGCGAGTCACGCCCCATCCGTCGCCAAAGGGCAAGTCCACCCTGCTTTATCTCAGCAAGGCAGACTTGGTTAAAATCATCACCAGTTTTGCCTACGGGTGTCCCTATACCAATATTGGGTGAGCCAATTGTGCAATAGATTTTTAATTTTGTCTAGTTGTGAATTTGGAAAACATGTGTTGGAAGTCTGCATACTGAGCGTACTTATATGGGCCCAATAGGTGTTCTAAGCAGCTGGATGTGGGCCATCCGTATTTACTTTAGCATCGCTTGGTTTCTTTGGTTGTGAATTTTGGCCGCCGTCCAAAAGATCATGAGGATAGAGTTGGGTCTTCGTGGGTCAAGCTGAAGACTTGGATTTTGATTTTTGTGGAATAGCAGGCAGTGCCGCCTGTACCCAGCTTTTCCCCTTGTTCGTGTAAGGGGTGTGGATTAGTTGTTGGACAGCAGGCCGGGGACCGCCTGGACTATCCCTTGCCTTTGCGCTTGTCCGTGTTGGGGGAGGGGGATTGTGGGAAAGGAAGGGTTATGTCCTGGACTGTCCTTTGCCTTTGATTCGATACCAGTGTGTTTTATGGGTGTGTAGGCTTGGATGCCCAGGTGTTGTGGGGGGGGCGGGAATTTTGTGGGGTAGGTAAAGCTTACTATCATGTCGCGAGATACAAGATTCTGAGGTTGGTAAACTGCTTTGCTGTATGACATTTACAATCTATCATATTAGATACTTACCTTTGCCAAACAGTTTCATCATCTTTGTATGTTGATGCATTGATGCAATGTATGCTAACGTCGTGTCACAAGACCAGTTTCACACAACCTGAAATAACATATGATATATATATATATATATATATATATATATATATATATATATATATATATATATATATATATATATATATATATATATATAGTTACGATTCGGTGCTCTTAAACTAAATAACAGAAAAGGGCGAAAAACAGACAATTTTTTTTTAAATTCAACAAAAAAAATTATTTTCCCTATAATACAAAGTGAACATTTAAAACAAATTTTAATTGTGAATTAAATTCTAAATAATCATAAAAGTTGTATCACAGATCCAAATGTATAGAGTATTCCGACTGAATTTAAGAGGTGTTCTGAATGAATGTCAATTTTTATTTGCCAGTAGTATCGAATGTATCAACATTCCAACGGTCTTGATATATCACAAAATATAATCCAAAACGTCATTGGATTAATTTACAGTATTTCCAGAATAGATTTAGTCCTAAGTCAATGAGCACTTTGTAATATCAAAGAATAATTTAAATAAATAAATTAGATCCTCTAAATCTGAGTCCACTATAACTGATGTCAACATATGGAAGGAGTAATTCTGAAGTCAACAACATTATGTACCACTCAACATGGCCTATGTCGCAATAATCATTTTCTGAAAATACTTGGTCATAATAATGAAATTTTCTATCCAATTCATAAAAACTGCCAGTTCTGTTTATTTAAATATTACAAGATACCTGAAAAATGGAAGGTTTGCCATGTTTTAACCAAGGGAATACCATTGTCGTGAATTCAGATCCAAATAGACATGCTTTCCTCCTAATTATAATAATTTTAAAATATAATCTAAAATAAAGCTCAATTTTCAATGACTTTTGAATAAACGTGAACATTCGGGGAAAATTACTACTTTTACACTGTGAATTAAATGGGCATCCAAGCCTAACGTACATTTAAATCGATGAGTTTCCTTTTCAGTGTGTTTTTATGGATACTCTCTTGTTATTTCCACACTCTACTGCTGAAATTTAACAAGATCTGTGGACCTGCAGACCCAACTCTCAATGTTCGTCTTCTCTTCTAAAAGTTCAAAGATTATTCAATCTCATCCACGTCATCTATTCCACATGCTAAGAAAATGGATATAAATCTGCATCCATTCTTTATCCGACATTCCGCCATCATTCCAGAAATTTCATAATTGCACCCTCGTGACCCCCACTGAGTTTACACCGCTTTCATATAAGCTATGTACCACTTAATATGCAAGATATAGCGTCACATGCACAAAGCTGTCTTTGAAAGTTTCCCAGCTACTGACCTGTGAAGGTGTTGAAGGTCATTGTTTGAATAACTGTAACAAATTGTTTGCTATATTTCAATAACGATTCTGGAAACGTGACGTGGCATGTCCTTAACATATGTGCTTTGGTAAAAAAAGAAAATTCTCATGAATAGACTATAAACTTCTACTATAATTTATATTACTAATAAATCTTTTATGAAAAGCAAATATCATATATTATAAACATACCAACATGTTATGGTAGCTTATATTTATATTTGACTGACGTAAAATGAAACCTTTCTTATTTAAAACCTGTACAAGTATTGTAAGTAACATGTTGTGACGTTTGTTCAGACTAGCAGACTGGTCTTTGAAGAAATTCAACTGCGATGCTTACTGTTTAACTCTGGGAAGATTGTATGGTTTGCAAAATGAAAGAATCTAATGTATGCACTGTTTTTTTCCACTCCCCAGGCTAGTATACCTACAAATGATATCAAAGAGACTAACTTACGGCAGCACTACATTATAGGAGTCTGCAGTTTTATCAATAAGGCACGACGAAATTTCTGACATGAAATCACCTTAACGGTATTATAAAAAAGACAAGGAATGCAAGCGTGACCACAACCCTCCGCTCGATTCGAATTTTTTCACGCGTCTTTTATCCCTTCAGAATCGCAAGAAGACTGAAAAACTACACAAATCCATTCAAAAATCAGTAACGTACCTTCGCATCACTCTCGGACGACCATCGCTTGAATCCAATCCGGCGAATTAAATTAATTTTCACCATTACGGTCACAAACCCTGGAAAAGTAAACCATTTGAGGAAGTAGAAAATTTCTACTATTTTCTGCACTGCAGTAAATATGCGTTAAGGTCTAATAATCGTTCCGAACACAGCGCAAAATTTGTTTTATTTTAATACTAGGGAAATTTAGTAATGCGGACTGCGTAAATTATTTGAATTTGTCACATTAATGAATGCATCATGAAAATGTTATTTACATTATTATATTACTATTAAAAAACAGCATGATAATAAAAAAATAAAAAATAGCAATTCCATGTTCTCTAGTGTAAGTTAATCCAAACTGACTTTGTATGTGCTCGTTCTCAACAATGTTCAGACTTTATCTGGAGCACCGGAAAGATTTAGTCTGACAGCCTAAAACGTCATTCACCGAAGCCATCTAACACGAATTTGTATAGCTGAATTCCCCCCCCCCTAATTTTAGTGCCGCCCGATTTTAATGCCATAATATGTCTTAATTAATAATACAGAAACACTTAAGTTTTTCGAACTACTATAATTTCAGGGAGAGAAACAAAATTAATTAACCCCTCCAATTAGTAATGACATCCCCTCTAGCAATTTGTTAACGCTTATATTCGATTACTATTTTGTTGATGCAGGTATCTATAATTAGGTAGATAAGTTGGTAAAGGAAATTTTTGATTGTTTGTTTGCTTCGGTTTTTGTGGTATTGGTTTGGCTTGTTGTTTTTTTTTTCTCTGACAATATGGGATACGTGTATATATCGCCAAGCAGGTGTGAAGGTGTGATCTAAATATGTTATTTCGGTTAGGGACAGGTCAAAATTATCATATTCTCGCCCCTAATCTAGCAATTGTAGTTGGTATTAATTTGGGAAATTCAACAATATTTCTTAGCATAACATTATTTATCTCACTGTAAGAAATTATTCCAGGAATTCAAAATTCAAATATAAACTAAAACACAGAACCACTGTAAAGTTCTTGCAGGTGAATATGTTTTTCTAAAAGAAGCATATATCAAGGGATTTAAGGAAATATTACAGGTGAGACGAAACTCTATGTAGCCAAATGTAAAACAAAATCCAAGAGTGTTAAGTAGATCTGATGTAGCTCTGCCAAACGTAACCTAACTAAGGAGACTTTAAGAGCAATCTTCCGAAGCTTACAGAGTCAATTTACCTAATTTTGCATTCTTTAGTCTGGTAAAAGTATTTTCAAATGTAAACGCATAAATAATATGCATAAAACATTGCTCGTCATCTAAGTCATCCTAGATCTAGATGATACAACCTAAGTTTTGCCAAACTTGAATGAGAAATATAGACTCTAGACTTTGAGCTGCAACACGCTCAGCATATCTGATACATGATTGATTGGACTGTTTCATGTGCAAAAACACCTCAACGATCGGATCATCACTCGGATATTGTAAGAATACACGTCTATATTATGAGCTAGTGGTTCTTCTCTGGAGGAATGCACCGTATATGATCCGATTGTGATTTTGTCTGCTCCGCTACCATGGTGTTCCGTATGAAAGAAAGTAGTTCAGAATATAGTTCTCATTGGCGAAATCCGAGGTTTCTTTCACCACCTGAAAAAGCCGAGGTTATTCGGATAGAGCACGTCGAATAACTATTTAGTGCCGTGGTCATCAGTAGCACACCACAAAAGCTGACCTGGACTGGTACAGGTAGGATTAATTCTTCAGTCTTTTGCATTTTTAGTCTGCCACTCGACCATTCAGCTCCCGCACGACCACCAGTCTCATCAATATGTGTAGATCTCAGTAATTGAATGCCTATTTAAGATCAATGATGAGCTTTTTCACAACGCTGTAGGAAAATGTGATCAAAATTCAGTCTCCAGAGTTGGTAGCACTCCAAATCAGATATAACAGTACTCATAAAATGGGTTGATTTTGCCCTGAATCAAACTCGTCCATGATCTTAATGATATAACACCATTCAACACGATAGATCAAATTCTGATTTAAAAAAATATTGTTTGCTAGAGCGTTGTTAGAGTGTTAACATGCTGTCTTTTGATTGGATCTCGTTATCATTCCTCCTCAACCGACAATGACTGACATAAACCTATTTACCAAGCTTGATCAAAATCATGTAACAACAAATACAGTGTTTGTAGTTGAACAAGCTCCACCTATCAGATGCAGGATCGTTTTATAAATATGCATAGGTCTTAATGATCTTCGTCTATTCACCAAGTTTGATTAAAATCCGCAGCCGGGAAGGGTGGTATAAGCCAATTGCGGACAAAAGCAAACAAAGGAAGAGGGTGTGTGCGTAAGAAACAGGTATTATCTGCGGACGTTCTTTATGGGCATCCCCTAAACCAAAACTCCAAGTTTGATAAAAATTGGATCAGAAATACGTTGTCCAAAGTTGCAACAAGATCAACCATTCATATACAAGATGATTTTATGATTAACATGCGTGAACCTGACTCATTATTCATTTTCTCAGAAATATTAGTTATATCAGTCCATAATCCATGTTTGGTTTGCATTGTTTTATTTTTTTTTCTCAAACTGTCTCTTGGTGATGTCAGATACTTAGAAAACATGCTCATCAAATAAAAATTTAACTGAAATTGTTTAATAACTAATAAGGGACCAAAAATATTTAACTTGTATGTGGGGGAGGAAAGCTTGTAATTTATTTCGAGCCAGGAATTGTTCTACTCATGATAATTTCTGTTCAAGAAATATACCATACAATAGGTTATTTATTTTGTGAATCAGATCAAGAACTTTTTTGCAAGCAATTTAAAGGCCACTTTTTCATCCCTTCCACGAATTATTCACAGAACTATATTTTTTGTTTTGACAGAATCACTAAACACGGATGTATCCCCAGATACGTAGGCAAACGATATAATGGCACATCCGAGAAACTAAAATTGCTATCATACCACGTGACATGTGGTTGCCATGGTTGGAAAGCAAGATATGAGTTTATGAAGCTCTTTATGGTTGTAAAGTGTTTAGGGCGATGAAAAGGTCAATCCTGTAATGTCGATGTAGTTTGTATCTCCTGATATTGTCCATGGGTCTTAAAACCTCTCATGTTTTCCTTTAAGTGCACAAGAGGCAAAATTTTTACATGTCCATTTTTTTATTGAGATATTACCAAGTACAGTTTTAGAGCTAGGGAATCTTAATTTGAAAAAGAAAAACAAGAAGATAAACCTTGGTGAAGAAGATTTTACACTCCGTCCCCCCAAATGAATGTGTGTGTATATATATATATATATATATATATATATATATATATATATATATATATATATATATATATATATATATATATATATATATATATATGTGTATATATATATACATATATATATACACATATATATATACATATGTATGTATGTATGTATGTATGTATGTATGTATGTATGTATGTATGTATGTATGTATGTATGTATGTATGTATGTATGTATGTATGTATGTATGTATGTATGTATGTATGTATGTATGTATGTGTGTGTGTGTGTGTGTGTGTGTGTGTGTGTGTAAAGATTATCACAAAATTAAATGAAAATTAGAATTAAAAACTTAAATATTAATTGTTTGTTAAAATGTATTATAACTATCTCGAACGTATCAAGCAAACTTCATTATTTGATGAATATGATATCTAGGTTCTTAATTCAGATTTATAACGATCCATCGCTTTAGCCAATTTCTTGTAAAATACATTTTCTATTTGGAGTAAGCCATGCCTAAGAAAATTCAGGATCTAATCAGATTTTATGGGCGACTATTCAAATATATGCCTCTCAATATATTTCATTAACAGAAGATTTAGTCTGAAACAGCAACTTAAACAGAATTCACTCTCCTTTTTTCACAAAACTTACTCCGAAAAATAAACTACTAAATATGTTAATAGAGAACATATGAAAATATGTGTTAGAAACTTGTAACATCTGAACGACAGTAGTAATATGAGTCACCTGGGGTCTAAAGGGAAATAACGTTAAAATGTAGGCTTAGATAACGGGCCAGTACGGAGTATAATGGGAATGTAACATTACGTTGTAGGGTTACATTGCTGTATAATATGATATAAACATGTATGGGATTAAACGGGAATTTGGCATGGAGTAAACAGAAAATGTAATGATAAAAATATACCTCCTTTAGGTTGAAGAATTCATTGTTAAAATTTAACATGAAAATACATCTATGGAATTAAGAAGGTGGATTAAAATTGGGAATGTAGTAGACAATACTTAGTAGTTTACACCCACGTTTTAATTACTATTAAACACCCACTTTTTATGAGTAATATTCAGTATCCAGTTTTGGTGACTATCCATAATTCACTTTTTCATCACTATCCTGCACTAACTTTTTCTTACTATCCACCATCCTTTTCATATTAATTTTCACCGCCCACATTTTGATTACTATCACCCACTTTATCTAGCAACCAGATCTACAACGACAAGATGGACAGGGTGCGAAAGAAAGGGGATGAAATCACACACTATCTGACAAGCAAGTATAGGAGTGCTAATACGCGCACTATAATTACATACAGACAGAAAAACATATCATCATAACCAAAATGAGAAGTAGTATTTATACTCATAATATGACTACAAACACACTCTTACACATATGAGGGATAGAAAGGGTTGTAAGTCTAACGTGTTTTGTGAACAATACATAATGTCAGTGATTTTGAATAGTATACATCTTTTAAAGCAGAGTATGGAGGCCCTGAAACGACCGTTGAATTTTGTCCTGTATTACTGATGTTTATCTATATCCAGGATAGCTACACCTCCCAGGACGGGCTCTGCAACAAAGACACAAGCATCACTTTGTTCATCGGACAGAGACATTGATTCTAAATGGAGGCTCGTTATCCTCCATCAACAAATACTACTCTGTGAAATGTCGTTTCTGAGGCTACTCCTCTTTCACATCTGTCTTATTTTCAATACTTTCTCATCAATGACTTCTTTCACAAACCTTTTCGCTATTTTCAAGTCGTCTCCCTTATCAGGTGTCTTGTTGAGATAATACCCTATCTCCTCTACCTTATTCAGGAGGTGCATCACTCCCTCATCGGGTGTCTTGTTGAGGTAATACGCTGTCTCCTTTAACTTATCCAGGAGGTGCATCACTCCCTCATCGGGTGTCTTGATGAAGTAATACGCTATATCCTTTACCTTATCCAGGAGGTGCATCTCTCCCTCATCTGGTGTCTTGTTGAGGTAATACCCTATCTCCTTTACATTATCCAGGAGGTGCATCTCTTCCTCATCTGGTGTCTTGATGAGGTAATACGCTATATCCTTTACCTTATCCAGGAGGTGCATCACTCCCTCATAGTGATAGTTTCTCTCGAGTTTCCCACTTTGCAGTGTTTAGATATGCATCTACTATATAGGATTGTATGGCAAGACAGACGAGCCTTTTATATGTTTAAGCACAGACGTGAATGAAACTATCCTTCCACGATAGATACGCTTTCTTGAAGGGATATATCCGTATGTGTATTACAGAATACAAGTCAAGACAAATCGCGCAAACGTTAAAGAAACTTCCCTTGTTTTGTTTTAATCATACAAACCTATTATCACTGAGAATAAGAGGTTTATGCTACACACATGTTGCTTATAAATTCACTATGCTGAATAACGAATGAGTAAAATTGCTCATAGGAACTAATCTGGTATCGGCGCTTGATTTATGTTCTAAGTTTGAGAACTTTGGCTTTCTGGCATAGTTCGATGCAATCTTTGGTTTGTCCTTTTATTTTATATTTAATATGTACTGAAGTGATCAGAGACAAACCATGGTATTCTTGCATCGTCATTATTCACGGTCGCGTACCAAAATTATTGAGTTCTGACTTGGAACATTCGCATGAATCTTGGTTGATATTTTTTTTAGTTTATAAACATAAATGTCAAAATCTATCTGTTGTTCTTCTTTGCCTATTTTTATCGGTGCTATTGCATGTCTATGAGGAGGTCTTAAGGATTTTCGAGATCTTTCTGGCTTATTGTTGATCTAGCTTAGAGGAGGAATTAATTCCATCTGAACGAGAGTAAAGTGACCATATACAGGTGAAGTGGCGATCTAGGAGTTCTTTTCAGTTTGAATCGGTACATTTGTTCATTCATGAAGGCGTGATTTGGGATTTTGTTGGTCGATGAATGCATTTTGGATGAACTGTTTTCTTTGCCTCAAAGTAGCATCTTTTAAATCATGCAATCCTGGAGTGACTATATGTTTCAAGATGTGTGTACTTAAAGCAGATTTTAAGATATGTCGTAAGCTATGCTCTCGTTGTAAAGCTACTCCTCGGTACACAGGATGTTTATTTTACAATTCTCTCAAGAATTATTTCGCAAATATAGTTTCATGTGTACTTTTCCTGTTGAAAATATAATATTTTGTCCACGCTCTGATTATATATTACTATTGACATAGTCAAAATGTTATTTACTGAGAAATGATAAAAAAGGAAGTTCAAATTCTAGATGAATGTGATATGTGGTTCCTCCATTATCGTAAACAGCAATGAAGCGAGTGATCCTCGGAAAATGTTTTCTGCGACGTTGTACTTGACCTCAGAATGCACAAATATCAAATTCTGTCATTCGTTCAACTCAAATCGGTTAATAAAATACTTGTAGAATCGGTCGTTATATCAGTTTGTTAGGAGCGAGAGATGTTTTTCAAATCAAGAGTTGACAAGATGGAAGAAGACATGGACAGCATTTTTGGCGTCGAAAGAGTTTAATTTGAAACTAAGAGTACTGCATGGTACTCAATACATGTTTGATGCATCTTTTCTTCAGTGCTTTGCAAAGTTGATGGCTAAACATTCTTCGACCAGATCCCGCAGGAAATCTGAAGAAATAATATTTGATCAGTGTTTCGTTTGTGATGCTTGTTTGCATTCTCAATAGTCTGGATTATTTCTGTCCAAGTATACTTGAATTTGTTAATTGAGTATTCCGACCACAAAATTGGCTTGATCTCGAACCTATTTCAGACTTGAATTGGATGAATAATTTATATGAGAGTCCCATCGCAAAGTGCTTCGTGACCCAACTGTATGGATTCAGCTAACTGGGTCGTGAATCAACTGTATTTGTTGCTGGGAAACACATCAAAATCACTGTCATTAGGTAATATTAAATAAAATTGATTATTCATAGTTCGATGGTACTGGTGGTAGGTGAAATGTTTTATGTCAAAAGATGATTTACTAAAGAGGGTTTCTGTAAGATGGTCATTGCTATGATTGGAAGAAGGGTGACTTGCGTTTGAAAGGCTACCGTTATTGTTATATTTCAACGAAAGACTGGGAAAAAGATAACAATTGCTAAATTAAATAGCTAAGTTGTTTGTCTTCTTGTTGCGATTCAAATTTCAAGTGGCTACTCCAATGACACAAAACATCACAAAGATTTGACAGAAAAATATGATTCCATTTTTGCTACACTTGGATAGATGAACTCTGAGAAGGAGATGGGGTAGTGTTTAACCTCACGGCCATAATTTCTATTTCTACTTGTGAAACATCAATCCAATAATCGAACCCGAGTATATATCCTTTCTTACGAGATTTCACTTCTTAAAGAAGATTTTCCCCCACTGCACATGTTCTTCAATTGAAATGTTTTCGATATCGTATACGTCGAATTCTTTCTTGTTCACTCATTGTAACTCAATCATGTAAAATGTTCATTTTAACAATTCTACGTTAGTATCTTTCAATTTAAAGACAATACGATAACGTCCGCACACTTATCTTGCAAAACGAAACAATAACACTTATTTCTGTATTCTGTTATTTGACTTTCCAAACAATCGATCAAGCACTATCAATATCACTTCAGTTTCACGTGTCACTTCTGCTGGAACATATTCGGTGTTACGATGGTACGATTGATTGTAAGTTTTGACAAGACGGTGTAAAAGGTCGATGTTTTGAGGGATTACTGATAAGTAAAATATTTCCACAAACGTTCTTTCAAGGTTCTCTCGAAACCTTCTATGACACTAGCTTTGGTTTCAGGTTTTTCAGTAGTTAAATGTGTCTATTTTATAATTCTCTTGATATATCTTTACAAGAAATTCGTTTTCGTATGTTTGCCATCACAGAGGACATGGAAAGCATTTTATAAGACAAGTTTTAGAACTCGCACTAAATTTTAATTGGTTTAGAAGTCAAAGGAACTCTACAAGTTTATTTTCAAAACACTTTTAAAAAGCCAACAAATATCTGCAAGCTCGATTATACGACACTAAAAGAGAGTCAACAGATAAATGTGTGTTTAACGTTTATGTCAGTCGTTCTTGCAAGCACTTTCATACATCTACTATACGTAGATGTTTGAACTTGATTGTAGCTGCACAATGAAATTTTTTAATTCCTACAATACCAGCTGCATTTCAGACTTTTAGTAAATGCTGGCTAAATGTGCATCGATGTTTTTGTTGCTAATCTGTACGTTAAAAATCGACCAATGCTCTTTTTTAATATCGTATTTTTCTTTTCATTGCAATGCTGAACTTTGTTAGACGATTAATACGAAATGTTTGCTTGGTCCTTGTATGACTTAATTCTTCACTTCTTTCGTTTTCTTTTCTTTTGCTTGCAAAGGTGTGAATATCATCTTTTTAATTTAATCAATTCTTGATGAAGGGGTTGTCAATATTGTATATTTTTGTGTGTTTTTCTTCCTACTCATTTTGTCTAAAGATTTCTTAAAATTCAGTTTGAATTGTTACAATAATGCCCCGTACAGTCGATATTTTCTCTTCCTAAAAAATCTGTGTGTGTATGTGCGTTTGTGTATTTTTAACGTAGTTTTAATAGTTTTTCGGTCATGTCGCTACGATGTCTACACTTTGACAGTTTATAATAATGTCTATCACAGGCATCAAGCCGCAGACATGTAGCATGATGTCTCACCTAGTCACATTATCTTGACACCAGGCCAACCAGTCCTAACACTAGCCTCTTAATGATGAGGGCTTAGTGAGGCAGCTGCTGGTACCATTTTTAAAAGTCTTTGGTTTTGAAGCAGCGAACTCGCACATCGGAGGCGGACGCTCTAAACACTAGGCCATCAAAGCGGTCTCAAATCTGTTCGAGTCATTAACAAGTGTAATACTTGTTGTAATAGTGATACCTCAATGAAATGGGGAATTAGGAAGTAAATGTGATATATTCTTTGCTTATACCAGTGATAGACTTCTATCCATCGTTTGTATGGAAATAAAGTTAGTTTTTCTTCTTCCAGGAAATGCAAGGGTACAAGTCTAGTGTTTTCCGCAAAAGTATGTCCTTTAATCTTTTCTCATCAGGCCTCCTGAAAGAGGCCACACAGTCGAATATAACAAAGGAGTATTCGATTTTAACAATGGTCGTATATGTAGAAATCCTCCACATTTAGAGTTCTATTTTTTTTTTCACTAATTGGCATTTTTTTTGTTTTACTATTTAGAAAAGAATGTAACGATGTCGTCCTAGTCGCCGTAGCTGTGCCTTAGTCAAAGGCACCGTTCTTGTCAAAGCGTTCAAACAATATTCACACACAGTGTAAATGATTTATTTACTTCGTTTATGAATGATTTGTTTTCTTGTAACACCATTGCATTTCACAAATACCGACAAGACATCCCAATGTTTAGTTAAGTCTGGAGGAAGTCACTTTTTTCCTATCTTGGAAGAAGGTCTCTTTTGATGACGACGTGAGCTTCTTGAAGATATTTCAGGAGGAACTAATTGAAGCGAATCTTACATATATCTTCCTTTTCGCTGAAATTGGTCTTCACTGATTGTTAGGACATTAACTTAACTTTAGTACTACTGTATTCCCCGCAGACTAAATCGTACTCGTTCTTGTTTCGACAAATAAAGTAAATTTTGTAATACGATAGTTCTGTATTGTACTTTTTACGGTTATGAAGCATCTGTCACGTATTATTATTACACATACACGTATTTCTTCAACGTGCGATATGTGATTGAGTTTAGACATTTTTCTCCATCATATATATATATATATATATATATATATATATATATATATATATATATATATATATATATATATATATATATATATATATATATATATATATATATCTGCCTAAATCAGATAGATAGATAGATAGATAGATAGATAGATAGATAGATAGATAGATAGATAGATAGATAGATAGATAGATAGATAGATAGATAGATAGATAGATAGATAGATAGATAGATAGATAGATAGAATGGCGGTTACATTTCGTTTGGAATACACCAGTATTTATCGTCCTTAATTCAAACACATACAGAGATCGGTAATCCGCCAGAATAACCTGGCTAGTGGTATTTCAAAATTAACGTTAAAAGTTATTATAACCGCCATTTGTAGCTAGTTTATGTAGCTCAGCAACAATAAATATCAGCTAACTTCAAACACGAAGAGACGTGACTTTTACTTCGTTATAGATGTAATCTTAACATTCTGTATTGGAATCGATAAGCATTCAGTTTTTGGAAGCTGGCGACAGCTCAGCATAAATTAAAACAGACAATAAATGTCAGTCATTTACAATTGTTAGTCAAAGGCGCTGCGCTAAGGTGTTTGTAAGCGATATTTTACCCTGATAATCCATGTTAAACGTCGCTGTAAATGTCGCTCGAGTCTGTCCATGAATTAATATTATTACACTGAGTTAAATTTATATCAATAACGTCTGGAGATGTAGAACTTTCAAAATGGTCAGGAGATAGTCCGAAATAGATGATGTCTAGCCATTAGTCTAGTGTTATGACCTTACCAGCTCATTTAAAATGAATGAAGTAGAGTAGATCAAGACGAGCTACAAGACTTTCTACATATGTCAATGAAAATGCTTGTTCGTAAATAATGAATTATTTATTTATTTATGTCGTTATTTATTTATTTATTTTGCTAATGCGCCTCATTTTTCAATTTTAACTGACTGAGGTGTTAGTTTAATTAACTTAAGTTGGGGTGAGGCAGTTAAAGCACGTGTGACCTTGACTTTGTATAATATATTTTGACAGGCGCAACGAGCTTAACGAGAACACTGGTTTTCTAACGTTAACACAAAGCACACGTATTACGTACTGATGTGCGGTTCAAAAAGTAAAGTTGATTTAAAATCTAGCAGAAAAATATTTTTAGACTATTTCTATCAATTTATAAATTACTTCACTACGTATCCTCATTTCTGATGATTAAATTGAAAATGGTCATTAATTATATTTATCAGGTCATATTACAAAATTAAAAAAATATAAAGAGACTAGTCTTTGGGATTATCATTTACTAAGATCAAAGATTATCGTTTACTTGTTAAAGTTTATATTAGATAATCCAATACATGAATAATCTTTGGTCATGGTTTATTAGTATATATATATATATATATATATATATATATATATATATATATATATATATATATATATATATATATATATATATATATATATATATATATCGAATCATAAATTACTCCATTTTGATTAATGTCCTAGAAATAAAAAAACATATAGCTTTGTGGAATTTCTAATGATTCTGTCATCCATCAGAATACGTTGCCATGGTTTTGTTTGTACTTGATGAATGTATCTTTGGTAGTTTTGTCGAATCCTTCGTAAATCTCTCACTTTTGACTATACGTCATAACCTGCCATAAATGACAGTGGTTTTCTTCACCCCTGACGAGAAATGAAACGTTGTAAATTAACACTACTGATGGATTCCTGATTACGGCTGTCACTAGAGTGGGGCTCTATCCTATCGGACATAATATTAACTAGATCTATTTGCCTCTTAGTAGCGAGAGACAACATATTGTGTGGCTTGACCAATCGACGAGTTTCAAACACGACCCTTCGACTTCTAAAATATCTTGTTGAAGCAAGATTGTGTACTGCTTTATTATACCAGTTTAGAACATGATGATAGTTTAAGCAAACAATATTCAGTTATTAAAAAGTGTACAATTCGAAGCAAAACTGATAAAAATGGTCTCGGGAAGGGACTAATAATAAGTTGTCTCAGAAAGGGGCTAAAAGTAATTGGTTACAGGAAGGAACCAATAATAACTGGTCTCAGGAACAGCCGAAAAGTAATTGGTTACAGAAAGGGACTAATAATAAGTTATCTCAGAAAAGGGCTAAAAGTAATTGGTTACAGGAAGGAACCAATAATAAGTAGTCTCAGGAAGAGAATGCCTAAAGATGTCGTTGATTATGAAATATAAAAACTCAGGTTAGACACTGTGAGAACAAACGAAAAGTACACATTTTATTATTATTTGAAAAGCTTCCGGGAATTAATCGAGACCTAAACCTAAACGAAATTTAAAGGACAAGCAGAAAATATATTTGTGTTCAGAACATCTAATTACAGATCACCAGTGAAGTAGGAAGATAGTACAGATATTAGAGAAAAAAATGCACATTTTTTTTCGAACGATATAGGAGACGAATCTCATTGATTAAATGGCCGTATATTTCAAAATGCAGACGAGAGTTTATTTTCAAATAATTCCAGCCTAGTTCGGTAAAGGTACGAAACTTGATTCTGAGCTGTAGTGAGAGATTATTAAGTATTCTTTGCAGATTCATAACGTTATGTATAACGATCCATGCCTTCTATAAATATGAACTTTTAAACTTATCTCTAGCTGATATTTATATTTGACCGATATTCCTCTATCTTGGAAACGTTTTTATCATTTGATTATTAATATACATTATATTTCCAAGTCGAAGTGTAATGTTTATAAATCATGTATGGAGAAAAATAAATTTTAACAACTTTTCTATGCTATAACAGTTGTTTTCAATGTCTTACCTCCACTTATGTATAATAGTGTATCTAAGATGGGCTGCGCCTACTACCTAAATAACAGTAGAGCGAACTGTAACTGTTGACCCAGAGTAAATAGCCTGGAACGTAGTAGTCTAGTCCCCTGCTTAGTATGCTCCCTGCGATGCACACCGCTAGAGCGGAGTGTATCGTAGGGAGCATACTACGCAGGGGACCAGACTAGGAACGTAGTCTTTGGTGGACCAATCAGCTGAGCAGATATGATTCTCCCACCAGTCGGCTGCGAAGGCAGATGGCAATACCTGTGTGTCAAGTACAAGCCATTTCCTCATGTGCAGTGTGACCTGAGGGCATAGACTTGCCATCGCAACGAATATATGACCAATTGATTAATTATGAAATACCCGGCGTCAACACAACAGAGGACAAATATATAGAAGGCAATGAAATAATAACCAGGATTGAAAAGACTGCAGTTTCTGGTCACAGTAAAATAAAGATATATATTTTTTTAATTATTAATGAATTATAAAATCAGACAATTATTGTAACTAGATATAACAACATGCCGACTGAGATTCGGCAAAGTCAACTCGCCCGAGTGTGTGGGGTACCAATACCAAGCGATATGTGGACAGTAGGTATCTTGGAGCTATTTTGACCCAGGAAGGAACCACAGTAACTACCCAGAGACAAAACACAGCCGGTACACCAACTGTATACCAATTGAAACAATACGCCTGAGAAAAATACGCCTGATCAAAAATACCAAGAGGCGCAAAAAAGCAAACTTGCTTGCATAATTAGGTCTCAAAGTCGAACCGTATCTGACTTAGTGAATTAGATGCACCTTATCATATCAAGATACATCCACGGGCTAAGCGGTCTGATATAGTACAGTTGGTCACTGATGAGGAAGATATCCAGCGTATTGCAACTGTTATTCCCGCTGAAGCTGTTGCGTACGTACACCAGCGCTACCGTGACCTTCAAAAGTAAAGGGTGAGAATCGAAAGCGTATATAAGCCAAAAAGAGACGCTGTAAAATGTCTCCGGGACTTGTATCATCATTACATCGAACGGTGAAATAAAACTGAATCTGTTCCGAGTACATACCCTACTGATTATATTAAATCAACATTGACTCATCTTAGAAGTGGATAATCTCGAATGTTATTTAAAAGGACGCACTTGTCTACGATACATTTATTGGATGAAAACGACTGTTAGAAGCACAACGTAAAGGTGTAATCAATTTGATTCAAAGTTAACGTAGTGCCAAACCCCAGGAACTAAGAATTTCCGGAGACCTAAATATTACACTGGAAGATATTTTCTATGATTGTGTGACGTTTGAACAAGCGAAGAAATATGTGGTTGGAGGTGAGTGCACGTATTGCAGCTGGACAATTCCAGCCTGTCAAGCAATCAGTCTCGAGGATACTAATATTAACAGAACAAGATAGACCCTCAAAGCTATATACGTGAGAAAACAATCGAAGCAGAAAAACAGATGCGAGCAGAAAGCTCCAAATGAATCGCGTTACTTGTAATAAGAAAACAAAACAAGTGTGTGTGATTGCAGATGCTATTTGCAAAATCACCGACGCGACCACTGTTCACCTTGGTGTTGCTGAAGTTACCACATCTACTATCATAAGTACACTGATTGGAATTTTTGTCGGACGTGTATCAATATAAACCAATGTCGCAAGTGGTGCTGGTAAATTTTTGTATTCTTGAATATGCATATATCAGAAATTCCCAGCCCAAGCGCTAGGGAGTCTCAACATAATTAGTAAACTCCTCTCGAGAGTTATCAAAGATAAAACGATTAACATGGCGGATTTCGAAATCGTGTTCGCGGAGATGGAAAAACGGTATTTGATTTAGAAGCATTAAAAATCGAGAAACTGATCTATCTGTCCAGTAGTGTTTAGGTCTAACCCTGACACATAATGTTGCAAATTCGCTTGTGGAAGCCTGCGGAGGTGAAAGGGGAGTGAAGAATCACCTCAAGAGCACATAACTCATGCACTCGCGTATGACTCGATGTAGAAGATTTTACCATATATGATTATGAAAACTACGATATTACTGCAAATGCAAAAATAAAGGACTCTTCTTTGCGCCTAATACAAGCTCCGAATCACTAACTGCCTTACTTCTTCCAAACCACAACAGGGATCTTGGATAAACGCATGCTCCAATCACTGGCATGTAACTGACTACGTCATCATCAGGAGAACAGACAAGCAGGATGTTTCAGTGATTCAGGTAAACAAAATGTAGGCAAACCGACCGAGAGTTCCTAGTCTCCAAGCTCAATATCCAGATTCGGCCTAACAGACAAATTAAAATAGAAGGAAGTGAAACAGGCACTGGTCGAAGAACGGTGCAGCCAACTAGAAACAATTGATACAAACTCCGATAATGTCAATGAAAAACTAGGCTTCCTCCAAAGACTATGTGCACTCAGGTCACTTAATCATCTACGAAATCAACGTTCAACAACATCAAGAGAACTATCCAATGCAAATTTAGAGAGTTACAAAGCTAATAACGGAGCAACAAGGCAAATGAGATGTAGTCCTACGCCGATAAAAACGGCACGAACAACTTCTGTGATACTTTGAAGACAAGCTTCCGGTCACATTTACCATAAACATTTCCAATAATAAGCACAGACAGCACCTTGCAACTCAATGACAAAGAAAATATACTACAAAGACGGAGAGCACACTGCATTAACATCATCAATCAACAATCATCTATTCGTGAAGATGCAATAGACAAGTTTCCTCAGGTGGAATTAACATATTACTGGCTGATCCTACAACGCTGACCGAAACTGAAAAAGCATTTAAACCTGCTCTCAGAATGGTAAAGCACTTGTAGCAGATACTAAACATTCAGAAGCTTACAAGGTCAGAGGATCGTACATGGAACAGAAACTGACCGATTTTTTTTTCCAGTCAATTTGATCTTAAGGAACTATACCTGTGTAGTACAAAGATGCATATATCGGGCCGAACAACACTTTAATTGTATAGGAAAAAAAAATGTGTTTGAACTAGAATTAGGATAAGCCCGGGTGTTTCTTACCCTCATTGCACGTGATCGCCCTCCACGGCCCTGTATATAAGCTACAGCTTAGGGCCGCATAGTCTGAAGGCGTCTATCAAAATTTCGGAATTTTACTTTTTTAGTTTTTTTTATAGTTTATATTTACGTAAAAATTTAACCCATGATTTTTGCATAATATGTTCACTAGTATTACCTATGCAATATATTTGATATAAATGCCATAAATTACAATGAAATAATTGGCAAAAGAAATTGAAGTTCAGTTCTACATAACTTTATTCTCTGTTAATACCTACCAGATAGGGAATCTACAGCTTCCCATAGCTTAAGTACTCGCTATGTCTAAATCCGGCTCTGAAGAAGTGTCCTGACTATCACTATTACAAAAGGGTGTACAAGTACAAACTATATTTCTAGAAGTAACGTTAAGAAAAATTGTCACAAAACTTTAAAACACACACACTAAGGAAATCGCAGTTTGTAAAAGAGAGAGGATGGTATATTCGGATGTACTCTAATTTTTTCCATCCTTATTGTCTTGACATATGTTACAACCATCAGTATGGATATATACGAAACCAGCAATACTAATACAACTTTTCAAATTATGTCAGCTGGGGTTTATGGCCTTAATAATGACATTAAAACTTAAATTTCAAAATCTGCGTCGTACTGAAACTGTTATTAATGTTCCAATAATGAAATAAAAATTCATCCACTTTACAGCTTCGAGATCACATATCAAATTTTCAAGCTAAAATGATGAGATCTGCAATGTTGCAGTTGTAAGTTTATCCAAGTGCGAAAAATAACGTCATGACCCTTATACAAGGAAAGGCAGTTATTCAAAGGGGAAAAATATGGTTTTTCACAATTTGATGAAAAACTCCTTTTTTCTGTTTAAACTGGATACACACAGTAAAAAGTGTTAACATGCCAAGTCAGATGTACGATGATCGTGAAAGCAGTTATATAATAGCGTTGATTAAAGTAGATACCTTTATTTGCATTTAGCAACGATAACACTGGCTTGACGGTAGTAATAAATTAATTGATCTAAAAATTATTGACGTTGTTTGACCACCTGTGCAAGTATCGTTATCGCTTTGTGGAAAAAGAAATAAATTTCAAATTTAACAAGCATAGATAGTTTGAGGGAGATACAGTTTGTGAAGGTCCTGATAATTTACGACTTTCTTAATTAGCCGTCACTGACTCCTTTGACAAAGTTCAAAGAAAGGCTCATACGCGAGCGAAGAGAAATATTTTTCACGACTTAACAATCTGTAATCTTTCATCTTTTCATGTCAAATTACGGATGGAATTTTCTCATAATAGTGTTATTTGAAACAGACGAGAACTTTTGTTATAATTTGTTTTTCAATGTGACCGAGTCATACACGACATTTAAATACCAAAACCTATTTTGGTTTTATTTGCTAGTTAGTAGGAAGACTGTGGTAAATCGTACATACACGCATCAAACAACCTCGAAAAACTAAAGCTAACAAATGTATAATTTATATTTTTTACCTCTTGTCCACGGCGATTATTTACATGTTTCTTATCAGAAAATAAGAACCTGAGTAATTTCCACTTATCACGTGGGAGGTTCGCTATTCAAAATCACCTGTGACATGCATTTTAAGCGCTTTGCAAGGGTCGCACACGATAAAATAATATTCTTAATACCCCTACCCCGTTGTCGATGGGTTACTAATTAGATCCTGTAGTTGTCTTTGGAGACGTCGGGTGTGATTTACACCGATATGTTTATTTTTTGCTTTTATTCCCAACGCTTTCGTTCATGTTCGAGATAATTTATACATACTATTACAGTTATTACTCATTGGCATAACAAGAAATTCTGGACCCAACTACCCCTCAAGACCTTAGTCTGCGTTACCCACCCATAATAATGTTTTTGGTGGGAATTTGGTCTTCTCCATTAGGGTTTAGGTCTGGAGTCACCAGCTCCTTGCAGGTACGAAGAGTTGCTTCGCCAGTTGCTATGCGACTGATAATCACTCAACACTAAATACACAAGGTTTGTAAAACTTCAGTATTTCAATGTTCTTCCTTCCCTTTAAACATTTCTACCGTCAGTCGTTCGATGTTCATGTTAAAATATATCAAATTAGGAATTCTTAAGACGTTTCAGCAGTGAAACTTGAGTCAGTTTACTATCTCGCGCGCGCGCGCGCGCGCGTGTGTGTGTGTGTGTGTTTGTGTGCAAGGCATACTAACACTATCCACCAAATTCAGGAAACAAAGTATAAGTCACAAAGCAAACCTTCAAATTCAAAAGAAAAAAACTGTCTTTAAAAAATCCAGTAATATACAATTACGCTGGATGTACAACAAGCTAAGAAAATCTTTGTCTAAACGTTGCCAAAAATTTAAGTACTTGTAACCTTTCTATTTTAATTTGTGCCTAATATTTTGAAACGAGTTTAGCTTACAAATGATTCAAATTTATTTTGACGACGAATAGCAAATATTAGATGCACGACCGGGTCCACTAAAGAACATTTCCTATCGATCGATGCAATATTAATTTCAAGTGAGAAAGGAATTTAAAGTGCTTTTAATTAAATTGAGAACAATGTCAACAGGCAGAGTTCAATAACAATAAATGGAGCAAACTAATTATCTCTGCTGTACATTTAAGAAAAGCATGTTATTTGTCAGCAAGATTTTTCCGAGTATGACGCATCAATATAAAGCAATAAAACTTTGAGTACGTGGGAATATGTGTCTTCTATAAAGAAAGACACAGCAATAAAATGAAGTTACGAACTATATGGTTGGGGTGGGGTGCTCCCAATATTTTATTTCGACTGTTATAGAAGTCCCGCCCAGGCTCTATTTTGTTGGAAGCTAAATTTAGTGTAAAATAGATGTAAAGCTCCGAGCACCCAGTCAGCGATGCCGACGTTTAGATGCTTAAATAAACAAAAAGTTTTAAATAAGGTTTAAATTCAAGAAATTTTAATTTAATAACAATTCAGTAATCAAATGACTCAAATTTCCAATTACACTCGTTCCGCACAACCCTTTAATAAGCCTATTGCATCACTTGATTAGCAGTGTGAGATTGATTTCCACCAATCATTGTATTTCTATCCATCTGTTGTATCCTTTCTCCCTTTTATTTCTCCCAATTCCTTCTCCTCCTCTTCCTCATTCTTCCTCACGACTACTCTTCTGTCGACTTCGAGTGTCTCGGCCACAGTCTCAATTCCGTCTCCAACTCTTTAAGACTTGAGAACCGGAAGTTATATGCCCCATAAAAAAGTTTTCTGTGAAAAAACATGGACTGTACAATCGTTTTTCTTAGCCGTTTCATCTCACGCTACACACAGCCTATAATCGGATAACGGCTATTAAATTTCTTCGATCAAGTATTCCTTCACATCGAGATACCCATGCATTCTTGTATGGTGAAACAAACGTCATGATACAGCTCGGTATCAATTACTTCTTATTCCTACGGCAATAAATTCAGTTACATCAGTACATATTCCAAATCCCGTTATACCCAAAAATATCACAATAATCAGACGCATTTCTTTACCTTACAACTCATACAAAGTACGTAGATATACAATACTCTGATATATGCAATTGCCCAAAGTAACTAATCTTACATACTACAACCATATTTTCAAATTCACAATTCAAGCATGTGTAAATTATAACATAATGCATTAATAAATGCACTGTTAACTACGAAGTAACCTAATAACGAATTTCAAAATTAATTCAGACTACAAACAAACAATCTACATAATTCCACCTCGCATCTAACAATTCTCCACCTAAGGCTCAAGCCCAATTCTCAAATACGCAAGTATATGAAACACTACAAAGGTAATTCTACATAGTAACTATCGTAGTAATTAAGTGTACATATTATAAATAATTACAATTATGATGCTTTAATATGATGCAAAATTCAAGCAAATAACTTTCTGACCTTCTCTAAGCTTTGTCTTTCAATACAAACAACTTTTAAATTATTCCGCCAGTTATGGATGTCTTCTTTCTCGGAGTAAATCCTATTGATATGAAATCCTTATAATAGGCGAATATTAAATTACTCTTACGATTGGATTATACCATTCGGGTCTGAATTGGAATCACGTCCAATTCTCGATTTTGATTGGATATCGCTATGGGCCGATCCAATCAAAGTTAGCGGAAATTGTCCCTCACGCTCTATGTCAACGTGGGGACGGATGAGAACACGCCCTGTTCACCCCGTGGACTTGCTTTTTGATCCTTGAACTAACCTTTAACATATATGTGCGGCAACTCTTTGTTAAGTGACATGACCAATCGTCTTTGCCAAATCAAGATTTTGGTCTCTGGCTGGTCATGGCAACCTTGCTTAAGAGTTCAACACTAGCCCTTCTGTAGAGATTGAACACAAGACCTCGGTAATATTCCCAAGATAGGTAGATTATAGCTTATACATGTCTTTAGCTTAGCTTAGTACTTAGCAAACGTGACATTATTGAATCACTAGTCCCTGGCGATTTTCAACAAGTTAAATAAGTTTTATACATACATACATACATACATACATACATACATACATACATACATACATACATACATACATACATACATACATACATACATACATACATACATACATACATACATACATACATACATACATACATACATACATATATGAGAGGCAAACTTATGTACTAAATAGATCATAAATTATTTGTAAATATACTTATTTAAAGTAAAACAATCCAACTGCGAGAAGATAATGAAGACGATGACGACAACGACGAAGATGACTATAAACACTAATAACTTAAACTGCATTCATTAAAATAACGATGATATTACATCTGAGTTCAAACAAGTAAAGAGAGAGAGAGAGAGAGAGAAAGAGAGAGAGAGAGAGAGAGAGAGAGAGAGAGAGAGAGAGAGAGAGAGAGAGAGAGAGAGAGAGAGAGAGAGAGAGAGATTAATAGCAAATTCGATACTATATAGCTTTAATAACGCATTTTCATTTATGACAAGATACTATATGCAGAACATTGACCAACAGTAATTAAGGTTCACGATTATTATAGATACTCGATTATAAGTCGATTTTAACTGCAAACATTATGGACCCTGTCTGCCGTCGTACGTCTTTTGTTGTACTCGTTACTTCTAAGAAAGAAAAAAAACCTGCATATACCTGGATCTTACGCTGCATTGTGTGGCGGCAGATTGGAGTTGTGCGGCTTCCAGTTGGACTCGAATTATAAATGAGTATATACATTACGAAATTATTATAGTCAATGAAAGTAAACAATCACTTTTGCTCTACGATTACAATTATCCTTGTACGCATTTTTAAATCCATTAAAACGCATCCTTGCCTTTCCATATAAGTAGCAGAAATACCCATTTCTTCATTTACCCCATCAAAGGATAGGACATCATCTGTAACGGTTCTTTTCCCACAAACTAACCCAATTGGTGATCCCTTTTTCCACATTTTCATTCGTCTAACTTCTAAAGAATACGTTGATATTCTTCTTATGAAATCAATTGATCGTGAAATTTGATCCAATAGTTAATTTTTACAGGTTTGTAACAAAGGCCACGAGACCCCCTAAATCATACCGTTCTTTCGGAATTTAGTTATAACGAATAAAATATATACCAGAATGGAAAAGATCATGTCATTTGCTTCACAGTGACCGATATTCTTTGTACCAGATGATGTTATGAATTGTTTACTTTATGTGTGTGTATATATATATATATATATATATATATATATATATATATATATATATATATATATATATATATATATATATATATATATATATATATATATATATAATGATCGTTTCCACCAAAATATAATAGAGGTATTCTTAATTAATATCATTTTCGTGGATTTATGTGTGGATAGGTATTCTAAATAGATCATAAAAGTTTTCCATGCATGTGTTGGTCGTAAACTACTACATGAAACAAATATGGTGACAAAATATAGATATACTACCCACTGACCTTAGGTCATTTTGATAAACACCTGTCGATCTTTATGGAGAGAGCTGCCACTCCGTCTTGGTTCAATCCGTTACAATATTTTTGGCACCATATCAGGCTAAGGGGCTGCGGAGGTCAATTGGTACAAACTTCATGACCAAAACAATGACTATAATAAACATCAGCATATCCCCCCTCAGCGGTCATTTATTTCCTCGCCCCACCCCACAATTCAGAATTACGCTTCGTTCAAAATACAATTGATCCCGTTGACAGCAAATTCGTTGATGTCATTTAGTACTGTTTTAAGTTCAAATTATAAAGCGATCCATAAGAAGTGCTTCTCGCTGTTTTTAACTAAAAATAGTTAATCTCGTATCATCCGTCTCTTTAGTTCACTGTAAATGGTTTAAACTGTTATCGACTGTGTTGTTGAAGAGCATTCGTTTTGAATTTTTGGCAATTAAAGAAATAAATAAGTACACTTGTGATTTGTTATGAATTCATTCACTTTTCACACAATAACTTCTTTTCTGCAAAAGTATGTTCCAAAGTTTAACGATGCTAAGCTATGCTTTGGAATTATGTAAGCACTGATTTCATAAAATAACATTTCATTAGATCAATACTATTTTTTAAGAAATAGAAATAGCTACTGTATATAGTCGCCCTTAAAATGAGTCCAACTGCCAAATTTACAGACCCAGATCTGCCTGCGCAGTATGCACCGGCAGATCAGGGTATGTGCATTTTGTTGAGATTAATCAGTAGAGCAAACAAGATAGACAGTGATCGGCAGATGCACTATGATACGGCAGATCAGGATCTTTATTGTTCGCAGTTTGACTTGTCTTATAAGTGAGTATATACGGAAGTTAAAAAACTGGACTTCATGGTAGTTTAACCGAATTCAACATAGGTAAATGACTGGTACAATCATATGGCAAGGTCCATTGACCTTTGAAAATTTTTTATTTTCAGCTGAACGAAATATACCTCTTTCATCCCTATCCGTTTCTACCACTGTCATTGATAATTTGTATTAGTACCTAATCTCGTGTGACTATGGTAAGACCTGAGTTACCACTAAAGATCCCGGCATAGAGGTCATCTAGTATACAATTTATGACTATTTCAAATATTAGCAGTCGATCATACAGTTAGTTATAAATTGTACTAGATATCATACAGTTAGTTCAAACTATACTAGCTACAGTAGACATACTCGTTGTATTTAACAATAGAATCAATGTCCAATCACAGGTCTTCAAAAAATAGTTACTACTGATTAATAACTCCGGTGGTCTAATGGTTAGAGCATCCACCTTAGACGCGGGAGTTCATGGGTTCGATCCCCGGTCGAGTCATATCAAAGACTTACAAAAATGGTACTAACAGCTGCCTAGCTTGACGCTCAGCATTAAGATATTAGTGTTAGGACTGGTTGCCCTGGTATCATGATAATGTGAATGGGTGGGACATTATGCTACATGTCTGCGGCACGATGCCCTAGTGCTAAATATCACTATAATTTGCCACATTGCAGACATCGTAGCGATATGACTGAAAAAATTGTTAAAGCTACCTTAAATCATAATCACATTACATTAATGTACCAGGTTAGACAGTTATCACGTGATCAAAGTCGCAGATTTTATACTAAAAAAGGTACAATTTCATCAGTCTGTATGTACAACTACTGTACAAATTGCATACATTCATATTCTTCTCAAGTTAGTGAAACGAAAATTAAAAATATAGGATGTCACTCCAGAACTTTAATAAACAGCAACCTGAAACAAACAAAGAGCAAAGACAAAATTCTTCATTTTGTAAATATACAAACTATGATGGGTCTAGTTAATTCCTGCAACTTTGTCGATGACAAATGATGCCAAAGATGTCCAGCATGATCATATTTTCAAAGGTTTTAAACTGATCAATATAGCACTTGGGAAGTGGTAATGGAATTTATTTGGAAATGTTAATAATAAATTTACAAAACAGATATGCTTGTTTAGATCTCAAACAGGGTCGTAGGTGAATAGAAATTGTAGTATTATGTGGTAGCTTGGTGACAACAGGCGTATTATTCATTTCTTCGGCCATGCTTGACTGTGCTCAAATGTCATATTTCAACTGAACGGGTACACCCTTTCATGGATAAATTACACTACGTATACCATTCTATTGAAAATGGCAAAGGAATCTGGGGAATCCAATCGGAGACGATAACAAGTGTTCATAAAAGAAATGATAGTCACCAAGCGGCTAATAGAGATATGTATCTGATATCAACAGTCGACATTCATGATGAGCTGGATGGCTCTCAAAAGGCGTGGTAAATGAAGATTAACTTGTGATATTGATCAACATCATTGAAGGATGAGTAAACTTCCTCTATTAATTTACTTCAAAGGGTTATGAAAACATAAAGTTAGAACTGTCTTGTATACCTCTGGAAGGACATGTCACACACACGCAGGCATCCACACACATGCACGCACGCGTGCGCGCGCGCACACACACACACACACACACTTGTACGAAATTCTGAGGTTGTTTCAGATCTGATATCTCTTGCGTAGGGATCAGGCTTAGACGACTCACCGTTTCCCACCCCAACAGTATCAGGACCCGCCATAACGGTACGTCTGAAAAAGTATCCAAATCAAACAGCTGTTGTAGTACTGAGTGATAATGAGCCATAAGGATGTCAAGCAATCAACTGTTGCACCTATACACATGGTGAAGTCTCTGAGAGCTGGAACCATAGTCTCACGGAACAACCCAAAAAGGAAAAATGTCCCTGTCTAGACAAAACAGAAGGATATTTCACACACACACGCGCGCGTGCATCATGTACGAAATTCTGAGGTTGTTTCATTTCTAGTATCTCTTGCGTAGAGATTAAACTTAAACGTATCAACGTCTCCCACCCGAATTGAATCGGGACCCGCCATAAAGGTATGTCTGAAAAAATATACAAATCCAACATCTTTTGTAATACTGAGTGATAAAGAGGCCTAAGGATATTAAGCTAGCAATTGTTGCACCTATACAAATGTTGAAGCATCTTGGAGCGGAACTTAGTCCCACGGTACAACCCACAATTGAAACATCTACCAGTCTAGACAATATAGAAGCTGCTACACCACTGTCTGGTTTTACTTGGCATGAGTTTCTCCAACACGTTTGTGTCCATAGCAGCATTTTCATGCTGGGCCCACCGTTTTACAGAGCCTGGTATGTGACGAGACGGAAAGCCCGGTGATATAACTGCGTAGGCAGACTGCTCTCGTTAGCCTTGGCAGGCAGCCAGTCTAAAAGAAGGAAAATTCTGACTTTAAAATTGGGCAGATGAAGTTCATTAACCTTGTCAGGCAGTTAGTCTAGGAGATGAAAACTCCAATTAAAAACCCACGAAGTGCCATTGGATGATGGCTCAGCAGTCTTGTGGATATCATCGGGAGAATGAAAGGCTACAGGAGTAAGCCCAGACATAAAATCGAGAGTTGGGCCCCGAAGGCAGCTGGGTGTCAACTACGGCTTCCTTCCGGAAGCTCCTGCATCCGAACTGGTGCCAAATGTCATAACAAGCAAGGACTAGAGGGAAATCATGTCGTCTGGGCAGCTCAAGATCTCCATACTACACACCCAGGCTTGCGCCCTGAAGAGACCACTCCAGCCTCGCCCCTGAGCGGGAAAACAACACGGATACTGTGCAGATATCAAGCCCCTCTAAGGAGGATGAGTATGTATCCACCCTGGACCATGCTCTCCAGGACCTGTTAGAGCATGATGCCGGAGCAAAGTGAAACGCCATCAATGATGCCATTTATAGTACAGCCATGTCCTCGTTTGCCAAAAATGAACAACCCAGCCAGGATTGGTTCATCGCAAATCTCTCAAAAATGGAACCAGTAATCGAAGACGAACAAAAAGCCTTCATAGCTTACAAAAATTCCCCAATGAATGGACGCTTGCTGCCCTCAGAAGAGCCCGAAGAACTACCCAACGTATCGGTAAACAGTGCGCAAACAAGTACTTGCAACAAGTATATGAAGAAATCAAGCACAGTGCCAAGTCGTGAAAAATTCAAGGCATGCACAGTGACATCAAGAAAGCCTTAGGTCCTACAGTGAAAGGGGTTGTTCCTCCCCCGACAGGAGAGAAGATAGCAGACCGCAAGAAACAGATGGCCAGATGGGTGGAGCACTACTCATAGGTCCCAAGAGACATCAGTCACCAATGCTGCACTCAACAACGTACAGGAACTGCCCACTATGGAAGAACTCGACAAAGTGCCCCGCTTAAAGGAGCTCAGCAAAACCACCGATTCCCTCCCAAACGACAAAGCTCCAGGTAGAGATGGCATCCCACCTGAAGCCATTAAACATGGGAAACCCATATTGTTACAGCGCTGCATGAGCTACTCTGCTTCTGCTGAGAGGAAAGAGCAGTTCCTGAGACATGCACGATGTTACCATTGTGACCTTCTGCAAAAACAAGGGCGACATCAGTGACTGTGACAATTACAGAGGAATCTTTTCCTGAGCATCGTTGGCAAAGTGTATGTCCGCATCGTCCTCATCAGGTTTAAGCTACTGGCGGATCGCGTGTACCCGGAATCTCAGTTTCGCATCAGATCAGGCAGGTCGACAGCAGATAAGATCTTCTCACTCCAACAACTCCAAGAGAAAAGCAGAGAACAATTTCAGCCACTCTACATGATGTTCATCTATCTCACCAACGCTTTTGACCTGGTCATCAGCAAGGGTCTATTTAAATTTCTTGGAAAGATTGACTACCCCCTCTCCAAAAAACACTACCCTTCATGATACTCTTCTTCTATGTCGATATGAAGGGCACAGTCTTGTATGATGGATCCTCCTCAGACTCCTTCCCCATTAACAGCGGCGTGAAGCAAGGATGCTTGTTGGCTACAGACCTTTTCGGGATCTTCTTCTCCTGCTCCTCTCTTACATCTTCAACATGTCCACTGATGAAGTATATCTGTACATCAGGTCTGATGGAAGGCTGTTCGATCCGACACGACTGTGCTCAAAGACCAAAAAAGATCCGTGCTCATCCGATTGATGCTCTTTGCTGACGACGCATCTCTTGTTACCCACACCAAGAATGCCCTCCAGAGACTGCGAGACCATTTCGCTGATATGTGCAAGCAGTTAGGGCTCACCATCAGCCTGAGAAAGACAAACATCAGCGTTCAATGTGAGACCACTGCCCCATCCCATCAAAATCGATGGTGTCACCCTGGATGTAGGCAACAACATCATTTACCAGGAATCAACCATCAGCAACACTCTTTCGCTTGATGTGGAGCTTCATTCTTAGCACCTTCCTATATGGAATTGAGACCTGGATAACCTACATGAGGAAAGAGCATCGACTCAACTCCTTCCATATACGATGCCTGAAACTTGTCCTGAAAATCAGCAGTCAAGACCAAGTCCTACACAGCGAGATCGTTCAGCGTGTAAGTATCCCCAGCATATACTCCCTGCTGAGCAAACGCCGTCTTCGATGGCTGGAACACGTCCGATGCATGGAGGATGGAAAGTTGCCAAAGGAAATCCAATATGGACAGCTGGCCACAGGCACCAGAGAAATCATCCGCCTCTTACTCCGCTTCAAGAATATGTGCAAGAGGGACATGAAGGCATGCGGAATATCACCTGAAAACTGGGAAGTGCAGGACGAGGACCGAGGCATCGGTCAGCAAAGGCATTACAGTCGCTGATGTGAGGAGAGGCCAATTGGTCGCAGAGAAGAGCGAGAGAAATAAGAGTGCAGCATCAATCCATATGACTCAAGTCTTCCTGGTACTTAAATAGGGACTGTCACTCGCGTATCGGCCTGCACAGCCACAACAGATGATTCCAAAACTCCAGACAACAGACGACACTCCAAGGGCGCGACTCGCATGGTCTCCTGAGTCTGAGCTGCTGTGATGATATGATGATGTATGTATGTATGTATGTATGTATGTATGTATGTATGTATGTATGTATGTATGTATGTATGTATGTATGTATGTATATATATATATATATATATATATATATATATATATATATATATATATATATATATATATATATATATATATATATATATATATATATATGGTAACGTAGCAAAATTTTGACAAAACATCATTATTGTCTTCTGTAAAACAAGTCTGATACACGTGTAAAATGTATGACGCAAAATTTGTGTGAAAACATCAGTAACAAGACAAGAATTACAACATTACGAAGACGAAGACGACGACAATAACGACGATGATGACGACGACAAAGGAGAAGGAGGATTATAACAAGAAATCTAAATATCAAATTTTATTTCGATGAAAGAAATTTCCGTGCAATCTAATGGCCAATCATTTTTATAAATTTGACAAATCTTAATACCATAGTTCTCTCTTCTTGTTGGTCAAATCCTACGTCGAAAGGTTTCTCTCGAGAATGTTTTTATTAAAAAAAAATGAACGTTTTTAATAGCATATCGGCGATGTTAGGCCAGAAAAATCAAAATTTTGTCGATTTCGATCAAGTTGTTTCATTCTAGCAAACTTCATTTGAGAAATCTCTTGAACGCTGTTCTATTTCTAGTAAAACCAGCCAGTATTGATTAAAAATTCATCATTTTGACAATTTAAAGTTTTTATGCCATAACGCTTTCTACTGAATTCGGTCATTATCTGTTAAGATTTTGGTAGGGGATGATAATTGCTGGTGGTAACTGTTTGACTATCAACAAATAATTATTTGCTGGTGGGCATTATTTGTTAAACTTTAATAAATAACACATTGATCATTGAACGACCTGTCAAACTAAATTCAAATCGAAAGTATGGGTCATGATGATGTTTATATTTTGTCAGTAACATTTCTTTTGGTATTAATACGTCATTGCAAAGTTCAACCGTTTTAGCTGCGACAATCAAATTATAATGAATCAGCATTTTTGCTTTTAAATTGGATGTTAAGCAGATGGCAGCTATGTGATCAATCTCTCTCTCTCTCTCTCTCTCTCTCTCTCTCTCTCTCTCTCTCTCTCTCTCTCTCTCTCTCTCTCTCTCTCTCTCTCTGTAACTCTTGTATTTTCTCAAAACTAAGAACGAAGATTTTAATGGCTTTTTAAAACGTCAAGAGAACACGATATAAATGTCAATTATGTATGATGGTCGAGTCATTCTGAGTAGATATTCATCAGGATCAGATCTTGACATATGAACGTGAACCCGACTGCCTTTCTCCCCTATGACAATACTAAATATCATATCATTAACATCAAAGACCTGTCGTTATCTTCAGGTCGTTGTCATATACACCTACAGGTTCCGCGTTTTCTCGTGAATCTTGTGTTGGAAAAGTTAACAACGTAGCAAGGAATCTGTGAAAAAAAAGAGGAGTGACTCGGGCATACTGCAGATTCGCTGAAGCGACCCACTAAAGTACGGGGAGAATTTATTAATGGGGTGCGATCAATACCACGTAAGCAAAAGTTTCTTCTCTTCAGCCATAAACTTAAAGTTAACAATTGACACCATTATAGGCATATTTTAGGAAGTCGTAGTTCTTTACAGAAATGTAACTTTTCTAGTATCCAAACAGAGGTACAAATTTTTCTAGTATCCAAACAGAGGTAAAAAATTTTATGCAAGTTATACGATTGCATTGGAATTGCCTTCTCTGGCCAATACCGTCAAATCGTGCTGCACGTTACACCCGCGTTCAGTCTCAATCTAGATGAGTAAATTATTTGGGGAAAAAAGTTAATCTCACCTAATTAAAAGCTAAATAAATCGAGTTATTTGCTTTCTGATCCAATCGCATGCTACAATATAAAGCAAGTCCTAGTCGTTATGAAGGGTATAAATATCTACAAATACATGAAATAAGGGGAACAAACATTTTGCAACTAGAGTACCGCAAAACGGTCGATGATATCCCGTACATTACGCAAAAGCCATTTTAAGAAGTTTTGGAGCCCTAGGCACAAACTCTAACATTAAAAGTAACCAGAATTGCGCCGTGATCTCTCAGTCTCAAATATAAAGTATTATATTGCATTTGTGCCATTTTGTTAAATTTACTAATATAGTACGAAACTGCTAACACAACAGACACCAAAATTTTGTTTTTGGGCCGCCGCATGGCCCTCTGCTGCGCGAGGCTTAAGGCACGTGCCATGCGTGCCTATGCCTTAAAACGGCACCGACATTACGAGGCTCACTGCGTAAAAGCATCCGCTTTGAAATTTTTACCTTGCCCTTCTTAATCAACCCTAACTAATAAGCTTGTACGTTTTTTATCTCGATATTCTTAAGTAAAATTGGAAATCGTAATTTAAATATCAAAACTGCCCCTCATGCTAATGGTACAATCTTTGCGTTGGGTATTTGGGAATACTTGGATACCAATCTACTAGAACTTATTGTGCTATTGTGTAAAATGTAAACTTTAGTTATTGTGTAAAACGTAAACTTTATTTTTTTGTGTGAGCTTGAAAAGCAAAGACAAATGCGAAAGTGACCTTCTCACTGGTCTTGACGTTGCTGGCCCCTATACGAGTAAGTTGTTCTCTTCTGCTTCGAGACGTTGTTGCGCAGAAACGAATACAATGGCAATAAATTTGGATACAAGACTCAAGCTACCTACATCAATACAAGTTTAGTTTTAGTTTAGAGGGAATACATTATATTCCACTGAAACCAGTCCACTAGAACTTAAGTAGAAGTTAATGTGCGGAAATCATATGCGATGAAAATTAAGTTTAGTGGTAGTGGCATAAACCAAGCCACTGACCCCAAAATATTTAGTTCGTTTTGTTGTCTTTTTGTTTGTTTTGGGGGGGTCTTCATGGAAACATTTCTCTGTTTTAATTGAAATTTGTCTGCAAGATTTTAAATTATAGAGCAGAAATGAAATACAATAGCGACGTTTTTTAGGAGAATCACTAGGCAAACATGCATAATAAATTTCTTAGAAATATATACACTTAAACTGAAGTTAACGTGCACAAACAAGAGCGGGAGGACGCAGTCCGAATGGGAAGTAGTAATTCGCATTGGACAGTTCGGACATGCATGCACACGGACACTTATTATCCACAAGTAAAAGCCAACAAGATGCGTCATTTGCTCAGGCAAGGTGAAATCAATTTATCGTGTAATACGTGTCGGCTTCTGGGAACAAGTTTATTAAACCAGACCAAAATATACGAAATACAGAGCAATTTTGCAATAAAAAGTTCAAATTCTTCTTTTGAATTTGAGCAAATTCACTTTTTGTACATGGGATAGGTAAGAACCTGTTTACATCATTTCGGTACTGTACATTAAAAGAGAAACCACGATTATTTTTATTGACTGGAGTCCACTGTCCTTGTTTTGGAAACAGTACCTATGCACAAACTGCTACTACAAAATATGGAATTATTAGTCAGAAACATGGAGATGCTGGGCAAAATGTCTTTGTAGGGTTATGTTTTTAATATTTTATGTATGAAAGAAAAATGTCGATTTGGAAAAAAAAAATCGGAATACCTTTTAAAAGTGAATATAAAGGTATGAAATATTGTACGGATACAGTTTCCAGGAAGGCTAAATACCCGTCCAAAATCTAATTATTGCTCCCAAGTAATTATTGGTAATTAATAAATGGAAGCGCGTACCCCAATCCCTCCCCCTCCAATTTAACGTGCTCTTGCGATTGGGCCCAACAATAAATGTCCTCGCTCAGGTACGCAAAAGATTTAAGGTAATAGGATCTTAAGGAAGAGTTAGAACTCGGAAAGGCGATGTTTCTGATATCTGAAGCCACATGAATTGATTGTAGGCATTCATAGGAAAAACGTAAATCCTTTTATTTTATGTATAAGGGAGCCTAGTTGGGACAAAACAATTCTACATGGATAGCCTCCTTAAAGCATAAAGGGAAATTAACAATGAAGATACGAGGGTTACAAAAGCCATGGTCGTACTTCCAGAAGATGGTTTTAACTTAATGGATTTTTCGTTTCGTCCTCGCAAGGATTTTTCCGGTACCAGCATCTTCTCCCTTGTTACCTTGGGTAGACAATTTTAGAGAAACTGAATGAGGAATTGGAGATAGCTGAATGAAACAGAACAAGCGTTTGTGATTCAACAGCAAGAGAGAATTGAGAAAAGAAAAAAAAAATGACAGTTGTGTACTGCAAGACATTTTGACAGTCAAGGTGTCCAAGACAAATTTATGAACTGGGCCCAAGAAAAAAAATATCCAGTCCAGTTATCACTATTTACTATTTACACTGCGACCAATAGCAACAGTTACCTTGATTAAAACAATAGTAGCAAAGATACAATTGGTCGTGGTAAGGTCGTAAGACAGTTAAAGGCTCAGCATGTCCAGCCTACGAGTTTGTTATACAACCAACACTCCTTTTCAACAACCGCTCTAGAAGAAATACTACTCAGATTGCCAAATGAATTTTTTCCATAGCGTTTTAAAAGTACGTGTTTATCCACAATTTAAAAGAGAAATGGAAAATCACTTCTTTGGTATATTCTTATTTGAAAATCACAATGAAATATCAGAACTCTTCACAAAAGTAAAGCGTCTTGGAAATCCGAATGCCCCAGACTAGTATCAACCGAGAAAACTTCAAATCACTGACTAAGAGTTGCATTAAAATACCGAAAATTCAGCAGACTTTAATATACACTGACAAATAGACTGATTTTGTTGTCAGAAATTAGAAGAAAAAAAAACATCAATAAATTTTGAAATTACCCCGGACTCCAACTAAAACAAATGAAACCCTCCTGTGGGAGAGTAGGCTGACGCGTTTCAGAGCTCCTAAAAGAAACAGGCTGAGAAAGTCTTCTCGAATAGGCTTGCTAAGAAACTACATGTGAGATCCCGTCGGAATGAATATGAACTGTCCAGTTACGGGTAAAGAAATGCATCTCCTCGTGTACGAAATTCTGAGGTTGTTTCAGATCGGATTATCTCTTGCGTTAGGGATTAGGTTTAGACCAGTCTCTCGTCCCAACAGTATCCTAAGGATGTTAAGCGATTAAGCGTTTCACCTATACACATGGTAAAGTCTCTTGGAACTTAAACTAGACCCCCCAAAAAACCACCCAAAATTGAAAAATCTCCAACCTAGATAAAATATAGAAGTTCTTGCCGGACCTGAGGAGACCGTCCAGTCAATCTTCGTGACGGGGCGATCCTCTACGCATTAAAGTGCTACTCCGGAAGTAACTCAAGGGTTAAAAACAAAAGTTGAAACCTACCTAAATCGGGGTGGGGGGTTGAACATTTCACTACGTGTCAACCTTTTAACATTTCATTAATGGATGTATTCTTTTCTTTGGGATTTCAGTCTAGGTAGAATAAACCAAAGACAAAGTCCGTGGTAGAGGAGGCCGCCGAGAGTATGTATTTTACTGTATGTCGTCCGTTAGGTTTAACCTAGCCTTAAATGGGAAGTCGAAATATAGGCAATGGATAGACTGCGATTCATTCCTTTATTGCCTACCAATAAAATAACTGTCCACGTTTTATAAAACGGAAGAATAGAATACGTAATGATAAAAAGTAGCCAGTTCAATATTAACTACATTACATGTCTCTAGAAAGAACGTTTTCAAGCCAAGTGCTGAAATTGAGCAACATTTATTGATAACCTTAATTAAAATTTAATAAAACTACAAACTGTATGCATGGCTAATTCCGTATCACCTTTATAGGGAGATAATATTTAATAAGGTTTGATGTAATATATCTCGGCTAATTTTAATCAATTTAGTTCTGTATCATGCTCAACATCTTTTCAATTGAACTTTTTTTTTACAATAAATAAAACGACAAAGTGAGTTGGTAAAGTAGTTATCAAACAAGGTCCAAGGAAGCCATTATTTTTTTTTATTACCAATATCCTGTACTTTCAAAGGCATGTCCCATACTCAGATCTGTATCTGAGCTGCTCGTGCAACCAGACCTCAGTTTATTGCATTTTAATCTGTAGACAATTTCATTGGTACACCAATTTAGTTTTTTGACAGGAACAAGATATATTTCATTTCCATAGATGTGAGAAAATTTAAGAGAGAGAGAGAGAGAGAGAGAGAGAGAGAGAGAGAGAGAGAGAGAGAGAGAGAGAGAGAGAGAGAGAGAGAGAGAGAGAGAGAGAGAGAGCTCTTAAAATGACTTTACACTTAGCTCTTAAAATGACTACAATGATTATTTCTTGATATATATTTTCTGTGAGAAAGAATACTTGATAGTATACCGGATTGCATGTGTGCGTGTATTCAAGACTTCTATCAAAGTTTCAACAATTTATCAAAAAAAAAAAAAAAATTTTAAAAAATGTCATTTTCACCACCACCCCTCCAGAAACAATTCCGTCGCATTACGCTTGCCTTTGGATAACTGTCAGTCTTTCAGATTATGAAATCTTCGGTTTTGCAAAAATCTGAAAACCCCATACTAACTGTAACGGGTTTGCTCCCAGGCAGACCTATTAAGAGTTATTATGGAGATGTCAAATTTTGCACAACCGAAGATGCTAAAACTTTCAGTTAAATATAGGGATTGTATTAAACTGACGATGGATAGATATATAGCTAAAATTGTGTAATGTGTAATATACAATAAAAATATGAAAACTATGATATACACAATTTTAATATAAGAAAGGAATCAACAACCGGTACACAGCCCACATCAATTATCGATTACATTGAATAATACATCTGACTTTTTTTGCTTGTCATTTCCAAGACTGCGAGAGTATGGTCTGTCAAGTTTAGAAAGTGGCAGAATATGGCGTAAAAACAAATTAGAAAAATTCACATCAAACCTCTAACCTAGAATACTACTACTCCATCCCACATTCCGGTTATGCCCGGACTAAGGAAAAGAATAAAGACAAGTCTTCGATTTTTTTTCCGTCTTGATGTAGAACGTCTTTCGGTGTCAAACGTGTACAAAACAGCAGTGAAAAAGAAATAATTTTAACAATTAGGACTAGAAGCTAGACAATTTATTTTTCCATATTTCTGTGATACAACTATCAAAGAATGTACAGTAAGGATCCCAAATAATGGCACTATAAACTCTTGAAAACGCTTTTTCTCAACATTATTAACTTAAATCACTTCTTAATTGTCTTCTTCGACTTCGCTGCCTTTGCAGCTCTCTTGGGGCTTGCCTGCAAAAAGAAAGACTTGCAAAAGTTGACAAAGCTAAATGTTTAATGTTGCTACAAAATCACAGACCTAAAAGGAGACAATTACAATATGGTATGTCAAATGAAAACAGGCTGGCCATAAAGGTACCAAATCCTACTCTGAATTCACATCTCTTTACACAATTATGCATACGAGTCGATAAATGATATTTCATAATTGATGATACACCCGTATTCTTAACCTGAAGAATCAAATTAAAATGGGCGTTTTCTGCGCTTCAAGTTTTGCATTGCATCCTCTCTAACGTCCAAATACTGGTTCCTCCTCAGTTTGGATAATACACCTTCGTGTTGTGCAAAATAGTTGTAAAGAGCAGACAATGCCCCACAGTCCATTTTTTTTAACAAACAAGTTTCCATTTTTAATATTTCTGCTAGGGTAACAAGAATTTTTGTTTTCATGAATAATAAATTTTTCAATAGTGAGTGTAAAAGTAATACGTCTAAGGAACATGTTCTTAAAAATGTTAAACTTTCATGTTAAAAGTACTCCAGATCCAACTTTAATTTATTACATTCAGATCGATCAAAATTATCTACGATAGGCTATAATACAAACTACACTTTCTTCTGCAGCATCTCCATGATAAAAAAAAACATTGCAGTCAACTGCATACGTCATTCATGAATAATCAGGATTCATTAATATTAAACTCCTGTAGTAAAACTCAACAATATATACTGGATGTACACCAATTTGTTGATTATTGCAATGCGGTAAGATCAACCATCCAACCAAATGAGCAAATGGTCGGCAGGTAGGCAGATTGGTTGACTGGTTAGTTAAGTCCGACACCCAATTGGCTACATCAAGCCAAAGAAGTCCAGTGACTTTAATAAAGACAGACAACCAACCTGGCTTGGCACTTAACCTGGCGACCCTTGGTTTACAAGTTAAACACTTAAGAGGTAAATTACTGTGGCTAATCGACTGAATAATGGACTATACCATAAAAACTAGAATTGCATTTATGAAAAATCTCAGCACACAATTCTGGCAAACGATTTTTTAAAGTTAAAAATGCCACATGCTTTAAATGTCTTAAAAGGACATGTTCATATGGTGAATAAATCTGCATGGTTTCATCCATTTCCGTGGAGTCAAATTCGTGGAGTCAAATTCGTGGAGTCAAATTCGGCTAACACATCTAGTGTAAATTTTGAGTGTATTGCAAATTAAAAAGAGTTATCAATTTGCTTGCACAAAACTAATCCAACCACTCATAAATATCACCTCTACCCGTGATGGAGTCAGTGCCATTATCAATATTACCTCTACCTCATGGAGACAGGGCCATTATCAATATCACCTCTACCCCATGATGGACATTGCAGTTATCAATACAACCTTACCCCATGATAGACTGGTCATTATCAATGCCACCTCTACCACATGATGGAGACCCTGGTGTTATGAATACCATCTGTACCCCATGGAGAAAGTGCTGTTATCAATACCATCTGTACCCCATGGAGAAAGGGCCGTAATCAATACCATCTGTATCCCATGGAGAAAGGGCCATTATCAATACCATCTGTACCCCATGGAGAAAGGGCCATTATCAATACCATCTGTACCCCATGGAGACCGGGCCATTATCAATACCACCTCTACCCCCATGGAGACTGGGCCTTTGTCAATACCACCTCTACCCCCATGGAGACTGGGCCTTTGTCAATACCACCTCTACCCCCTGATGGAGACAGGTCCATTATCAATACCACCTTTACCTCATGATGGAGACAGGGCCATTAACAATATCACCTCTACCCCATGAATACATGGCCATTATCAATACCACCTCTATCCCATGGAGACAGGGCCATTATCAATACCAACTCTACCCTCTGATGGAGACAGGGATGTTATCAATGTCACCTCTAACACATGGAGACAGGGCCAATATCAAAACAAAGGTATAACTTCTAAAAGTACTAGTACAGGCATTATTTAGTCAATATGCACATCTTTCAATGAAGATCACAAGTTTTGAGGCAAGCCAATAAAAATGCAACTATTCACAAAATTTTATTATACTGTACAATGCAACCAGTTTATGGTCTAAAATATTTAAAGGAATACAAAAATTTGACAATGTTTGAATCTTTTGATTATAAATATATATACCAAGTTTTATAATAAAACAAATACAATCTAGAAGACAAGTTGCAATTACTCAATTCAGTCTTGTGCTGCATGTTGCTGCAACAGATAAAGGCAATAAGTTTTTTTACATGACCTTTTCATTGTTTCATGATCAGTCTCTGAAACATCAAAACTACTTACAGGCACAAGTAGAAGTCTTGCAACATGGGCGATGGAAAGAAACTTGATATTCACCTTTTCAGGCATTGACCCTAATAATTACATTTTATGACAAGCCATCAAAAACTGCATTAGGCTGCAAATCACTGCCTTACACTATATTTAGATACAAGTTAGACTGTCACACTATTCAGATACAAGTTAGACTGTCACACTATTCAGATACAAGTTAGACTGTCACATTGTCTTCAGCTACAAGTTAGACTGTCACATTGTCTTCAGCTACAAGTTAGACTGTCACATTGTCTTCAGCTACAAGTTAGACTGTCACCCTATTCAGATACAACTTAGACTGTCACCCTATTCAGATACAACTTAGACTGTCATATTGTCTTCAGCTACAAGTTAGACTGTCACATTGTCTTCAGCTACAAGTTAGACTGTCACATTGTCTTCAGCTACAAGTTAGACTGTCACATTGTCTTCAGCTACAAGTTAGACTGTCACATTGTCTTCAGCTACAAGTTAGACTGTCACATTGTCTTCAGCTACAAGTTAGACTGTCACATTGTCTTCAGCTACAAGTTAGACTGTCCCACTGGATTCAGCTACAAGTTGACTGTCAGTGTATTTAGCTACAATTTATACTGTCATAGACTAATAAGCAACAAGTTAGGCTGTCATACTGTATCAAGTTACAAGATAGACCATCATACACTACATTAGGCTACATTAGACCAAAATTCATTAGACTACATTAGACTGTCATATACTACATTAGGCTACATTAGACCATACACTACATTAGGTTACATTTCACCATCATACATGCATTAGGCAACATTATAATGTCATACATGCATTAGGCTACATTAGACTCATACATGCATTAGGCTACATTAGACTGTCATACATACATTAGGCTACATTAGACCATACAATACATTAGGTTACAATTCACCATCATACATGCATTAGGCTACATTAGACTGTCATACAATGCATTAGGCTACATTAGACTGTCATATAATACATTAGGCTATATTAGACCATCATACATGCATTAGGCTACATTAGATTGTCATACATGCATTAGGCTACATTAAACTGTCTTACAATGCATTAGGCTACATTAGACCATCATACATGCATTAGGCTACATTAGACTGTCATACAATGCATTAGGCTACATTAGACTCATACATGCATTAGGCTACATTAGACTGTCATACATGCATTAGGCTACATTAGACTGTCATACATGCATAAGGTTACATTAGATTGTCATACATGCATAAGGCTACATTAGACCATCATACATGCATTAAGCTACATTAGACCATCATACATGCATTTAAGCTACATTAGACCATCATACATGCATTTAAGCTACATTAGACCATCATACATGCATTAGACTACATTAGACCATCATACATGCATTAGGCTATATTAGACTATCATACATGCATTAGGCTATATTAGACTATCATATAATGCATTAGGTTACATTAGACTGTCATTCAATGCATTAGGCTACATTAGACTGTCATTCAATGCATTAGGCTACATGATAGTCATAGTACAACATGGTCAGTTATGCACTGCATCAAGCTACACATTTTACACTGTCATATATTGCATTAAGCTACAAGTTAGACTGACATGCACTGCATTAAGCTACATGTCAAATATAAATAACTAATAAAATCTGGGGTGGAAAGGGTAATCAACTACCTGTACAATTTTCAGGAGCAAATTATTTGTCAATATCTACCTGTCATGACCCAATATCTGCCTGTCAAGACAATTATGTCAAGTTTCATAGCAATCAATTAAAAACTAGGAATCAAGCTGTGCTAAGATTATGCCAGACATGAACAGACACTGAGGTGAGGATTTACTACATATCCCCACAGGGGTATAAAAAGTTCAGTACACTCCAAAAGTTTGCTTCTTAAACCAATCTTTCTGATTATTCCTGATTATTTTCCATTAAAAATATGCATAAAAAACTTTACAAGTGTTAATGAACATGAACAGTAATTTGTGTCATTTTTGCAAATGAACATTTCTCAAATACTGGACAAGACTGAGAAAGTGAAATGACTGTTACAGACAGATGGTAGCAAATATTCATTCATTCATTCATTCATTTCATTGAGCTGCAAAAACAGTATAAAATATAAAGTATAAAGTCTATCAACACAGTATAAAATAATTCATGCAATTAAAGTAGGTAATTACCAAATTTATTAGAGAACATTGCAGAACTGTCTGCCACTTGCCAGCTGAGATGTGGAATGTATCCTTGCCAACCAGAATCAAGAATACACTAGCTTAGGCTGCTGCTTCCACAATCAGCCATTCAAAATTAGGGCCATCAACATGCCCTGCAACTGCTCACTTACAATAGCCATTCAAGGAAGGACTATCCACTTGCCCTAAAAACAGCACATGCTATACACAATTCACTTGCCCTAACAGCACACTATACAACACAATATACAATACAAATAGCCATTCAAGGAAGGACTATCCACTTGCCCTAAAAACAGCACATGTTATACACAATTCACTTGCCCTAACAGCACACTATACAACACAATATACAATACAAATAGCCATTCAAGGAAGGACTATCCACTTGCCCTAAAAACAACACATGCTATACACAATTCACTTGCCCTAACAACACACTATACAACACAATATACAATACAAATAGCCATTCAAGGAAGGACTATCCACTTGCCCTAAAAACAACACATGCTATACACAATTCACTTGCCCTAACAGCACACTATACAACACAATATACAATACAAATAGCTATTCAAGGAAAGATTATCCACTTGCTCCAACACCATATGCTACACACAAAGTCAGCCATTCAAGAAAAATTTAATCCCTTGCCCCAACAACAACACCTACAATCAGATATTCAAGGAGATTATCTACTTACTATAACACCTTATGCTACACATACCATCAGCCTTAGATTATCCACTTGCCCAAAAAGGCACCAAACTCCAAACACTGAGAAACACTACATTTAAATTTGATTGTGAAATGTTATTTATTTAAACTGGACACTCACCAAGGTCAATTTACCATAAATACAAGTTCAGTCTTAACTGAAAAATACAGACCCAGGTCTGATGTTGTCAAATGCACTGGCAGATCCTGGTGTTTGCATTTTGTTTTTAAGTAATCATACAGTAGACCCCAATTTACTGGTGCATTAGGAGATAGATCAAGATCTATGGTATTAGCAGTTGACTTGCAAGGTGGTACATATGGTATTAAACAATCAAGACTGATAAATTACAAGATCTTATGACCCTTTCAACTAATGTGTCACCAAGATTACATATTTTTCAATTGTAATAAAATCTCAAGGCTTGATTAGATGCACAAACTACTCAGTCCACATTTTAAATACATTTATTTGTCTGAATGTCATGAAGATTTTAATGTAGAAATGCACAGCAGTTCATACTTCAATCAAATTTGCCCAATATAAAGCAATCAAAATCAAATTTACCCAACAACTAAGTCTATCATTTAAAAAGCAAAATCTTGGGAATGGTACCTTTCTAGAAAGGTTCACACATCTTCTGGGTTCATTAGCTTTCAGTAAAATTTGAAGGCTTTCTAAGCTTAAATCCTGGAAGTTAAGGATCTGTAATAAATGCTTAAATTAGCATTCCTTTATGAGAACTTTATTATTGCATCAGTACCCAAAAATATACATGAAAACTACAAAACCTTGCAAATCAAAACCAATGATAATGTTCACTAAGCCTTTTCAGGAGTTTTGTGCATATTAAGGAACCCAAAATTTCCCCATTTTTTAACTTCAGCACAAAGCAAACAATTTCTCACACATGGACTGTGTAATCATCCCACCCATACCCTCTAGCCTCACAACTAGAGATATGGTCAAAATAATCATCCCACCCATACCCTCTAGCCCCACAACTAGAGATATGGTCAAAATAATCATCCCACCCATACCCTCTAGCCCCACAACTAGAGATATGGTCAAAATAATCATCCCACCCATACCCTCTAGCCCCACAACTAGAGATATGGTCAAAATAATCATCCCACCCATACCCTCTAGCCTCACAACTAGGGATGTGATTAATTACAATCCAGAAAAAGTGGTAATTATGTGATTATGATTTTTAACAGTTTTAACAAATTTTTGGTCATATTGCTATGATTTCTGCAGCGGCAGTTTATAGTGATGTCTAGCACTGGGGCATCATGCCACAAACATGTAGCATGATGTCTCACCCAGTCATATTTTCCTGACAAAAGAGGCCAACCAGTCCTAACACTAACCTAATGAGAGTATCAAGTGGGGCAGCTGTTAGTGCCATTTGTAAGTCTTTGGTCTGACTACTGGGGATCAAACCCACAACCTCATCCATCCAAGACAGATGCTCTAACCACTAAGCCACCGGAGCAGTAGAAACAAGTGGCATGTTATGTAAAATAGTTGCCAAACCCTGGACAGTGTAGTCACATTACAAACCACCAGTCTTAGCCCAAACCCTTTCTGCTATTACTTGTTAACTCATGCCCCAATTATCATACTTTAGTTAAATTAACCATCTTCAAAAACTACCACAGTGATGATCAACCCTCCCCTTCTGCAAACAAAAGGTGGACTCAGAAAATATGGCCTCCTGTAATGGATTGCAAGTGGATTGTGCAAGATTACCAGTTTTCAAGTATAAAATTCAACAATCCAGTTATTGTACATGCATTTTCTTTATGCTTTAGTTAAAATATTGCATTCATCTAAAGACAAAAGTCAAAGGCTTAATTCACTCATGGCAGATTTATCTGGTTTATGGTCTGTACAGTATATGCATTGACTGGTAGCCTGACTTTGTTGTTTAGAACCCTCACTAGTGGTACATTTACAAGGTCCATACTGCTCATCAGTTCTTTTGTCATACTGGTCATTCCTAGTTCAAACAACCTATACTTTGCATGCACACACTAAGTGGTCATTATATTTTGACCCTTCTAATATATAATAATATGGTCAAAATATTAAAGATCCATGGTTTTTATTGTTTTCAAAAACAATAACTAAAATTTCATTGTCAAATTTCTGTCAGTGGAATTTGTGATGGTGCATTTTTATCAAATCCCATATCATATGACCAATAATAAGAGATATTTCTTACCTCAGATGCAAGATGCCAATAAAGTCTGGTAATCAAAAGTAGATAAACACAAGGCAGGCATTTAAAAAATAGCACAAATGCTAAATCAAGATAGTGATAAAAATAAATGTTTTATACAGTGAGAAAGGTTACAGTTTTGAAATGTGTAGAATCTGGACAATGTGCCTATAATTATTTCTAATAAATATTTATTAAGTGACAAGGATTACAATCCAAGCAGTTTCAGCATTACATGTATCAACCTTATTTACACCATTTTACATGGTTATAGTTTCTAAATATGATCAACTGATAAACAGGAAATTTATAAATATGTCAATGAATGAGATACCTTTAGGTGAATATTATTTCTGCCTATATTTATGCATTTGGTTTCACTAATAAATACCACAAAGACTATATACACATCAACACAGTTCTATAAAACAAATCAGACCTAACGAGCAAATCAAAATGATCATTTACCTTGGCCAATTTCATTTTCTTTCCAGCTTGGGGTGTATCCCCTTCTTTCTATAAAGAGAAAATTTTGCTTCGCAAAATAGACAGTCTGTCAAATGGTGGTACTACAGTATAAAGATGACATTTGTTTTAAATAAAACACTCACATGAACAATCAAATTCCAATTCTAATTTAGCTTCACCTTCACCTTTTGAAGAAAAAAACCTGGTGGATACAATTTATTGTGATAAATGGTGTTATGCATAATGACATTTTCTCCACACATGATGGCCAATACATTGCTAGCTAGTATAGTTGGTGGAGAAAGAATTTTTAAGACATGGGGAAGAAGAGTCAACCCACTGGAAGCTAGTGGCAAGCTTTCTCCCATACAACTCAAATCTGCACAGATAGAGGTCTGATGCAAGTGACTGTCAAAATGAATGGCCATTCAATCACTGGGGTCCCATTAGTCTAAAATATACTAACAGTGATATCTATTAAACTTATGCTGACATTACCATATTAAAACAAATTATTGATGTTGAAAATAATTATTTTTCAAAAGTAGAAAGAAGATTATGCTTAATTTTAGAAAGATTGTGAATCTGTACAGAATAAGTTACCATTGCATGCAAAATAAGCAGGATATTGCAGTAGTTTTGAAGCATGTACCAAATATTGCAACAAACTTCACAGGCTTTCTCAACATTGCATAATTATACATGCCATTCCCACAAAATGTACAAGTGTAATTATTGCTAATACAAGTGACAAAAAAATGCATAATAGGAACACACCAACTAATCTATACATTACATGCCATAATTACAGGAAATTATGAAAAACTGATATTACATTGTTTTGCTATTAACCTGGCTCTACAGGTGTTAAAATTCTCATCAGAAATGGGTATTAGTACCTGAATACAAACTTATTGGCAAATTGTTCATATACAAAATTTATATACAAAATTATTTATATACAAAACTTATTTTAACTAGACTAAATATTTAATTTTTGCTGAATGACAATTGACTCAATCTAAATCCTGCATTACAACACTTGTATTTATTTAAATTTCTCATTTTCTGATCTGACAGGTTTTGAAGTTTAAAAAGTTTAAATAGAAATGTCAAATATTTTGAAGTAACATCACAGCAATTATGCCCATTTCACTTAACTAGGACAATTTTTTTAAAATATAGACTGGTCTACTATGCTAATATTTAATAAATTTAGGTGAAAAAAAGTTTAATGATTATGCCAAAGTGTAATGGTTGGCATGTATCCATAATGAGAAGGTCTACTAATTGTGTTCTGAGTAATCAGATTGTGTAATGGAAGATCATATAACTTTACATTTCTGTAAGCCTGAATACAAAGTATTAGAAGACATTTATGATAGAATTTAATACTATTTTTAATACTATTTTTAATATAATGACTAACACAAAACAACACATTCCAAGAAAATTAACCTAGCTATTTTTAAAACATTTGATTTAACAGCATTGTATTCCTTTTAAATACAGTAGTTCTTTCCCTTGAATGCATTTCCTTTTTAGCTTCAAATATCTTTGGGTAACAAAGTGGACATTAGAAATAGGCATACAGCATCATAATTACATGGACAATATTTGATATTCAAGTGTCTACTGAATGCAAGTAATATACTTGTTATTTACCTTTTCATCTCCTAGAGTCATGAGGGTCATCAGAAACAATTTTTTCACTTTTTATCATAAAATGTATACTTTGATTAAATTACTTCCCATCCCCAAAAATTCAATTCGTGCAGATTGGCTACTGTTTTTGTTCCAATCTGCTGTAAAAGTTGCTGGCATCTAAGAGTGCACCTTTGCATGTAGCTTGTAGGATCTAACCATTCATTATAATGTTTAGAACTATTTACTTATAACATTGCAAAGTATGTTTGAATGTTTAAAACTTGCAGTATTTTTAGTCAGACTTTCATACACACTATATCCCTTAAATGAAATGCTTTAATGGCACCCCCTCTTGCATAATCACAGACCCTTCCATACATACTTTCACACACATAATATCACTTGAATCAGACTCTCACCTTAATTTCTTAACTTTCACTTAAATCAGAAACTTACCTACACTTCATGTCACTTAAATAGGTCACCTTACTTTTCTGGTTAGTTCAGTTTAACAACTTCCTACCTTTCATGTCACCTCAATCAGACACCTTGTCCTTCATGTCACTTAAATGACCTTCCTACACCATGTATCACAGTATGCAATTCAGATAATTGCCTAGTGACAAGACTACAGATACATGGTGCAGTCACTTAATTCTATCACAGCCAATTCATGTTTGCAATTTAGCTTGTGTGCTACAATCATCTCAATGATTTAGTTCCTTGGCTTGGTTTAGTTAAAAGGAGTTTTTCTGCAGTAAAGCAATTAAAGTGCCTTGCCCACCAACACCATAGTAGCAGACCTGGACTTGTCCAGTGATGAGAGTTAAACCTGCATCTTTTTGGTCAAGAGCCTAGTCTGCTGACCAACTACTTCACCTGTATTTTTGTGTGACCTGCACAACAGTTGATGCAACTTCTGCAACATGCCACAGAATTAAGCACAATGATACAGGTGAAAATTTTTCCTAAACTAAGAAAGTCTATTGCTTGCTAATCCACCATTAAAAACAGATGGGGATTAAATGGATATTAAACTAAAGAATTTTTCACTTTTAATCTGTCATCACTGGTTTACAACCACAGAAAAGTCACTATCTGCATTTCTGTGTCTGTTTAGAACAGTATAAGGTGATGAACCAATATCCTTCAATTTAAATGAGAGTCATTGTTAATAAATAAATGTATCTAATAGGAAATGAATAACAATTGGCCCTCATTAAAAAATTTATATTTTCACCCACAAGATTTAATATTTTATTAGAAATGTCCTAATTGGAAGCCATTATACAGACACCTGCACAAACTTTCTCCAGATTAATGCAACTACCTTCTAGCAATTCTGTATCTCATCTATTAACTGAAATCTGGCTGCTAACAAAATTGCTCAAACCCTGAAGCTTTAGATGATGTTGGTAATGATATTGACTACTGGGTCAGTGTATAGACTGAGTGAACAAAGTTTCTTGGAACTTATGTGCAACATGACAGGTTGTACATTTTGAATCACCCTCTGACTGCCCTAGTAACTAATAAAGTTTCAAGGTTTGATTGCATTTTTATGTTATACTAACCACTAGCATACCTAAGTAAATGTATTCCCCAACCCAACCCAACAAACATGTTGGTGGAAATGATTTACAAGGTTTTATGGGTTTTTTTGTAATTCTAAAAACAGAAAAACCATTGCCATTTCATAAAACAGAACTTTCTAGTACATGCAATCTGTATGAAAGCATGGATATATTTTGTATGGACATGGACAGACCTGAAACATAGTACTAAATGATCCAAAATGACCTTTACTGTACATGACAAATTGTTGGCAAATTCCTTTTTCTTGCTCCCCATTGTCATAAACAAATGGCATTTGGTCACAGAACAAATGACCACTGGACAGTGTATGATGGCTGGTGCCAGGATTACACTTTCTAACCACAACTAATGTGATAGGACATAAAATCTGACCAACTCTGGCCTCTGGACAATCTATCATCATCACACTGCATAATTACCAATCTGAAGAGGTGACTAGAACTATCCATCATTTTCCAGTTTGCAGTTGAAATACCAGACCCTGCTTTTATTAAAACATAAAATATAAGCTAACACTCAGCTGAAATATTTAATTATTTGCAACTAGAACAGAACCTTTCAATTAGAATTAAGACAGTGATTTCAACAGAACTTTTGTTTTCTAACTGACCAAACATCTTATAGTGATAGTGATCTGAATATTATATATACTGAAAAAGTGCCATGGTAATACTAAGTTTAAGTGGGTTAAAAGAGATCAGCATAGAAATTTCAGTAAAAATATCCAGGAAACAATATATTAGGTACAGTTGATGTTGCATATAGTCTATGCTACAGTGACCACTTCCAATTCCTCAGTACATGTAGCACAATGTCAATGGGTTTCAAAATAAAGAAAAAATTTCCTGTGGCAAAATAATTCACATCCTAGTATTTAAAAACCATACCCCATTCAAAAAAAAAAATTGAAAAAGTTGCATTTATAAATAAATGTTGCCAAGAAAAAGTACATCAACAAAACTACGGAATTTTATAAAGTCTAAAATTCACTAATGTTTTCTTGCATCTAAACTTCAGGTATCAAGTTTAAATCATGATACATTTCCTCATGCAAAACAATCCATACAATTATCCCCCTTTTCTGAAGTTTGCATAAACAGGAAAATCTTTAACACATTCAAAAGCTATCTCAGTTTCTCCTGTTAAAATTTGGATCTAAGAATACAAGAGCTTGGTCCAGCATCATCATATATTCCTTGGGTCTTAATTGAAACATGCATATACATTAAAAATTTACTATCTTCATACTTTTTAAAAAAGTTTTATTCTTCAGGTTTTTTTTAATTTTTTTAAGCTTGAACAGAATTTCATGTTGGGGAGATTTAGTATGAAATCTCTAATATCTTAATAGTATTGCTACATTTTTTTATTGTTTTTATTGTTACCATGGCAACCAACCATTTCATTCCCAACATGATGTATACCCAACCAGTGTCCACAACAAACTTTCCACTATGGAGAAAATTGTCATTGCATAAGTAAACTCAAAATGGATGCCAAATTATTGAAATAAATCCTATGCAACTCAGGAAGTTAAACCTCTAGACTGATGTGCAGTAAAGTTAAAGTTTTTTTGTTATTAGAACTGCCCAAATTTGACCAAGTGAGCAATCTTGAGATCTTGTAGCAGATAGTCATTAGCAATCTAAATCAACCCACCCGGTGGAAAATCCTTGTAGACTTGTATTAACACTGATATCCCAATGCTTACAATTTCCATAGAGGAAAATTCAAGCAAACTCCCATGTAAACCTATATCCAGTAACCATACCTCTCCCAAGTGTTTATGATCAACAATGCCACAAATATAATCCAGATAATGGTCTCCTAAGAGATGCTAAAAATGATTGTTACATTCAAGGAGATTATGAATGGCAACAAGTTAGTTTGAAGAGATGGGTATATTTTAATATTAAAGAAATTTTGTTCAATACATGCAATTTTTGTTCATTATAGAGAGCTAAAAATCAAGCAAATGAAAATTTTTAAGTAAAAAATCCTCACCATGCTTTTAATCTAAAAGGGTAAAAGGATTATTCAATCAAATTTCATTTATAAAAAGAATATACATATGGTAACATTACCAATTTGGGAGGGGTGGTCTAAAGCGCTGTCATTAGGTTCTTTGCCATCTCACCTCTGAGTGGGTTGAGTCTAAGTGAGTCTATGGATATGTGAGAAAGCTTGCCAGTAGCTTCTCATGGGTTTCTTCCTCCACCATTAATACTGGCCGCCATGAATAGCCTATCGTGTGCTGAAAAATGGCGTTAAGCCCAACAACAACCAACCAATTTGGGTAAATTTCATAATGTGATTAATTTATTTGCACTGATTGCTATTCATTAAAAGTGACTATCCTTACATTAGGCATCAAACAATTTATCAATATCAGATTTTAATCATCCCAACATAGATGTCCTAAAACTGTTTATTGAAATGAACTAAAGCTTTAAAAAAAAATCTGTTCTTTGTTAATAACCATTAAAACAAAATACAAAACCAAACCACAAAAAAACTGCCAGGTCCTACTATGGAAGTATTCAGTTCATGAAAATCTTCAAACAATTTTCATCGTGGTGTAGTATCAGTAGATATGCTATGACCTTGTTCAGTTTTCTTTCAAGTCAATATTAATGCTAACAGGTTTCCTGGTAAAATCCTATAGTGACTTTACCAAATAAATTTCAGTAAAAAAAAGACACTTAACCTTCATTAATGGTAGGTTAAACATCAATGTTTATGTCCAATTGGAGTGAACACTTCAGAGCTCTCAAGTACATACCTTTGTAGATGACCCCCCACCTTACACACTCTTATCATAGATCAAATGGACAACACAAGTACAAGACATAATCAAACACTGGGGCAGGACTCGGGAGGCTTCAGATTATCCCATTGTGCTCATGGGGAGGGTAGTTAAACACCACCAATTCAATGTTGAGCCCTTTCACACCTCTTATAGCAGGATCTACACTACAAAAACATACACTTGAAAAATAGATTACCATGCAAGTCCCCTTGATGGTAGACAACAGACCATGATTATCTTTGCCATAAAAAAAATGTACAATTATATTTCAATATTATAATTCCCAAACTAGTCCTATTCAATACATATTGAAAAGCTGCAATTCAAGTTGTCACACTGTGCCTGTATCCATGCCAACTAATTTTACTTTATAACAGTGATATTGTGTAAACATGACAATCCAGGACAAGGGTTTATTGGTTTCATTATAATAAATTGATTATACTCAAGAATCCTTTCACCTTCTATCAACCATTCAAGATTAACATTTTTAAATTATCCCTTGTTCTCCATATTAATACCAAGAGCATGACAAATGACACCTTGCCAACACTAGGTTAGTTGCTTCAATATATTCTCTATATACTTGAAATATGTATATAGTACATGTAATTGACTTGTACTAAGATATTATCTAAGTAGGTATGTCTGTACAATATATTGCACCAGTATAGATATATGCAACCTACCTACACAAGTTGAAAGGATGATGCACACCTATATTTATCAGCCATTAAGTATATACAGTAAAACCTGTCTTGAAAGACCACACCTGCCAAGACAGGCAGTTTCAACAGTCTTTGAGCTTAGTAGTACATTATGATCAAAATCTGATTATCAGACTTCAATCATCATAAGCCATAGATGAAGATTCATCCTTTTGAGAAACCTCTCCCAAAACTTACAAGAACTCAAGTTGTGTGGAAATGAGTGATTTACAAGAAAAAAAAACATTTCAAATTATTATGATGTGCAGTGTATGCCCTGCCATTTAACAGTTATCAGCAAGGTTCAGAATATGCAGTCCACTGGGAAACTGTCAGTAGACTTAATGTGCAAAATTGGTCTGTAGAGCACAGCAACAGGAAAAGACAGTGTCCTGGCCCCACCGGTCAAGGTTGACTGCTCAGTGACCATAAGTGTTCAGTGTGGTCCACAAACGGACCATTCATCATTTAAGTCAGGAGGACAGACAAATTACTCAGCTACATGGGAGTGGTGTAAAAAAACGGAGACCACTGACTCCATGCCAAAAATCTCATCCTCTGGCAACAAACTTAACTGGATTGGGTGTCTTGAAGTCAAGCAGACTGTTGAACATGAGGTACATTGCAAGTTTCTCAGTGGCATTGCCATCACTTTTGCTTCCTGGCAATGCAGATGTGGAGGAATGTTGCTGATTAAGACTGTGGTGGTAAAGGAGAAGTACATATAGTGTTGTAGTGTTTCTGAGACTGGTTGAATGGGACATCAAGTAACTGTATGTGGGATGATGAATCTCAGGAGTGCAATTATTTGCTGTTGAATAGCACCAGGTTGAGCCAGTCAGTTTGCACAGTAGGAGTACTCTGCAGATTAGTATTGTAATCTCTTAACTAAACCTTAAGTTATTCTGTACAAAGGCATAATCTGTTCAAGCTATTGTACAGAAATACTGTAAAAAGGCCACAATCTGTTCAAGCTATTGTACAGAAATACTGTAAAAAAGGCATAATCTGTTCAAGCTATTGTACAGAAAACTGTACAATGGCATAATCTGTTCAAGCTATTGTACAGAAATACTGTACAAAGGCATAATCTACTGAAGCTTTTTGAATATCCAACAACTGAAACACTATCAAGTTACTGTCTGGAATGAGAAAATCTTAGTAACAGCAACCTTGAACTTGAAAGTACTGGTCCCATCCTATATTTTTCTTTGAGGCATACAACTACATTGTTTGCTTGAAATCCATATTCCAGAACTGAAATGTGCAAAACCCTAAACAGGACACCAATGTACCAAATCCCCAGAACAGACAATTTGTGAGGATGGGATATAAAAATGCACAAGTATTCAAACACTTTTCAAGGTAGCTTTCATATAAGTTCTCAGATAAAACATTGATTTGCAATTTAAAAATATATATATATATATATATATATATATATATATATATATATATATATATATATATATATATATATATATATATATATATAGCTTTCATTTGCAATAAAAGTATTGTGTGTAATAAATTTCCACAAATGTGGAAAACTGCCAAGATTACACTAATACAGAGCTGGAACAAAAGATGTATATAACTACAGACCCATATCTATTCTTCCTTGTCTCCAAATTAGAAAAAATGTACAAGATTTTTTCAATTTGAACACTTATGATCATATGATAATCAGTCTGGCTTTTGACAAAATCACTCTTGTGAAACTGCACTTGTATTTTTGATAAATGGGTGAAAGCATTAAATCAAGGAGAAATGATAGGCACTATTGCTTGAAAAAGAAATCAATGAAATGAAAACTCCCTAATCTTGTTAATTTATTTAACTGATAGTGTAAAAAGTATCTTTAAATGGTCAACTTTCTGAATGAATATTAATTGTGGAGTACCACAGGGCTCAACTCTTGGACCTCTTATTCTCTTTATCAACGACTTACTTACAAATTGGAACTTAAATTTCTGCTGACCTCTGTAGATGATGAGATGGGTAAAACCAAACCAGTACTTGAAAATAACTTACAAGATGTTCTAAAAGTATGGAACAATGAAAACTTAAATACAGAAAAAAATGAAAAAGCGCTGCAAGTAACAACACAACAAAAATCGGAAAGGCTAGATATTGAAGTGACAAACTCCAAGTTCTATTTGACAATGAGCCTTAATATGACCTCTCAGGATAAAATCTTTAGCATATTCATAAAATAATCTAACTATTAACATTGAACACCTTTCTAAAAAGGTTAATTCTTGTCTTTCACTACTGAGAAAAATCAAAACTTAAATTCCTCTTCAGTATAGGGTCATCTTTTATAATAGTTATATTCAGCCATATATGGAATATCGTAATGTAATTTGGGGTAATACCTCAAATTATAAAAAAACATTTTAAAAACTCCAAAAGTAAGGCTTGCTATTTAATTCTAGATGTGTAGACAATTTCCAGGATGCAATGAATATAAAGGTTTTAACATGAAATAATATTTCTTCAAAAGGCCAAATTGATGTAGGAAGTATCCAGAAAAACCATTCAAGTCTAAGCAATATCTTTTACAAAAGAGATGCTGATGGTTAGGTTAAATGAACCCTCTAATAGAAACACCCCAAATCTACTCAGGAAAAGGAGTCATAACAAGATCTTAAAAGATGGCTGAATGTACTTTTTCATTTAGGACCTCTCTACCATTGGATGAAGGTGCTTGTAAAATTTCACAACAATTCTCAGTTTCCTGAACAGATGATGAACGGCCATTTTGTAATTTGTAAATTTGTAATTTCTTTTGATCCATGAACAGTAGAACTAAAACTCACAAGTTGCAAATAATATAAGGTCTTGCAAATGTGGAATTTTGAAATCATAGCTGTACTGATTTAAATTATGAAAATTTAACAGTGCAAAAAATAGTTTGCTTTCTTGGATAGCATTTATGGATTGAAAAGTTTTACATTCATCATGCTGGCAAAACTTACAAATAATATTTTATGAAGATATTTACCAATATTTTGTTACAGACTAAACATAGAAAATTAATATAGAATTACAGATAACAAGGACCCCCATTTCTGTATATAAATAGAAACCTGTATACATCATATAGTGAGTAATCAATTAGACTGAGTGAACTGGTGATAAAACTGAGCAATTTGTATTATGTAAACAATATCAAAACCATTTGACTTCCAATTACTGATGAAGGTACTAGTTCATTAAAGTTTACATTTTCAACACAACTCATTGATTAATTGGCAACAAATATGTACAAAAAAGAATACAGCTCACCAGTTCTTGAGTGTAATTTGGATTTTTAATGTAGCTTTATCAATTTTTCAGTCCTATCTCTGATGCCTGCAGTATGGCAGTTTATAGTGATGTCTATCAACTGGGAAATCATGCCACATATCTAGCACATCTCACCCAGTCACCTCTCACCAGGCCACCCAGTTCTTAACACTAACCTCTTAATGCTGAGTGCCAAGCAAGGCAGCTGCTAGTACCATTTTTGTAAGTCTTTGGTATGACTTGGCCAGGATTGAACTGGTGACCTACATCCAAGGTGGATGCTGTAACCACTAGGCCACTATAGTGGTCATACAACTCACCAGAAAGAAAATACCTGGAAAATGGTGGTGTAAATCATTTCCTCAGTTTTTCAGAATAACCAAAATAGGGACAATAGCTCAAGGTAAATTAATGTCTGCATCCACCCAAGACAAATTTAGGTAAGGTATAATGTATGTGTAATTTAGGAAAAGTATAATGTACCAGTAAAAGGCTGTGTAAGATTTAGTCATTTGGGGGGGGTTGTTTTACATGTTTATACATTTGTTTCAATATTGTTTCTTGAGGCAAGATCATTTTCAACCATCTCAAAAATATTAGTTTAATTAAAAATCTTTCAACTGGCAATTCAGGAAACCCCAATGTAATCCAAATGTCTGATGCAGGATGGTGAGATTGTCTGAATGTCTTATTTACTTTATAGATGTAAAAAATTGCTTTTCACAACAAACAACTTTCTAAAATGCTTTCAAAATTTAAGCTAAATATATTGTTTGGTTAAAAAAAAATAGCTCAGTTAATCAGTAAGATCACTTGGTGGTGGATAGTCAACTCCCCCAATTCAGATACAATTGCATGGTTAAAAAAATGGTGAGATTTGGATTTTGTAACTAAGTTTTTCAATCATATCACTACAATGTCTGCAGTATGGTATTTTAGAGTGATGTCTAGCACTGGGGCATCATGCCTACAGATGTGCAGTGTGATGTCCAACCCAGTCACATTCTTCTGACACCAGGCCAAACAGTCCTAACTCTAACATCTTATGGCTATGTGCAAATAGAGACAACTGTTAATATTTTTTTAAATCTTTGGTATGAAATGGCTGGGGTTTGAACCTGTGACCTCTCGCATATTGGAGCAGTTAAAGAAAATCAAAAGCATCCAATGAATCAATTTACCATACTTGTCCTCCAGTAATATCCCCTAGAAAATATTAACACCAAAAAACAGGCCTAAAAGAAAATGAAATTTTCATCTACATGGTTTTACATGTATGGCGAGAAATATATAAATCAAAAATAAAAATATCAAGATACTGTCAGTTGGTTTTGTGACTTTTCCTTAAAGTCAACAATGTCAGCAAACTGAGCAAATGAAAATAAACCTCTCACCCATCAAACCATAATTACACAAAAGATGTGAAATACATAAGGTTTGCAAGTTAGGAATCTTTAATTACAACTATTGGCATGAAGAGGTCTGCAATTTTTTTTAAGCTAACAAAGTGTCCTAATATTTGGAAAGGTTTGAAACTACTGCATTAGATGCTTTAGCTTTGAACTAAATGCAATGTAAAAATGGCAAGAGGAGACAGTCATTTTTCTATTGGACTTGTCACCAGTCTCCATGTTTAAGGTAGAAATATTCAAGGTTTGACAGGTTAGTAAGATCATGAGTTGCATGTTTTGTTGAACATGCATCTCAGATTAAAGCAAATCCTTCACACCTAAGGCCTTTAATTTTAAGTTATGGCTAAAATTCTAAGATCTTGTGAATTTAATCCCATTAGGAATCATGGTTATGTGAAACTTAATACATTTTTTTTAATGCAACCTGGGTTAGCGCTGAAGTCTGTGTACATACTGGGTTGTACAAAAATACATCTTAATTTAATTCTGCACCAGTCAGCAAGAGACATTAGTCCAATGAAACTTATCAAGTTAATCTACCCTATGTACACCAATACACCAGACAGTATTCATCTTGTTACTAAAAGTTCTCCAGCTGCATATACACCAATACACCAGACAGTATTGTACTTTGTAACTGAAAGACCACCTGATCCATGTAAACCAATACACCAGACAGTTTTGCACTGAGGTGTCAGTTTGCCACTTTGACTAATCAGGCACATTTTTGTACTGTTTGGTTCTAGATTTGCATCTGAAGGACACCTCTAAGGAAAGAAACATTGATAAAATGGTCAAAGGGAAACAACATCAGTCATCCAAGAGGTATAGATACTCGAGTTATTTCCCTTCACATGCTTGGCAATTGGATAGATTATCTTTCCTTAGTTTAGTGTTTCCATTTTATATTGGTAAATAAACAAATCTATGGAGGGTTGAAAAGGATATTGTTAAACTAAACAAGGTAAATCCACCTCAACAAAAAATGTAAACAATGGAAAGGAATAAAAATGTGACAACAGACTGAAATCAAAATTAATAAATAGAATATATGTGCAAGGTGAATGGTAAAATGGGTATGGAAAGCAAATGTTTCAGCAAAGACCATTTTCAAAAGTATTTAAGTATTTTGAAGGACACACAAATACAACTTGATAACTAAATATGAATAATTTAATTACTAACAGGAAAATAGATTACCTTTATACTTTTTTAATATAAAATAAACTCTAAAAATGTATGTATTCCTAAAGGTGAGCTTTCCTTCAAAGCTAGTATAAAAAGGTTAAAATATGGAAAAATGTGATAACATGTTGGTTATGACACTTGTTTTGTTAAATGCTTTGGAATGAACATATCCCTGTTCACACCAAACAAATTGCAAAAGTAGGTGGGTTGTAGATTTGCCAACCTGATGTTGGCCTTGTGTTAATAATCAAATGATGAGAGTAGTTGGACATAAAATCAAAGTCAGTTGGATGCTTTCTTTTAAAATTGTTCCTATGCTACTGCATCAATGTCCCAACATCAGCCTTAAGTTAATCAAATTTGATGGCACATAGTCAAAAGTTAAATGAATGAAAAGAATGGAAAATACAATTTGAAAAACCAACTTTGATAGAATGGTTTTACTGGAGTTTTAATCAGTATCTGTGCCTAGGTTAATTCTTTATTGAATGTATGAATGATATTATATAACACTTTACATGCAACAGGACATCAGATCAGTAGATTTTAAACTTTTTATTACTAGATCTATACATTTTAGACACTGGCCATAGTATTTACTGTCATCACAAACAGCAAAGCTCTGGCTGACTTCTAGTTCACTGCCAAGATCCATTATAAAATCCATAAGCATTTTCAAGTTTCCTTCACAATCTTATTGACTGTTGTCTGTTGAACTTTGTAATAATTGATGTTTTTCAAAAACTTGAACAAAAACATTTATGTTTTCACAAATTTGCCCCCCAAAAAGATTTGAGCCTCTTTTAAATATTCCTCATAAAACATCTCCAAAACAATTATTAATGGTCAGAAAACAATGCTAATGCAAGTGTTTCAACCAAAATCATTTTTGGTTATTTCAATCATTTTTGGTTATTTCAATCATTTTTGGTTAGTAAAACTGGCTGAATTTCATTTCAAAAACTCACTAGCTATGGTAGTTTTAATCTTAAAAAACATCTCAATAAGCATCCCACCTTTTGCTTCAATACTTCAAATTACAACAATAAGGTTATCAATTTACATCTGGTTGTGTAGATGTGTTGGTTAATGTGTAATAATCAATTCTCAATTAGATTTCAACTATAAATTGTATATGCAATAGATGGCCTTTAAAACTGCAGTATATGCAACAGAAAACTTGTATGCAATAAACAGTTTTTAAAACTATATGCAATATATGACCTTTAAAACTGAGACATACTTTAAAACTATGCAATACACAACCTTTAAGACTATGTAATAGACAGCCTTTGAAACAGTATATGTAATAGATGGCCTTTGAAAGGGTATATACAATAGACAATCTTAAAACTTGTATGCAATATACAGCATTTAAAACTAGTTGATACACAGCCTATAAAACTATATGCAATAGGTGGCACTCTACAGTTTCGTATTTAGTATAGGGTCAAAATTTTAAAGAAACTGAATTTCCCTAGGTTTCCTTACTAGTTATACTATTTATTTAAAAAGAGACTTTGTATGTCTTAGGTATTGCTCAAAGAACCTTTAATTCCTTTTATTTTGGTGATTGATGAGAGTAATATAGGTTAGAGAGTATACAGCTTGGCCTTACTCCAGATGTGCACCTTTCAAAAAAGGGCTAGCTCTACTTGCTCATTTTCACTTCCCGAAGTTCAGAGGTCAGTTGTAAGAGCCTTTTTTTACATTATATGTAATTGGTAATTCATTTTTTCCACTTTTAGAAGCTGGTTTTGTTTAGTTTGGCAAAATTCATTTTCTCCATTTTAATAGCTGCCAAGGATAGTATACTTTAGACAAATTCAGATTGATTTTTGGAGCACAACGGAGCAGTCATTTTAGTTAGATCATTTAAAATTTCCAAAAGTACAATATCCAAAGAAATTTCAGCTACATTACAAATGTAGCATATAGGTATGCCAACATTCTCTCCACTGTGCATGTTTAAAATGCAAACAACTTTACCCAACATACATCACTCTCCCAAAAGTACATAATAACAGTGCCACCATAGCCTTTAAAACCGTATTTTTGTCCTACCACCAGTAGAATCCATGTGCATGCATTTAGGTCCTGTGTATGAATTATACTATTTTATATGATTACTTGTATCAATGAAAAAGAAAAAGGCATTATTGGAAGAATAGTTAACACAATATAATTCAGTTACTTTACATTTCTTTGTTAGTTCCAAATGTGTTTAATGGAAATTTAAAGACTAGCCCTTTGGTCGTTTTTAAAATCATGCATGGTGCTTTAAGCCGAATACATGGAGTTAAATTTTAACATCAAGTCACAAGTTAAAGTATGTTTTGTTATCACTAAAAGAATTCTTTTTAATGTACCAAACTTGCTCCAGAATCAATCTTTAGAAGATTATACTCTTCTCAGAGGTGTAGCTATGGTGGGGCAGGGGGGTACACATGTCCCCGGGCACCAAGGTACAGGGCGCCAAAATGAGGCTTACAAGGTCATATTATAAGTAAAATAGAAAAATGTGATTAAAAGGGGAGGGGGCTGGGGCACCAATTTTAGAGATCGTCCCCGGGCACAAAATATAGCTACGCCTCTGACTTTTCTGCACTAGACAATACCACCACCCACTTTTCCTAAATTCATCGCACTTTCAGGATTGGGATGACTTAATTTGTCCAATTAAAGATTTTATCATTTGGTAAACCATTTGACACTATCTGAAATAAATGCATCAGATTCAGCATCAATGTATCATAGCTGGTTTTTGTTCTGCATCGACACATAGCAGATTTTGTAGTACTTGTCAAGGAAGAGGGATATAACTTCAGAAAGAGACATCTGGTAAAATTTCTCTATTAATTTCCATGTTTGAAATGAAAGGCAGTTTCTGTTTGTACTAGCTCAAAAGTAAAACTTTGGTAGGCATCATGTGGCATGATCAAAAATCTAAACTTTTCACATGTGAAGGATACTGTTTCACATGAAAAGACAAGGATACATCTTTTTCACATGTGAAATATAGGAATGGAAAAAAAAATTGTTTTGCCAACAAGTCTATTTCATGACCAAACTTTTTAATCAATACACAAGTTGGTAATGACCTTTGTATTAATTTTGTGACAAGAAAATCAGTTAAGCAGTTGTGGAAACTTTTAGAATTTCTCCATTTTCATTCAGAAATCAAAGTAATGCTACCATCTAATGGATCTGAATGTAAATCAGTGCCCTTTTTTTATTTATTATGCAGATTGATGCTTGCATCCTTAATGAGACATACACCCCATGTATAGTTGTGTATGTAGACAAAGACAAGGGACTTGTTCCTCAGAGCAGGGATGTTATTTTACAGAAACAGGATCACAAAAAATAAATCAGAATTTAACATTCATGTTGATGCTTACCTTTTTCTTCGCTTTAGATTTCTTTTTGTCACTGTAACAGAATAAAACCAAATTATATTTGAAGGATAGGGCAGCTCTCCCTCCCTCATCTTTACTCAATCATCAAGTCTAATGTGATGAAGCAAATGACATACTGAAAGTTGTGATTAAAATAGTGCCTAGAGAAAGCAGTGCCTTTAAAATGGAGCAATTTTGATCCACTTGCTTGCTTTTTTAAATAACTACTTTGAACTCTTAATGCACAAGGCAGTTCGGTTGTATGGCATGTTAATTTTCCCTTCTCCAATATGGTAGTCAGATGACAACATTCTATTTTTTTGTACAGCTGGCTTCAAATTCAACAAGTTGATACAATGACATGATACAGTTACAATGATGTGATACAGTTACAATGATGTGATACAGTTACAATGATATGATACAATATTGTAAAAATAGTTAATGTTAAATGTTAAGAGACTGACTGACAATGCCTTCTTTGTCTCATGATTGCAATGATTTCTAGACTATTTAAAAAACTGGTTGAAGAACAGACATCCATCTGATTTGTAGCAATTCAAAAAGGTTGCCTTTTTAAGTATAGTTCTGTCAATATCACTGCATAAAGTGCATGCACAGTTAAAATTACTGTTTAAGTACATGTTAGACACAAGTACATGTATAGTTAACACATACTTCAAGTTCATGTACAATCAGGCAAACTAAGAACCACATGACAAGATATTTATATTAAAATACAGAAAAATATTAGGTTGAAATCTGATTTGTATCTTGAAAAAAATTAGATGTTCACAATAAAATTTTACTCTGTTCTTAAATACATGTAAAAACAATAACAATAACTAAATTATGTACCATGCTAAAACAAACATTTCAATTTCGATAAAATGAAAAAAGTTACAGTATGAGTGAAGTGGCAACACGACAGTGAAACAACTTTGTCCAAACAGCTCTGAATCTTGATCTTGTAAGCATTTTACTGAAGACCAGTTGACTTTTTTTGTATAACATTCACTCTATAAGTTAATTGAAGTCCATGCTGCTTTTATTTATATTGGCACCAAAAGCTATTTTATGATTGTGTGTACTTATAAATTGCTTATTAAATAGAGAATCACAAGATTAAAACATCTGGGACTAACACGCTGTGATGAAACCAACTAAATCTGCAGACCCAACATCCTGGAGTTCAGAGGTCAACATCTGCCCATTAGCCAAATGTTACAAAGTCAAGATTTACAATTTTTAATAACAGCCAAATTTGATGGTGATAAGCACGATTTGTAAACATTAAATTCCTTCATGCAAAATTTGGTAAAATCTGGTTTAAATTTGCAATCATTCATTGGCATACACAACACAATAGTCAACTGTGCTAAATTTAGAACTAAATAAATGCTAACATTTGGTATAATGGCATGAAAATATAATTGAATCATCTTTTTAAAAATACAAATATGCATGTCAAACATTTACCTAAAGTTTTCCTAAATTCACTTGTGCTCAAATGCTTGAAGTTTTAACAAAGTTCAAAAAAAGTGTTTAGAAAAATAAATTGCTGTAATGGCCTTAAAATCAGACAAGATAATCTAAATGATTAAAAATTGATCAAATTGCATGCATCCAGCTCAGTTTGTCACTACAAAGCAAGAGGTTGAAAGTTCAAATCCAACTCAGTCTGTCACAAAAAAGAATTTGAAAATGTTTCTACCAAACCCTCAAAAATGTTAAATATCATCCATCTACTATTGCATCACCTTCATTTTCTAGGCTTCCTATCACAGCCCAAGCTACACATTCCCTCTTCAACTAGTATGCAAGGGATAGAATTGAAAAGAACATGATCCCAGTCTGACTTGCTAAGCATAGCCAATATACAAACATTCCTCTGTCATTTGGACCTAGAGCACACAGAGCTGAATGGGAGAAGGAAATCTTTTCAACAGAGCAGGTCTTGTTACTCCTAAATATACATTTTAAGGGCAGTAATATTTTACTATTAGTGGGAGGCTGATGGCTTGACAAAACTGGTTCTTGTCCATATTGTACAAGTGTTCACAATTGTAAAATTGTAGAAGTTGGAATATATGCTGTTTCATCACTACAGGACTGAACAAAAGATGCCCTTTGTTGAAAGCAATGACAATCCACCTGGAAATGGTGGTCAATGAAATATCAGGAACTTCTGAGATTAATTGATTCCAACCCAGCTTCTACCTATATAGGAATGGATCTACAACCCTGAAGCCCATAAAAAATCCTTTCCAACTATCAAGACAAGAACCTCACTCCTGACAAACCTCAACTTTTTATTGCTTTATATTTATTTAAAAAAGCTTAGTTACACAGGCCAGCAAAAAATATATAGTGGAAAACAAGCACAATGAGTAATGGTTGGCACATTTGCAGAATGCATTTCTTTCCATCATATGTCATTCATATCACTGACACTAAGAAGAACATGTCCAAATGTACCTCTTTTCATCATCATCATCTTCATCCTCATCCATTTCTTCAGATGCCACATCTTCATCATCATCATCATCCTCTTCCTATGGAAGAAACCACAATTCAAGCCATGATCCAAAATTGTCCTTAAATCATTTTCATTTACCAGACAAGTCCAGTTGAAAATAAAATTCAACACGAGCAAACTTATTTTACATTTGAATGATAAATAGGGACTGGAAAGGTTATATTACTCACGAACCACAAACTGCACAGAACTAGATCTGTAGCCAGATTATACACCAGCTGATCTGGGTCTTTGCAGTTTGTTGGGAGAAATCAGCTATATTGGGATGGCAGATCAGGGACTAAATTGTTTACAGTTGGTCTCATAATTTGAAGAAAAGAAAAACAAGACCCAAACTCTTGGAACATTGCTGCCTCTATGCTACAGTACCTTACAACCAAACTAAAAGCAAAATCTCTAAGAGGATGGAGAAATAAGGGCAATATGGTTAGGTTTTTTTTTTGATTTACATCACAATGCCAAGGAATAAAATGCCATGCCAAGGACATGCTATGGTAGCCGATCCAGGATGGTCTAATGGTAGGATTTGAATCTGGACCATTTCCAGCACACAAACCACTTAATATGGCTCCTTAGGATAAGGCTTCTATCACACTATCAGATTGTTCATAGCTTACTTGGAAAGGGTCTAAAAGTTCATGTAAGGAGACGTGCTACTGAAATATTTCCTGGGCATTTTTGCACAACTGAGGAATATACATTTTTATAAGATTTGTACAGGTACTTCATTTTCTCTTGAACTTTTGTGTTATCATCAAGACTGGTCAAAACTTCTGCTAACAACTGTTATATTATCTTTTGGTGTATAATTTATCCAATACTAAAAGGCCTTTATTCCAGAATGCTTCAAGTCAGATGATTAAATTCTAAAATTTCAATAAGAGTAACCAGTTTTTGTGTGACAAAGTTGTACTGTTTTAAAATCCTTTCAAATTTTAAAGTCTTTATGGCAAGATCCTTTCTGATGTTGGGTTTAACACCATTTTTTAGCACACGATAGGCTATTCATGGCAGCCAGTATTAATGGGAGTAAGAAACTGGGAAATCACTGGAAAGAACCAATGACCAATGAGAAGCTACTGGCAAGCTTTTTTACATCCTTTCTAAATGTTAAAACCAATTTCTTAGCATTTTTCAGGTGTTTTTGTGTTTTTCTATTTTTAACAAAAGTGACATTTATAAAATTGGAAGGACAGTGGCACTAGTGATTCCTCTGTGGGGATGCTAAGAGGCGATTTATACTCTTGTAGAAAATCTTCAAAGATTGCTTGAATATTGCCCAAGGGACAAGCTTGACAAAAACATTGTTGTCTAAAATATAAAACAGGTCCAGAAATCTGTATGAAAATACATTCAGGTTATTGGGATATAGACTCAGTTTTTGCATAATCATACTAGCATGGTCAACTCTAAAATGTCAAAAAGTAATTATGAAAACATTTACGCATGCATGTATTTGCAAAGCATGAATGCCCAGATAAAATCCTCCAAAAACCTAAAATTCAAATTGAATTCAAATTCTAATCAGATCATATATATGATAATACCTACTGAATTTCATTATTCTTCAAGAGCTTTTATTCCTGATGCATGTTAACATGGCTTTGTCAAAAATGTTTCAAGCACAAAAACTTTAAAAATCTTCACAATTTAAAAATATTGCTGCCAAAACCTGAAAATCTAAGTCATCAAAAAAGTATACAAAACTTAATCTAGATCAAGGTTTCTTAATAGCAAAATTGTCTGTGCCAAGTTAAAATGTGAAAAAATTGATGCAATGAACAATTTTATCAAGTAATCCAATGTATCAAATAAGCAGTTTTTATATAACCATGCTAATAAAGCATTGTCAAAAAAAATTATGTTAAAAATTTTAAAGGTATAAAGTACTGAATCTAATCGGGTCATCTATGACCATGGTAAAATATGTAACATTTTATGGCTCCATGTTTGATAGCATCAACTACATGCATTGTGCCAAAACTAAGGGAGATACATGCAGACATACAGGAGGAAGGACAGATAACAGTATAATAAGCCCATCTGCTATTGTAGTGTGAGTATAAAAACAATCATTTGTATTAAGGTTCTTGAAAAATAATTTCAAAGTTTCGAACACAGCAGATATAACATAACATAACAGATATAACAGATATAACATAACAGATATAACAGATATAACAATATTTTGATGCCTCTGCAGCAAATAGTGGTGATGATGTAGATGGAGTTAAGGATGAAAATCTAACCAGGTCACCTACATAGGTATACATCTCCAGTCCACAGTTAAGCAGATTTCTGGCAACTGTACTAATGAGCAATGGACAAAACTGGACAGATTTGAATAAATCAATCTGTCAAAAAAAAACCAAGATGGCAATATTTATTCTACAAGTGTAAAATTATGAAAAAGCTACCTCTTCCTCATCTTGACTGGAGTCCCGCTTGCCCTTCTGAAATACAAAAACAAAGATCAACAAATGTTCTGCAGAACAGAGAACAATATTAAGCAGGCAAAACAAACAAGCTGGTATACCATAATACAGTGGAACTGTCTTGAAAGACCACCCCTTCTGCCAATACATGATGGTCTCATGCCAGGTGGTCTCAAAAGGTCATAATACTGTATAATCAATCCATCTGTACATTGAGAATCTGGTCTCTCAAGACAGGTGGTCTCAGCAGTGGTCTCTTAAAACCAATTTTACTGTATTTTATTATATTTCAAATATTTGAGGTCTATTTAAATCTTTCAAGTGTCAGTTTAATATGGAATACTGCAGAATGCAGACCCACTTGCAACAAGATGCAGAGGGGGGCACTAAGGATAATTATAGCCTTGGTTCTTCAACAAGATTTTGACCCATTAAAATTCTATCTTAGTCAAATGAGTTGGTCAATTTCTTAGTTTGTGGTAAAAAAGCTAATCTGGAAGGTAGAGGTTTTGGTTTAAATTTCTACTCTAGTCAGATCTTAGTTACAAGGTCCTATTAACAAAAAATGTCACTCCTTGGGACTGATTCTCCAAACAATTTCTAGAAATGAGAATTTCTTTTCTTTTCAATGGCAGAGTAATAAAACATTTTTTAAAACAAACTCCAACATACCAAAATTTGCAATTATAGAACATCTTGAATGTTGGAGTTAACATTCATAAAGTATAAAATAACTACAAGTGTGAAACAAAATTCTTTGTTGTGTCTTGACCTTAAACCAGAGATTATGGATAGAAAATCATGGACAAGACTGACAGGTGAAAATATTCTTACATATCAAGTTTGTATAAACTTAGAGGATAACTTATCCATGTATAATTTAAAATCCATCATTGCATACTTGTTTGTGTTGTAGTTACAAAACAGTGCAACTTAACACTGATGTCCAAGTGTTGACTATCAATTTGTGCATTGGAATGCATGCAAACTAGATCTAGTGACAATGAAACATTGTTCACATTCCAACCCAAGACTATATTCTGTCATGTACTTGAAGAAACAATGATTATGTGATGATTTGTAAAGTAGCTTTAACAATTTTTCAGTCATATAGCTATGATGTCTGCTGTGTGGCAGTTTATAGTGATGTTTAGCACTGTGGCATTATGTCTCAGACATGTAGCATGATGTCCCACCCGTTCACATTATCCTGACACCAGGCCAGCCAGTCCTAACACAAGTGCCAAATGAGCTGTTAGTACCATTTTTGTAAGCCATTGGTATGACTCAACTAGAGCTTGAACCCATGACCTCCTGCATCCAAGGCAGATGCTCTAACCACTAGGCCACCAGAACTTGAAAAATCTGTGTGCCACCACAGAAAAATTGGGGGAATGCAGTTTCATGGATTTTATACCTTACTTTTATTTTTCATTTTACATAGTTTTCATATGCCAAATACTTTATACCTTGTCCTTGTTTACATCTGTTTGGATTGATTTCATTTCTTGGGAGTTAATGCGCAATTCTTTTTTTTCTGAATATTATTCTTCATTGGCATCATAAAGCCACCAATCATGATGTGCAGCCAAAAGCCTAGCAAAAATTCTCTTACTTGACCCAAACTCTTATATCCAGGTTTATATTCAGAAAACTAGAGGTCTTGGTGGTTTTTACCTGCAGAGCCTATGAAATGTTTAGAGTGAAAAATCCAGGTCAATAGCATTATTTATGCAATTTACAGTATGGACAAAGTTTGCATAATGGTGTCATGATGGACAAAGTTTGCATGATGGCCATGGTGGTGTCATGGAGGTCAGATGAGCAACTACAGTGAAAAGAGTCTTTGTGAAAATCCCATGTTTATACACCCAATTTTTATTTATGACCAGTGTTATGGTCATTAAATTTACACCATGTTCAAGGGAAAACATGCTGATGGTCACTATCCAGAACTACTAGCAATAAAATTTTTAAGATTGCACTGTAGTGTGATTCCATTTTAAACAGCACATGTTGCCAGGACTTTTCCATGGAAGTGAAGTACATGTACATTTTGGACTTTAAGAGGAGAAAACATCAAAAATCTATCCAACATAACTAAATTTAATATTTAAATTTAATAGTTTAATAGCTAAATTAATATCTTTTCTAAAATTGTTCTTATTAAAGATTATAATGCTTTTAAAACATTCTTTAAGGCTGACTTTATTTCTGGAAATTTGTTCAACAATTTGTTGGTGAGGGAAAAATTGACCCCAGTAATGTAATCTGCAATTGAAATTGATTAAATTAAAATGGATTAGCATGCATGTGATGCTCATAGTTTAGATTAATAATAATAATAATAATAATAATAATAATAATAATAATAATAATAATAATAATAATAATAATAATAATAACAAAAAAAAAACTATTTAAAGAAGGTAACTGAATTAGTTACAGAACTTATCTACCTTGAGGTCTTTTAAATGTTATGTACAATATATACAGCATATCAACATGGGAAGAATCTGGCTGACACTTATTAAATGGTTTTAAAAGTCAAGTCAAGCCTGGAACACATGCATTGAAAAATTAAATTGTGATGAAGCAAAATTACTGAAAAGCAGGCAGTATTTATTGTACTAGAACTTAAAATATCTAAAGATTTCATCTGATCATGAAAAGGAGCCAACCTTATGTCACTGGGAATGTTGAACATACCAGTGGACCAGTATATTAAATTTTTAAGCGATCCCTTCTTTGGCTTTGGTATAATGTAATTTTTATTTCTAATTGACCTTAAAATTAAGTACCATCAGCATCTCTGGTGAAATATATTGCTTAGTCAGGAATGGCTTTTCTGGATACTTGATACATCAGTCTGGCCTTTTTAAAAAAATATAATGGATTGTTAAAGATTTATATTATTCATTGCATCCTTGAAATTGTCTCTACAGTACATTCAGTTTTAAAATATTTTTTTTATAATTAGAGGTATTACCCCAAATTACATTACAATAGTTCAGATATGGCTCAATATATAGTCCAGATGTGGCTGAATATAACTATTATAAAAGATGACCCTATACTGAAATGTAATTTTATTTGATTTTCCTCAGTAGCCAAAGATAATTATTAACCTTTTCAGAAAGGTATTTAATGTGAAAAGACTTATTTATGAATACACCAAATTTTTTTTTATCCCAAGGTCATATTAAGGCTCACATTGTCAAATAGAACCTAGAGGTAATTGCTAGCTAGCATTTCCAATTTTTGTTGCATTGCAACTATTAGTGCTTTCATTTTTTTCTATATGTATGATCAGTTTTCCTTGCACCTTACTGCTGAGAACATATTGTTAAGTTATTTTCAAGTGCTGTTTTAGTTTTACCCATCTAAGATGCAAGTCATTGATAAAAAGAATGAACAACAGAGGTCCCAGGATAGAGCCCTGTGATACTCCACTATTAATATTTTTGCTATCAGAAAGTTGATTTAAATATACTTTTTGCACTATCGGTTAAGAAATTAAACAAGTTTAGGGACTTTTCATTGCATTGATAGATTTTTACTTTATCAAACAATTTCCTGGTCTACATAATGAAAAGCTTTATGAAAATCTAATAGTGCCTACCATTTCTCCTTGGATCTAATGTTTTCAGCCATTTATCAACTATACATGTGCAGTTTAACAGGAGTGATTCTGTCAAAAGCCAGACTGATTATCATGATCATAAGTGTTAAAATAACTGAGAAAAGAATCTACAAGTTTTTTTTTCTAATTTGTAGAGACAATATTCACATCTGTCAAATTAGTCCTTTTACAATAACTTGTTGCAATTCATACTGATATGTATTACAAACATTGTTAGCATTTCTTAGATCAGTGCTGGCAGACATGGTTGATCTTAACAGTGATGATGTGCTGTTACTGAATCCAGGATTCATAAAGTCAACCCGAATTTCAAATTTCTCAGTGGAATATGTCAATTTCAGTCAGCCTTGTAATGTGGCAATGTCAGTACAACTGTATCAAATGCACCAAGAAGATTAATTTCCAGCCTGCATAAGACTGAACAAGTTCTTAGTGTTTTAAGACTGTACTGTCTTGGACAAGTTCTTAAGTGTTTTAATGGCAGCAAGATTCTTCACATTATGACATATCCTTCATGACTTTTCACCTAATTGGCAGACCATGCCATCTTTATCAAACTATCAAAATTTGACCAAAAAAATTTAAAATTTAATTTAATTTTTGCACTAGCTTGAGATTTCAAAGAGTTACAGGAGAGACTTAACAATAACCTCTGGACAAAAATCCTACTATGCAGACAATTCACAAGTATGTAATATTCTGAACATCTTTTCCCTCCCAAATTATTACATTAAATTTTTGTGCAGGAGCTCAACCCAGTAAATACAGTACCTATGATACAACAACTAGTCATTAATCATTGTTACCATGACATTTTTGTCATGCACTGCACAAGATATGGTGTGGTGACCTAAGTCTTAAATTTTATCATATTCTAAGATATTCAATGTTGAATTAGAATGACTCATTTTTCAGTCATGTTTTGAATTATGTCAAGTATGAGAGTGATGTCAGTAAAAGTACCAGTCTAGGTCTGTTTGCAATCTTTCAAGTGCTGTGTGTAAACTGGAAACAGATGAAATGGCACCACCTTATCTCCTGATGGTTGAACTTTCACCATAATGTATATGATGCAAGTGTCCAATGACAGTCAAGTGTGTCAATTTCACCTTGTGAGGCAGACTATTTTGACATGAACTGCTTTCAGGAAAGGGACTAACCTTCATATGCCTAAATTTTCACAGGATGGAAATTGGCACACTTGACAATTTTTAATTACATTGAGTAAGATGGGGGAGGGTAAAGCCACCTCTATTGCAAATGATACAAGAGAATGTGCAAGAAATATCATGACTCAGCAAAATTCAATTTTGACCTTGACCTTTCCTGAGATCTGGGTTGGAGCTTTCCTCTTGGTAGACATTTTCTTAAAGCTTTCATCCTTCGATATATTCTCCTCATCCTCTTCAAGGTCCTCTGTCAACATGGAATCATTTTGACTTTCATTGATATCATCTGGATATTCTAAAAAAATATTAGACAAAGTATTGTAGTATGCCAGCTAGAAAGTTCATACATGTATTTTATAATCACCTAGCAACTCTCCATAACCTCTGAACCCTTATATCCCTCCTCCAATCAGCTGATTAAGTACACCATTAAACTGGTTCCAAGATTTGATCAGAATTTAAGAACACACAAATTAACAGACCCTTGTAATCCTTGAACTTTCAAATCCCTAGAGATGTACATTTAATGGGTAATTTATCTACAATATTTGATGCCATGGCAACAGTACGTTAGAGAAATCTCACTAATATCCCAGCCTGATCCTAAGGCAAGGTGATTGAGGCAGCTGCCTTGTGCCCAGCACATAGGGCCGGGCCTGACAATATCCTTTGTTGTAACAATTATGCAAGTAGAAACCAAATGTTTCTCCAAATTTTATTAATAAAATTTTACTTCAGGTATTCTGCTGACTATTGAGGTGTTCTCAATAGCCACTGGAGTATATTGTATAAAGTCAACATGCAAGGGTATGTATATTATAATCACTTCATGATAAACTACCTATGGTATTTGTAAATTTCCACATTTTCATTGTAATAATAATAATAATAATAATAATAATAATAATAATAATAATAATAATAATAATAATAATAATAATAATAATAATAATAATAATAATAATAATACTGTAATAAAATAGTTAAAAATATTTACTTTAACAAGCCAGGATACCTATTTGCCAACTTGTATTCTCAAATTCCTTTTCTGAAGTAAGTTTTCTTTGAGTCTAACTGGCCTCCTTAGGTCAGTTGGTCTGCTTCCTTTCCATTTATTAATCTGGGCAAGTGGTTGCCAAAACATTTTCAATATGTTGACTGACTGCCTCTTGTCAAGACATTTGTTTACTTGTGTGATTGACTGGTTTACTGCATCACTAAAATGGAAGTCTTGTCAGGTAACAAGTCTTGCTGATCAGTGTCATTCAACTGCTCATCTATATAATGCACATTAAATGAAATTGCAACCAGGAACATGACCAGCAACATGTGAATCAATATATTGGATAATACACACAGATGTATTGTTTGGGTTTGAATCAGTATTTGGCAATCTTCAACACAAATTGAACCCTGCATATATCAATGATACAAGTCCTTCAAAATGACCAACTCAGCTGGCAGTACAGAATTTCCAGGATTGCTAGACATGTTTGTTTCTGCTCAGTATCTTCTAAATATTGAAACAGTGAAGTTGTTGAGAAACTGAAATATCACTTGATTAAAAAAATAAAGAAAATAGTCCAATTCATTTGGGTTCAACTAGACATCAAAGTCATTTAACAAAACACTTAATTTTGACCAAGACTAGCACCAATGATATCAAATGGGATGTCCAAGAGACACCATTTTCACTTAGGACCAACTTGATATCACAAGTGTCATCTCTGCCATCCATTTAAGATAATAAAAATAATGGAAAATATATTCAATAAAATTTGAAAGGAAAGATTTGTGTTGATTTGGGAACAGTGGGAAAGATTCCACAATAACTAGAATGATGCTTTAAAATGGGCATTTAATAGCAGTATATATATATATATATATATATATATATATATATATATATATATATATATATATATATATATATATATATATATATATATATATATATATACTAGACATATATTTTTAATTGTCAAATAAAATGTGTAATATGTGTGCTTGTATGTGTGTGTCTATTTATGCACTATTTATTGATGTGTGCTTGCATGTGTGTGTATTCATACACTATATTTATTGATGTGTGCTTGAATGTGTGTATATTTATACACTATTAATGTGTGCTTGCATATGTGTATATTTATACACTATTGTGGTGTGCTTGAATGTGTATATTTATACACTATTGATGTGTGCTTCCATGTGTATGTATATTTATGCACTATATTGATGTGTGCTTCCATGTGTATGTATATTTATGCACTATATTGATGTGTGCTTGCATGTGCATGTATATTTTTACACTATTGATGTATGCATGCATGTGTATATTTATACACTATTGTGGTGTGCTTGAATGTGTGTATATTTATACACTATTGATGTGTGCTTGCATGTGTATATTTATACACTATTGATGTGTGCTTGCATGTGTATATTTATACACTATTGATGTGTGCTTGAATGTGTGTGTATATTTATACACTATTGATGTGTGCTTGAATGTGTGTATATTTATACAGTATTGATGTGTGCTTGCATGTGTGTATATTCATACACTATATTTATTGATGTGTGCTTGCATGTGTGTGTATATACACTATTGATGTGTGCTTGCATGTGTGTGTGTATATCTATACACTATTGATGTGTGCTTGCACATGTGTGTATATACACTATTGATGTGTGCTTGCATGTGTGTGTATACACTATTGATATGTGCTTGCATTTGTGTGTATATTTATACACTATTGATGTGTGCTTGCATGTGTGTATATTTATACAGTATTTATGTGTGCTTGCATGTGTGTATATTTATACAGTATGTGTGCTTGCATGTGTGTGTATATTCATACACTATATTGATGTGTGCTTGCATGTGCATGTATATTTTTACACTATTGATGTATGCATGCATGTGTGTGTATATTTGTACACTATTAATGTGTGCTTGCATGTGTATATTCATACACTATTAATGTGTGCTTGCATGTGTATATTCATACACTATATTGTTGTGTGCTTGCATGTGTATATTCATACACTATTGATGTGTGCTTGCATATGTGTATATTCATACACTATTGATGTGTGCTTGCATGTGTATATATCTATACACTATTGGTGTGTGCTTGCATGTGTATATATTTATACAAAATTGATGTGCTTGCATGTGTGTATATTCATGCACTATATTGATGTGTGCTTGCATGTGTGTATATTCATGCATTATATTGATATGTGCTTGCATATGTGTGTATATTTATACACAATGTGTGCTTGCATATGTGTGTATATTTATACACAATTGATGTGTGCTTGCATATGTGTGTATATTTATACACAATTGATGTGTGCTTGCATATGTGTGTATATTTATACACAATTGATGTGTGCTTGCATATGTGTGTATGTTTATACACAATTGATGTGTGCTTGCATATGTGTGTATGTTTATACACAATTGATGTGTGCTTGCATATGTGTGTATATTTATACACAATTGATGTGTGCTTGCATATGTATGTATATTTATACACAATTGATGTGTGCTTGCATATGTGTGTATATTTATACACAATTGATGTGTGCTTGCATATGTGTGTATATTTATACACAATTGATGTGTGCTTGCATATGTGTGTATATTTATACACAATTGATGTGTGCTTGCATATGTGTGTATATTTATACACAATTAATGTGTGCTTGCATATGTGTGTATATTTATACACAATTGATGTGTGCTTGCATATGTGTGTATATTTATACACAATTGATGTGTGCTTGCATATGTGTGCATATTTATACACAATTGATGTGTGCTTGCATATGTGTGCATATTTATACACAATTGATGTGTGCTTGCATATGTGTGTATATTTATACACAATTGATGTGTGCTTGCATATGTGTGTATATTTATACACAATTGATGTGTGCTTGCATATGTGTGTATATTTATACACAATTGATGTGTGCTTGCATATGTGTGTATATTTATACACAATATATATATTTGTTGATGGTTATCAGAATTCTAGCTGCTCTTTTTTGAAATTTTGATGTCTATGATCCATTCAGTAGTGACAAGATTTTCAAAACAGCCATGTTGGCAGCCATAGTAGATATCAGACTGGAACCATTTTTATTTCCAACCAATAATATTTAATTAGAACAAGCTAGACAAGTCATTTAGTGGAAACCCCATGTTGATATGACTCCATTTCAGCAACCAAACTAGATGTTATAGATTTTATAGACAATTTGTTTAGAACTATTTATGTGTTTAGTGAAACCCACATGTTATCATTATCTCTTCAGGAGTAGTAGTGACAGATTTTAAAATGGCAGTCCTATTGTACATCTGAAATGTACCTTTTCACCAGTGGATAAACAGTCTAAAATTTGTGGCAATCTTCCAAGTCCAGCTATAAACTGGCATTGTGTACATTAATTACATACAGAAATCAAAGAACACAGCTGAGTAATCAAAACAAACATGTAGTGCACTAATGTTTACATCAAATTTTGGATCATTAAAAACATGTACCCAATAATAATGTACCCTAAATTTTGATCAATAAGGGGTGTATGTACAAAAGCAAGCAAGAATGCTGCTCAGAATATTTTAAAGGATCATGACATGAAACTTAATTTAACCACAAAGTCATCATGGTAGACTAATGCAGTACCTACCCAATAACTGCTGTCCTGCTAAACAGACTGGTCCTGTACCCTCAATAAGTCTAAAGGTGACTGGAGAGCCTTGACTAAAACTGATATCAAACATGAACTGAAATAGAAATGTATGAAATTTGACAGCTCGTCTTGCTAATAAATTAAACTTGTGAATCTTCACTGAAATTTCTATTTTGTTCTGTGGCTTAATGCCTTTTTTGCACAAGCTAGGCTATATAAATATATGATGGCCTGTATTAATGATTGAAGAAACTGGGTAATCTTCGGAAAAAAACACCAACCCATGAGAAGCTACTGGCAAGCTTTCTCACATATCCACATTCACCAAATCTTAACTCAGGCAGACAGGTATGATGGCAGTGATCCATAAAAAAAAACAAAAAAAACTTCAGACCACTTGGCCATTCATGCTACCCCCCCCCAAATGGCTATATAAAACTTAGCTCAAAACCTGTACCATCATTGATTGAAAACCTACCAAAAAGATACACAATCATAAAACACCCATGCCTTACTACTGTTCATTTTCAATTTTCCAATTAGACTGATGCATTGTAAACTATCATAATTACAAGATTTTAAACCTCTATCCTGAATGCAATCAACCATTACACAGCTTGCCCATTTTCATTACATCTCTAGTTACCACTTCAAGTCACATGGAAAATAAAATGGTCTTTTCCAACCAAAGATTTCATGCATATTTTATTGAAATATTTTCAGCTTATTTTAAAATTTGAAATCAATTTTTGCACTAATATGCCCAGTGTTGTCAAATCACATACCTGGTACCCTGTACCTACCAACCCACCCACCTACCTACCACCACTGGGAATGAAAACAGAGAACAGGTACTATATTAAGAGAACAGCTGTTATTTTTGTACATTTTTTTAAAATCATTCTGGAACTGAAAAGCTTTCATCAATGTCCAATCACAAAAGCCACATTTTACTGGGCAAAGACTTGGCCTTCAATTAACCCTTTATGTTTGGTAACATGCCAACAACTTTTGTAATGTGCCAGTTAAAAATGAAATATAGGTAACAATGAGCTTTGTTTTAAGAATGTGGTAGTAGCAGTGATGCACATCTGATGAATTGCATGATTGCAGCAAGACAGAAAATGAACAATTTAATCCAGATCAGTAAAGCTTAAAATATAATAATAATAATAATGATAATAATAATAATAATAATAATAATAATAATAATAATAATAATAATAATAATAATAATAATAATAATAATAATAATAGTAAAAGGTGGGAATTGTGCTTATAAAGATGCATTTTCAAGTTTCATCATTTTTATATAGAAGAAAAGTATGCAAAACATTAAAAAAAATCAGGTTACATGCTAAATACAAATTAACCAAAGCAAATAAAATGTACACAGGGCCACAGTGACCTATTTTGTATGGATGTGGCACTGTATAAAATCAACTAGAATACAGCAATAACAAAAAATGCAATTTGAACCAGTCACAGTATCCTTTTATGAATAGTAATTACTGATATGAACACTAAAAGTTTATGCTTCCCTCAAATTTATACAGCCGATAAACCACTAACATGGTCATGAGCTAAATGCAAAAGTAAGCTAGTAATATGATCACTGTAGGTCAAAGAGACTTTGTTAATAGAGATGCACACAATCACCCACTTTCATGACAGTGACCTTCTGTGGTAAAAGTCTAGCACTCAAGATACTTTTAAAGCCCCAACTTGACAAATTTAGGTGCAGCAATACAGTACAATACAAATATTACATACATAAATACATACATATACATGGTTCTAAAAACTGTCATGAGCAAAACAAAACCAATTTCAGAGAAATATGGAATTCAGGTCACATGAGTATTCTTTAGTTTTAATGGAGTCACTGAAAAATTAAATATAGGTCACAATAACTTGCATTCCTGATGCATCTCAAACTCTAGGCATATATGTCAACCTAGGAAGGTTTTCTCAAAAGATAAGTGACCATCCCACCTGTCACTTGCTGAAATCTCCCTTAAACACAAAAATTCTGAAATTTTTCACCATTTTTAGTGTAGTATATTGACAGTGCAGGACAGTTAGGTTGCAAATTTCAAGCATAAAACAATTATCCCTTTGATTCTGTCAGCAGGTTTGGCTAGCTTCTGCTTTTTAGCTTGTTGACCTGGGCTATGCTGTGCTTGATCAGAAGTATTACAAAAGTATTTAAGATTTTAACTGATTATGGTTGAATTACTAAAGAGCCTAATCAGCATTTGGATTCTCTCCACAGGTTCTGAAACAATGCTCAACCCTCCCAATGCAAATTCTTTTGAAGGAGACTATACAGCTTGTTCTAGCTGGATAAGCTCCAGTATCAAACAAAAGTATTGTGAATGGTGAACATTGTTATTCTGTTGGCAGTGAAACTCCTGGTTCTTTAAATACCAAGTATTCTCATACAATCAAGCCACCCAAAACATCTGGAAATTTCTATAAAACAAACACTGCTAAGATTTTAATTATTAAAAGTCAGTAAAAGGTTGGATCAAAGTCGTTACCTGGGGTGGGAATAGGTCCTACCATTGTAATTTGACATCAGTTTTGAAACTAAGAAGAACACATTATGAATATCTACTTGCACAGGCCTGTTTCTCCAAGAACTGACAGTGATGTTCGAAAAATGCATGCTATGAAGACAGGGGCAGACAACTTCACTGAACCTTCAGCACCACAAGGAACCCTACCATACTATTGGACACCATGCACATCAAATATTGCACAATTCTGACAATGTAAAATTAACAGATGAAAATGAACACATAAGGGACCCTACAATACAATGCAAAGGTCACAACTGTACAGGATGCAAATCATAGACTGTGTACTATGGTATATTTAATTGACATTGTGTACCATGTCATTGTATCTACCTGATTTTGTCATGATTCTAAGTAAAGATTATATATACTAAAAATCAAGTTAAAAATTTTACTTTGTTTACTAGTTAATGAATTTTTCTTAAATTAGTTGCTCAGAACATTTTGCATCATAGGTCAGGTGACAGTATAAAGCTTGGGAAAACTTTCATTCATGTTTGAAGATCACCATTTGAAATCCTTTTCTAGTTCTTTTGCTACATGTCTTGGCTTGTACAAAATAAACAAGAGTAAAGAAAACAAGATTTGTAAAACTTAATTTATTTCCCTAGAAAAGAAAGGTAAAAATGAGAAAAAGGACTTGTGATTTAGGAATCATATCCAAACATTAATCCAAGAATTAAAAAAATAAAAGTCTTATCAATGAAAAGCTCTAAATAGATCTGTGTACAAGTCCTGATGAAGTCAAAACTGAGGTTGATGAAATATGGCAAGACCTTTAAAGTGTTGCTGTTATCACAAAAATATTCCAGTTTGATTTCTGAATAAATTTTGATAAATTTTTTGAGTCCAAGAATTTCTGTATGAGCACCAGTATTTTCCACGGAAAGAATTCCATAAAATAAAAAATTAACTGTCTCAACAAGACACCTATTTAAGTGTACAAGATTTAACTGGCTAGTTCTTGGAGAAAATGGTTATACAGCAGTTTAGATGCATAAGCTAAAGATTCTAATATGAAGGTCACTTGTCATTTAGAATGTAGAACATTTTTTACATGCTAATTATCATGTACTCTAGGTGTTGATTCCACTAAATGAATCTTACTCTGCAAATGAATTTAAAAATATTTAAAAGTTGAGGTCAGAAACTAGATACAATGTTTCAACTACTGGTTGTGTATCAGGTCAAACAAAATTGAACTGAATTTCTAAACAATATCAAAGTTATTACAATAACAATAAAACAATCAAATAACATACATAATATTTTTCATTCTTTGGAATGAGCTCCCCAAATACATAATGGTTTTCATTCTACCAAATCTAAATGTCTTCAAAACAAACACTCTAAGTTATCATGGTAAATACTGAAATGCATCCACTCCAATGTATTCTGCTAATATACTAGTATACTAGGATACTAGTATAATATACTGATTTACCCTCATAATATATTATTATTGTAACTTATTATTATCATTATAATTTTATTTTTATTATTACTATTATTATTATTTTTAGTATTTGTTGTAATCGGCTAAAACTGATCTGCTTTTATTTGCATTTATTGCAAATCTCTTGTACTAAATCATGTCAATGGAGAAGAGCAAAAAAATTAATGACCAAATCCAATCTGCTTAACAGCTAGTGGTCATAATTGTTTCTAGTCATCCATTTCAGTTGTGTTTAAGTGTTCAACTTGTAATGTTATACAAGTAGCAAGTATCTCCAAATAAGTGGTGTGATTATGATGTGATTATGATTGTTAACTTTTAACAATTTTTCTGTTAACTTTTAACAATTTTTCAGTTATTGCACTACTATGTCTGCAGTGTGGCAGTTTATAGTGATGTCTAGCACTGGGGCATCATGCAGCAACATGTAGCATGATGTCAAACCCAGTCACATTATCCTGACACCAGGTCAACTAGTCCTAACAATCTTTAATTCTGAGTGCCAAGTGAGGAAGCTGTTAGTACCATTTTTGTAAGTCTTTGGTATGACTACCAGGGATTGAACATTCGACCTCCCACATCTGAGGCAGAGGCTCTAACCACTAAGCCACTGGAGGTTTCTGCAATAAGTGGTTTACCACATTCATTATCATTGACAGCAAAGGAACTAAGTGAAAGTAAGTGGTGCATGCAATATTGTGTTCTTTATGAAGCAGCAAGATCCAAAGTTTATAGTGAACTGGCACTTTATTATCAAGGAAAAGCAAACAATTACTTGCTGTAAATCATGGTATCAACATTTTACTGACAAAAACTAAATTTTGACCTTGCTTCTCAAAATAAAGGTCCTTTTCCTGCCAAGATTTGTTCTGAATTGGCAGAAACACTGTCCACATTAACATGCAAAAAGCAGATAATACACAAATTTTACACATACATGTGATGAGTGTTGAAACCTCTTGGAGTAATGTTTTAACAATCTGTTGGAGGTTAGTCATCGTGAAAAAAGTAAAGAAAAGTTAATTTGGCTAGAAAAAGCTCTTTATTGAGAATTATTCCCAGTGAGATTATATAACAAGTCATCAAACATTCAACCCACCCCTTTCCCCACCAATCCCACACATTTCAATAATGATGTCTCTTTCTCTACTGGTCCCACAGTAAATTGTACCATTGCTTATTGCTACAGTCTGTATTGGGGTGTCATTATGTGCAAGTTATTTATCTACCATCAAATCTTGGCAATGTGTAATCTGTTTTATCAACTTTAAAGCAAGCAGCATTTCAATTATCTAGTTTTCCTCACTATAATATTTATCATTTTATGCTCACAAAACTTTGCCTGAACATAACAGCAACTTTACAAGATGCCAAAAAACAAGTTTACTCACCATATCCTGTTGTCCCAAAGTCAGAGAAAGAAGCGTCTGCTTCACAGTAGCTTTATCTGAGTTTTTGGTTTCAATTTCCACTATATTCCTTTCTCCCTTGACAGCAGTGTGTCCTAGCACAGCCTGAAAAGAATGCATTTTGAATGCCTCATTTGCAATCAGATTTATGTGACCTAACTAACCTTAAAGACTGAACATGCATTTATGTGACCTAACTAACCTTAAAGACTGAACATGTGATGATAAAACTCACATAGGGCTCTCACAAATCTATTCATTAAACAAATATTTGACAGCTCCCCTCACCTCATTACTTTTCTTTATGAATTGGAATCAGTATTTACCAACAATATCTTCAGACTGATATGCACATTCCACCTTCTGAATGGTCCTCAGTCTCATTAAAAATATACAATACTTTTGCATCAATCTCATACAAAAATATTAAAGACTCCTAAGCAGGCCTGAAATCAGTCAGCTGAGAGCAAGATCAGCTGGCCATGAAAGCCAAGTCTGCAGAATGCAAAGCTTTTTGCACTTTTTAAAAAGCTGTTCAAGTTTTTCTACCTTCATCCATTATCTGGTGGCATATGGCACAATTTGTTAAATACTGAAAGGAGTCTTGGCAAAGATGTCATTTCTTCTGCATTTTTGTTTTTAATAGATAATCTGATGTAAATGTTTGTCTAATATTAGAGGATGACTAATTTTCTTTTTTGAGACCCTCACAAAAAAAACGATTGCAGAATTTAATTTGTATAACACCTTCATGCTAGAATGCTATGGTAGAATGGCATTTGTAAATCATTTGGGAATCAGTTTTTTTTTTAAAAAAAATGAAAAATCTCCATGCCAGTATTTTATATGATGAATTTGGTCAAATTCTGTTTAGCAGTTTGTGAGAAAAAAAGCCTCATGGGTTATTAATTTTCAATCATGGTTTTGAATGAGTAAACATTTTAATTTCTTAATATCGTGCATAAAATAAATTCAGATCTATCTGACCACCCAAGCACTTGTCTACCTACCTACCTACCAAGATCAAGGAAAAATAGTCTGAATCTTACTATGATGTCAAAGCAGAGGTAATAAGTTGACAATGTTTTAATGCTGTATTTTTATTCAATTTTTTAAACAATTCTTAAAATCTGCTTTCTTGAGCCTGTGTGACAGTGCTCCAAGGTACTGACAGACAGATCACTTGCATCTCATCTCTACTTGTGGGTACAAGTTACTAGTATGCAAGAAAAATTGCCAGTGGCTTCTTATGGGCTCGTAAAGCTTTGAGATCTTTCCAAGTTCTACCTCTGCCAGACAAACTGTCCACAATGTATCATGTACTGAAAAACAGCATTTAACAAACAGAAAACCATTGCCATTTGCTTTTAAAACTTGTCATTGTTAACAAATTGAAGTTGGATTACTGAGGTAACCTTGAAGCCAAACAAATAATAGTCACGGTGGCTCTGGTTTGCATGCCACTTGCAATTGAAAGGCCAATGACCCATTCTATGCAATCACCCAAGTTTTTGTACTTGTCTATTTAACTCTTTGGCCTTGCCATGATAACTTGTACTAGTAAATTGTTTCATCGTGCAGTTTCTATAGTAGTCTGAAAAAATTAAATTTATAATATTCTCAAAGCTTCCTTGATAAAACATGACCAATATAACTTGTGTAATGAATGCAAGATAAAATTGATGTGTATTGATTGTACATTGCTCAAGCTTTAAACACTCACATGTTTAAGGAACAGTGTGTGGATTACATATTCTGTGTCCTCTTCCTCCTCATCATCTTCATATGACCAGGTTATTTCTGGTTTGTCCTTTCGCAGCTCACATCCTAAACAAAGCAACATTTTTTAATTGGACGGCAGCCTAAACGTAAGAAAATCTTGTTTGATATCCTGCTTTTTAATCCGACAGCTGCCTAAATGTAAGAAAATCTTATTTGATATCTGGCTTTTAATTTGATGATATGGGCACATAAATCGAATACAGCTTTTGAACTTCAGTCTAAAAGTTGGTACAATTTCTACCATTTCTTTTACACAAAGTTAAATATTTCTTTATGGTTCCATCAAGTACAATCCCTACTGGAAATGTGTACATGTGCCATAAATCATGCAAGTTTTACCACAAATCAATAACATTAAATCTTGTATGTGTGATCTGAAACCTTTTAATAGATTTGGTTTCAATCCATGAAATCCTGAAGCACTAACAAGTTAACAAGTCCAGTGTCAAACGGGGGCCACAATTCCATACTATTTTACTGAAAAATTATGAAAATCTAACTTGATGCATTTCTTTTTAATGTAAAGCCTTATTCCAAATTAAATTTGATCCGTTAAATCCTTCAAAAATTGTTAATCAAAAATGCAAGGTTAGAGTTCAAAGTAAGAAACTGAAACCTAAACTCCACTATCTGCCAAAAAATGATAGAACTCACACCAACATCACTGTTCATGTACTTAGTTATTCTGTGGTGTATTTTAACAGGACTTGTAAAACAGCAAAATCTGTACAAAGCGATGAATTTCAACGGAGAAGGGGTATCTATATTGTTGTATTGTAAATACTAATAAGTAAAAAGATTTCATTATTTGCAACTTAGTCAATTTAATATTTTTATCAATTTAATATTTGTATTAGTTTATTAAACTACGCAAACAAAATTTGAATTTATTAAATTATACACAAACAAATGACAAAGCAAAAAAATAACCAGAGAAACTTTTGAAATTACTTTTAAAAATAATATTTTGAAGCAGACAGCTATTGGATGAGTTCTTAAAGCAAATTCGATAAGTAACGGTCTTCAATCTTTGGCTATTTCACTGTAATAAGACTTCAGACGTGATGAATTTGGTGAACGTACTGACTTATGGGAGATTTACATGGTTCGATATCTTGAGGCATATGCTTTAGACTAACACCGATTAAACAGGAGGATCGGATAGTCAGGTCCGATTCTTTAGTTCTTTATGTAATTTAGAACATGCATTGCAAATGGCGCAGTCTTATTTAGGTGGTCATATATATATATATATATATATATATATATATATATATATATATATATATATATATATATATATATATATATATATATATATATATATATATATATGCCTTGGTAAAAAAATCCTTAGAGCTTATGTGGAATTGTTTCAAATTATGCTGACCTTAAACAAGTTGTATCATGCTAGATAAAATTCTGAGATCGATAGAGATCTTTGTTTAAAGGATTTTACTTTTACCACTCCCTCTTAAAATATAAAAATTTAACAAGCTTATAAATAAAATTTCATTAGGAAACCTGCAAATAACTGAAGGTGAAATCGTACGTGTATAAATGTAATATACCAAGAAAACTCATTTTAGAACTGACTAACACTCAAACAGCAAGAACATGTAGAATCAGTCTTAGCTTTCCGTAGCCATGACAACCCCCTTGTGCTATGTGACCGATATACTTTTGAAACCTTTGTGGGTGAAAGAAATTCTTGACTGCAAAGATCGATTTATGTAAATGATAATTTGCAGTTTCCTATCTTTTAATTTATTCACGACTGCCAAGAATCTACTATTTATGCGTTTGCAATATTTTAGTGTGTATAGATAAGCAAATCTAACTCATTGACGGAAAGCCAAACAGTGACTAGTGCTGAAAAATTTGGTCAACCAATGCCTTTACCAAGAACAGTATCTAACCCAGGGTTGTCTAAAGGCAGGATTAGAACTGGCATCCTTTCGGTCTGAGTCCGGCAATCTAACTGAACCACGTGCAATCTATAGCGCCTTATTAATGCATAGATGCAGACTTCGTGTATTTGCCGGTGCAAGTTTTGTTTTGTCATGTTAGTTTATCAAAATCTGGTTCTATTTAGTATGAAAGTTATTTTCTACCAAACAGCTAATTATTGAAACTTAATGAAACAAAAAATTGTAACATTTTTTGAAACAGTTTAAATAACTGGAACATCTGGAACAACAACTCTATTGATGGAACAGTTTGATTTAGGATTCTGCAAAAAATTCCTTCAATTTCAAATAAGATTCGTTCCTATTCTTCAATTTCTAAAAATACCACCAAAATATTGTCAAATTCCTAAACCGTACCAAGTTAGTGTTAAGTACTTCAGTCAAGTGTGCACAAGGGTACATTCTATTTAGAATTTTAGACCGTAAGCATATTATTGGTATATTAATGTTAAGTATCACGCACAGCGCGAGACTCGTACATTTTGTATACCCCACCCCAATTTCTTACGACAGTAATGACAGCTCTTGAGTATTCTTACACACCTAGTACCTCATGAACTTCACGTTGTAATATGATCATTACAACCAATTGTAAAAATATTTACAATATAAATGCACTGCGGATATTTAAAGCCAAGATTGTAGTAGTAATGATGTTTGTTTGTTTGTTTGTTGTTGGGCTTAACGCCATTTTTCAGCACACGATAGGCTATTCATGGCGGCCAGTATTAATGGTGGAGGAAGAAACCGGGAAATCACCGGAAAGAACCACCGACCCACGAGAAGCTACTGGCAAGCTTTCTCACATATCTACATTAGCCGAATCCTAGACTCGAACACACGCAGACAGGTGAGATGGCAGTGATCCGTAACGGACAGCGCTTTAGTAATGAACAGTAGTTTATAATTTAAAACATCAGGCGTAACAATTTGATGTTATTTACTGAATACCATCTGCCACATGTCCAATATTTCACTTTCGTAATGTTGATCCGTATAAAAAGGTATTTTAAAAAGTCAGATAAATCGTATTTCTAGAACTAATCGGATTGAAATATTTCCAGAAAAGTTTTATAAGATTCCGTGGAAACGTTTCCCTAGACAACCCCAACGTTGCTCCTTGCTTTTACATAGCTATATTTGTGTTACATTTCACAACACAAATCTACCCCAAAAACTCGTGTAGTAAATAACCTACAATCTTACATGCTTAAAGCAGTCACGAAAATTACATTGCACATGGGCTTAATGTCTCAAATTTCATTTATTTATATATATATATATATTACTAGTGCATATCTGTCTACTTGACTAGCAATTGTCAAGTGTCACTAAAACATTAAGATGGGAGTAATTTCCCTTTTAAGACTACATTTTGGCAATCAAAATATTTCAAGTCTGTTATATGAACGACGGATGCTAGTGAAACATTTTCGAAATTGAATTGATGCCAAAGGAAACATTTCTGGGGGTAATTTATGAAACTAGTTTGTAAAGAAAATTCAGAAAAGTTAATTGTTACCATAATTACTTGTAGATGAACACTTAAATGAAATGAAGATCCAGAATAAACCATTCGAAAGTTAAGTTCTTTTAGGATGAACCCTCAGTACAAAATGCATTACTGGAGCATCTGATAAAACGTTTATTTAAAAAAATACAAGTGTCTGGGGAAAAATGGTGAAAGTGTAGCACACAAAGTCGAGGTTGCAAAACTGTCGAATCAAACTAGTTAACTTTGTTTACGTCTACAGGTATTATCTAGTACATTTTGTGTATCTCTTGTACTGCGCGTCCCCCAAATTTGGATAATGGGGTGGGAACGGTATACCATGCACTGCAGATCTTACATTTGAGTAGTTTCAAAAGTTTTATTGGAGCTTTTGTTAAGTTTAAAGAAAATGTCCATTATCTGGTGTAGTGTAATTACCATACAATTTTACCATTTTTAATTAGCATGTAATTTTACTCATTTTCAATTATCAAATAATTTAACTATTTTTAAGTATTATGTAACCTTGCCCATTGTGTGTGCGTGTTTTGGATTTTAACGTAGTTTTAATTCTTCAGTCGTATCGTTAGTGTCTACAGAGCAAACCTTAATGCTGAACGCCAAGCGATGTAGCTGCTAGTACCAAATTTTTTTAAAAGTCGCTTGTATGACGAACAGGGTTCGAATCCGCGACCTCCCGAATCAAAGGCAGACGCTCTAACCAATAGGCCACCAGAGCGGTTCTTACCTATTGCAATTACCATGCAAGTTTAACTATTTGTAATTACCATAGTGTTATTTAATACGGCAACCAGTTAGGATTAATTACAATATATACCGGGGCATATCCTGAACTTTTGTATTGCTGAGGAGGCTAGTCAACATTTCGGCAAGGTGGTTGGAACCTGCAGTGTAGACATTTCTCGGGCACACTTTTAACCATCTCTTTACAAAAAAAAACTTGTAAAAAAGTTCTGGCAGTTTCAAGCTTATTTTTTCTTTAGGGGTGGGTGAGTCAGAACCCTGCATTGGAAAATTTTAATCTATTAATCTATTTCAAACATTGTTCGAAAATCAAAAAGCAGGATTTATTAATTTCAAGAAGAAAAAAAACTTAAAATTCGGTAAAAAGTTTTCCTACTTAAAATCCCCGATAAGGATGTATCACAGTGGGGCATTTTCTGAATGTTTGTTCAGCACTAATTAGCATTTAATTTAACGGCAGTTAACATTTACTTACCCCAAAAATGCTCTTGTGAATCACCTGCCATCTTGAAGGAACGAACTGGATGATGTTGTGTGCGTTTCTAGAATGAAAGAGATATCAGAGTTTTGGCGCGTGTATGAAGTCTTCAATTGCACGTGCAACTCGAGGTAATTGATTTTCATCTCATACGCACGTGATTCTGGTTTCATAATTTTGTGAAAGTATGCTTCTGATTGGGTACTTTTACTAAAGGAAATTATAATTTACATATTTAGATTCAATATAAGCTCATGAACGTTGGGGTTTAAAATCTTGCGCGACAAGTAAATTCGATTCTTCACATGGAGCATATCAATATATATCAACTAACCAAAGGCTAACTTCCCATTCTGAATATTGACAGTCAAATTTACTCTTTATCGTGTAAGCGCTTTATTCTAAGTAGGTTTAATATAAGCTTTCAATGAACATGATCCTCAATGGATGACGTGGTTCAACAAAATTTTGACACACGTGTATGATGCAAGCACTTATCTGTACTATATAGTTTTATCTCTCGATGACAGTATTTCAAATGTATTTTTTGTTCATTATCCCAGCACGCATTTAAGAAGCCCGGGGTAATAATTTCTAAACAAGCGAACAGCGGTGTTGACGCATAAACGGCAGGTTTGTACCACATGTATTGTTGCTTTCAATTTCCGTATGAATAATATATATTCTGTGTACTAGTCTCTATAAAAATGTTATATTCTTATCCATTGTATACATTTTATTTATATATTTTAGAAGGAACGACACCAGCCCCGTTGGTTTGTTCCACATGGTTGTTATTGGCTTGCATGGGTACTGTAGTTACGTTGTTCCATCATATTTAAATGGAGATTTACGACATAACCGTTTTAACCAGATTGACATTTATTCTCGAATGAGATTCTAGGTTTCTAAATATATAGTTCCAATTTTTTTCACAATTCACAAAAAACAACCATGTTTTTTAAAAAAAACCTAATCGCTGTCGAGATAAGGTAGTAGGTGATACACTATTCTGTGCGGTAATACCCTTTTTGTGGTACATTAGAAACTCGTTCAGAATGTGGTTTACTTACACCAACAAGTAGGTCTCCGCGCTTTTTTCTTTTCTTTCTGAGAGTTAGAAAAAGCAGAAACTGCTTTTTTGGTCTACTGGTTTAATAGGACTTAGCACATTTTGCCAACAAGGCTTTTATTTACATCTTTCACATACACCAACATTGCCTTTTATTTTTCCTAGTCCTACAGTGTAAGACATAAACACTGATTATTTATATTTTGGTGTTTTACATATTACTGCATAAATAACAGGGCTGTGTAATGTATTGCTATGATTTATATGGGGTGCAAAGTTATGTACTTTTGAGAGAGTGTAAGGTGAAGATGTTTGCATTTAAAACATGCAAAGTGGAATGTTTGTATATAATGTGGCTGACATTTCTATGGATATTGTTCTTGTTGAAATTGTGTGATCTAAGCACACTGCTAATTAAAATGACTGCTTTTTTGTGTTTGCAAAAATCGGCTTAAATAAGCTTAAATTAGTCTTTAGCAATTATTAAGATGAGGAAAATGAATTTTGCCAGACTAGGCCATAGCAACTTCTGAAAGTGCAATGAATGAATTATCAAATATATGAATGTATAAAAAAAAAGTTCTCAGCTCTATGTATTTTGTTTACAATTTACTTCTGAAAATCAGGAAATGAAAGTTTTTCATCTATTTGCAATGAAGTTAAAAAGTAAATGACAAATTTGCTTTGTTCCATATTAAACAATAAGCAATTTTGTTTTTACAATTTACCTCAGAAATTCAGAAAGTGAAAATGAGCAAGAGGTCCTAGGTAGGTTTTTTGAAATTTGCATATCTGGAGTGAGTCCAAGCTGTATACTTTATAAGATAATCATACTCCAAATAAAGGGAATTAATGAACAATACATAAACTGTACAAGGTCTTTTTTAAATAGCCATTATAATCAGCGAAAAAACCTGGGTGGTTCTTTTTTTTTAACCTTATTCAAAATATGAAAATGTAGAGCACCACCGTAACATTTAAGTTGACTGTAATGTGACAGAAGATGGGAATGCAGAAATCGGATTAAGTTGAAGTATGCTCCTTTAATGAAAAAAAAAATAAAATTATATTCATACTGAAGAAAGTGGTTAGATAGTTCAATGCATTTAGTCATTGTTTTAACCAATTTCAGCAAACCTGAATTCCATCACAGTCCATTTGGCTGATATATAGACCAACTGAACTTGAAATGCATCTATTGGCTTGTCTAAAAATTTAAAATTTATTTAAAAAAACCCTATTATTGCAAGTAAAGTCTGATTAAAACATTATGACTTTAATCTAGAGAAAAGCATTGACATAAGCTTCTGAACTGAAAATTTTACTTCTCATTCTGATGTTAGTTGACATCATACACTACTACACAGTACTGACATCTAAGTAGTAAGACCTGACTTCAAAACATATCAGTAGGAGTGCAACTATATGACAAAACCTATAAAATAAGATTAAGTGAGAAAAAAAAAACATGATCACTATAAGATTTACTACTTGAGAAATACATTACTTTGTAAGACTTAAATGCCAATGCACTTTTTTTTTTCCTTTTTCTTGGAAAATCATTTCAAAGTCCATGTATTAAAAAAAATAGCTCTGGTCTAATTGCCTGTCAACTAGCTTGATAACATTAGTTAATTGATATTTGGAGATGAGAAAAGGAACTTAAAGTGACATAAGCACTTTGATGGACCACAGAAAACATCAGATACTGCTGTTTGTGTAAATGTTTTGCTCTTGTTTTATTCAGACTTAAAAAATATCAATCATAACAGCAGATGTTGTATTCCTTGTTGCATGTACATTCCAGGCATTTAATATAAAATTAAATTTTTGAGTACTTGAGTACTATACATTTGATACCTTTATGAACAGGATATAAACAGCAGAGGCAAAGTGAAGTTATTGACTGGAAAAATATCCTCTGGTCTTGATGTGCCTTTACCTGAATAATAGTAGTGTGCATCTAAGCATTCATCTAGGAGAGGAAAAAATATAGTTCTTGAATTGAATTGGAAAAATTGTGCAGGATACAAACATTTGTTGTATTAAAGCATGGCCATTAAAAAAATTAAATTAGTACAGAAAACCATACTGCAGTATGTATGTCAGAACAAAAAACCACAATATACTGTACATTGTATCCCAATATATAGTATATACAGTATCATTGTATCCCTACATATAGTATATACAATATCATTGTATCCCTAAATATCTTGGTTAATATTTTGCATTGTAGGACTATCCTTTTCCCTATAGCTGTATATACAATAGAAATTGTCCACTTAGCTCTAGTTGAAATAGTTCCCGTAAAGAAATTCATTTCAGCAATGAATATAAAACCCATTATAATGTGATGTTCTGGGTCAAAAGAAAAATATTGAGATATTAGTGGTATGTCATTTACAAATTTATTGAAAAACTAACCCCATGTGTGATGAAATTTTAATATCATGTTTAACTAAACTCTTCATCTATAATCTGTTAAGGAGACAAAAAAATCGGTTTTACCAAGAACATGTATTTAGGATGTTAAAAAGAGGAAATAAAAAAATGGGAACCATG
>JAEAOA010002345.1:9010000-9020000 GCA_016746295.1 Potamilus streckersoni | reverse complement strand
CACATTTTCCCACCCAAGCTGCTAGTCAAAGTCCTTTGAACTTGCTGCCCAGCTATTGTGTCATGTTCTTTTGATGTAATCAAATACAGAATGCAGAACTGGGATTGTTTTATTTTAAACAATGAATTACGACTCTGTTAGCGCTTCATAATTTACTTTAATAGAAGTTTATAAAAACACACAATCATTTTTTTGGTTGGTTTCGCAATGGCAGGTTATAAAAAATAACACAGCATGAATATTTTCTCTGATGATTGCTCTAGTCTTAAACACTGGATTAAGCCAAGACTGGCTTCATGGAGAGAACTTCAAAGTACCCGTAATTAATTAAAAAAAAAAAACTGGAAGGCTGGTGAACAGTTTCAATTATTAGGTGAATTGCTATGTCTTTGTTAATGTATTAAAATCACTGTAGCGTATAAAGTGCCTTTGAAGTTCACTTGGGTTGTGGAAATGACTGATATATAAATACGTACCATTCATACTTTAAAGCATTAATAAAATATAATTCCATGTTGTATGATTTAAAATTGTTATATTAGCGTAAGTCAATAAGTTTTGTTTTTAATTCATGCCATTTATCATGGCACCAACAACTAGAAAAAAATATGATGCAGAATTTAAGTTAAACGTCGAAGCATTTGCAAAAGAAAACGGAAATCATGCAGCAGAAAGAAAATTCAACGTAAGCGAGAAGATTGTGCTTGACTGGCGTAAAAAAGATGAGTTAAGGTAAAAAAAAAAACAAGAAGGGAAATCGTAGTGGCAAAGCAAGTTGGCCAGTTCTCAAGGAGAATCTACAAAAATAGATTGTGGAACAGCGATTGTGGAACAGCCTGCTGCAGGTCATGGATTTTCAACAATTCAAATACGACTCAAGGCAAAGTCAAAGTTTATTGTAATACTGACTTTTATATAACTTTTAAACAATTGTATAATATTTCTTAGACGAAGTTGGAAATTACCAAGTCGCATGCAATGGCCGGCGGTATCAAAGACGTGATTATGGTAAGTGCAGAAAGCGACTTATAGGGCGGAAAATACGGTATTGCCTGTAAAGATGGAATCCATATTGTGAAATTTGCATTTTTTTTTTCAAAATGTGAAGTGATTTTTTTCAAACGTGTCACAAACTGCAAGTGTTATCGTGTTCTAATTTATGTCATTTTAAATTTTTAGACCCATTAAATTCATGTTAGTAATTGTTAAACATTGTGAATTTTTTCCTTCCATTTTGCTTCTACCGCAATAAAAATCTACACATTGTTCGATCGACATTTTTTTTAAATGTGGCGATCTTTTATATTTGATGAAAAAAAGTCTACTTTGGATCAATAAAATTAGAATGTATACCATTCACCACAAAAATAAGTGACATAATACACAACGTGTGAAGTATATGTGCTAAGCAAACGGAAACCAGGAGGAATAATGTTTAGATGATTTCCTCAATATACTATAAGTTATCCTGAAATTAATGTTACTCTGTGAGGAAAAACTAAACAAAGTACACCAATAAGAAAGATATTTATCCACTGTTAATCTTAGCGCGATTATTGAGTATTCAACACTGTAACATGCCAAGCCACCACCACCACCCCTTTCCCTATGCGTGGATCCCATTGTTATATTTGTTGTTTGTTATAGGCTCCTCCTCGCGCGCCCTTGCTTATATCGCCCTTGCTTATATCGCAGTCGATGTTTTTGGACCCCAATGTCAAGTTATCTAGGGAGTGGTATATATATATATATATATATATATATATATATATATATATATATATATATATATATATATATATATATATATATATAATTGACCATATTAATCCTGGAAGTTTGAAAGGGAGCTCAATTTAATTTAATACAGGACTTGTTTATGGTACTGTCATGTGGGTACAGGTAAGCTGTAAATATAGATAAACTATATTTTCTAGGGAGCTCAATTTAATTTAATACAGGACTATATTTTCCAGCACTTTAAGAACCAAATTTTGATTGTGTTATTAGTCACAGAAGCATTTCATATTTATATTTCAGGAAAGTAGTTCCCATCTTAGAATGGATCCACATCAGGTGTACAGAATTAGGATTGTGAAGATGATAACTCTAAGCTTCTTCCTGATCTGTTGTTATCACAGTCTGTTAGTTGTTTCAAGTGATACACCACCAGGCAAAAAGGATGGAGCTGCATTGACCATTGTCCAAAATGAAGAGGAGGATGGTGAGTTGCGACATAAGGACGACCCGGTTAAGGACATAAGTCATTTATTTTGGAGGTTGGGGTGGGTCCAAAAATTTTTTTTTTTTTAGTAAAGCATTCCATATCTCAAATATCTTTTATATATTTTTGCTGTAATTTAGAGTACTAAAAAAATCTGTTGTTTCTTTTTAGTTGCAACAAAAATTATCTTGCACTACTACCCAAAAAATTAGACATGTAGCCTAGATATAATGTAATGTAAAGTGCTGCTGGAAATATTTAATTCATTGTATAAATGACCTTATCAGGGTTTTCAGTTTAGCAAGATGTCCCAGAAGAGTATGGCATTTTGGCCTGCTACAGAATATTTCACAAAAAAACAAACAGCATCTATTTTTAGCTCTTGTTTTGATTTTGTTAATTTTGATATATTCTACAGTGCTAAAGAAATCAGATAGCACAATGCCAAGGTTGGAAACTTTTATGTGTTTAAGTGAAGTAGCAGTAGGGCTTTTAGAAACAATGATTTTAAAACGTTCTTGTGAATTGCGATGATAACTGAATTTGTTCATGTAAACTTTGCATCCTACTTATAGTCATGACTTGGGCCAGCTCTTGCGACATCCAAAGAAATATTCTCATTTTTAATGACGTTCAATTAAATTCCCATGTCTATATGATTCTATGAAACAAGGAGCAACTTTGATCCATCTGAAACTGAGAGGCTACATATGTAATATAAGTCTCAGATACAATAAGATACCTACTTCTGTGGCTCAAAAACATTCCAAAATCAATAGTTATGCCAATTTTACTGAGCATTTAGTAATTCCGTTGAATACTGTTCACAACAAAACATCTTCAAAGGCTCTCAAACAAGAGTCATTTCTTTACCAAATCTCTACTTACTTACATCATCACTGGACTTCTCTCCGAGTAAGTCTGATGAAACATTCCACACAAAAAGATTCTAAGGGTGTTTCTAGATTACCATAAAGATACATGATATGACCAGGTTCATGTCAACCTACAAAGACATATATAGATACATAGATACATACATACATACATACATACATACATACATACATACATACATACATACATACATACATACATACATACATACATACATACATACATACATATGAGTGTGTGTTTGTGAGAAAGAGATAGAGAGAAGAAAATTACATTAATTTTAACTCTACTACTGTATATCGCTTGTAAGGAAAGACAGAATGCTACTATTTGTATAAACATACACCTATGTCAATCATATAACACGAAGTCTTCCATACTGCCAAATGCCATCCATTATATCTTTCTAATGATCAACATCACATAATTTTAATGGGAAATTAAATTTCAAAATTTGATAATATAAGATGAGAACCTTTCATTAAATTAATCAGCATTTTTATATTACCGATAACAAAGTTTACTTCTAAATTCAGAATGAGTTTCAAATTTACCTTCGATACATTACTAACATTTTTACATACTACATTTCATCCTTTTTAAGAACTAGTTTCTGTCTTCTCATTATGAAACGTTTACCTCGCCGCATGTGCAACCAGGAACTCTTTGATAGCTAAATTGAGTAAAATATACTTTAATATCTGCCCTCTAAAACACACTATGACAGAAAAATTGTAATCAACATGAATGCTAAAGTTTTCACATCTACTATTCTGCAGGGGGCCCCGAGTGGCAGAGTTGTCTAAAGCGCTGTCCATTACGGATCACTGTCATCTCACCTCTGTCTGCGTGAGTTCGAGTCTAGGATTCGGTAAATGTGGATATGTGAGAAAGCTTGCCAGTAGCTTCTCATGGGTCGGTGGTTCTTTCCGATGATTTCCCTGTTTCTTCCTCCACCATTAATACTGGCCGCCATGAATAGCCTATCATGTGCTGAAAAATGGCATTAAGCCCATCAACCAATCAACCAACCAAACAAGGAAAACATTGATCATGATGCCAAATTATTTTCAAGGTTTTGAAAGACTAGTAAATACTTATCCATATATATGCCTCTTATGAAAATCATTCATTTACTACTTCCTACACTTTATTGAAAGCTGTAAACTTGTGGAATTCCTTTGACAGGTGTGTTAGGAAATGAAAGGTAGCCATCTAATTTCCTTAAAAGTGCTCATGATATACCAAACATGTTGCAACCAAAATCTACAAAGAGGTTTATTACCTGTAAAAGAATAACTACATTTAAAAGAGTGGTACATAATGCCTCAGGGATATGGGGTTTGTTTTGTAGCATGATGCCATAGAATTTATAATCCATACTGACTCTGATATATTGTTTAATGATATAAAGCAGGGCTAGTGGTTTATAATCAGAGCTATAAAATTCAAACCAGCTTGAAGTGGTTTCATATGTAATGATGTCTACACTGAAAACCAATCCATGGAAGTTCATGATCCCATTAAATAAATGGGGACCAAATGAAGCAAACTTTGTATCAGTTAAATTAACAGCAAACACACTTTGAATTTTACTTTAAAATGAAATAACATCTTTTTTGTGTCTGAAAACATAAATTGCAGAAAAAAATTTAGCGGAACAATGTCCAAAAAATTATAAGGAATTTAAATAGTATATTTGGCCTCAAAAAAGTGTTTGAAAACAATGCAGTAAAAAAATATGGTAGTCATAAAGTCATAATAGTTACTTTGGTTTTATTAAGATGCGATTCTACAGGAAAATCCATCTTACTGCCTTGGAAAATAAGCAGATATTTTTCTTTGATATCAAAAAAATAGAATAAAAAGTAATTTTATATGATCTAAACCTGCGATACATAAACCAGCTTGAGCTATTGATGACAGGAGACATTGCAATCAGTGCAATTGGGAATGGCTGAGTCTTTGCAGCCTGTACAGTTGGGCATGGCTGAGTCACTGCAACCTGTACAATTGGGCATGGCTGAGTCACTGCAACCTGTACAATTGGGCATGGCTGAGTCATTCCAACCTGTACAATTGGGCATGGCTGAATTTTTGCAACCTGTACAGCTGGGCATGGCTGAGTCATTGCAACCTGTACAATTGCTCAGTCTAGTTAGATACTAGTTTTGCACTATTCATTGTCAGTGTGTATGCATATATATACATACATATATATACATACATTGGCACATAGATGTGCCCATTTTGAGACTGATTTCACCTACAAAGTTAGAAGGAAATGAGGCAGCAGGTATTTGTATTTGACAGATTTCATTAATGTGGCAATGTTTTGAGAAGATTTTTTTGCTGTTTCCCACATGGTATACAAGAATCAAGAAAACAGCATTTCAGAATTGATAGTTTTTGTGTGAACTGTGACCAAACAGGGATTTGTGCTTAGTAAGGCATTTGTGGGTATTTCATCTAATATGACATAGTGACATATGTTATCAGAAATAAAATTTCATCATTAGTCTTGAACTGTAATTCTAAAGTGCTAAAAATAACAATGGTAAGGCTCTCTTGGATAAAACATTTTCAGTTTTAATGTTAGAGTTTAATTTTGGGAGCCAATTTCATAATACATACTGCAAAGGATTTTTGTTATTTTGATACAATGTGTAATTGCCTCTAGCATTTTGTGTAGTCTGTCATAGATAATGATCTCAAATGTAATGTTTTTTTTATCATCTGACATATTGAAGCCATGTTATTGTGGCACATGTTTAAATAACTGAGGCATGATATATACTGACAATTTTCTTGGCCTTGTACATGTACACAAATGTTGACACTTTCAGTAAAGTGTTAAAATTTTACCAGTTTACTTTTGTATGATGTACTTTTACAAAGGTATCTTGCTTGAAATTTAATTAGAATTACATAAAAATTAAAGAAAGTATTTTTGGCAATAATAACACAGGCATTAATTGTTCACCACAAGCATGTCCAAAATTAAGGATATGGACATGTACATAAACATTTCAACATGACATTCTTTTTCATAACAAAAAATTCCAGTTCTCTCTGAAACATTATCATGTCTTTGCTGTATAAATTATATACTGTCTTTGCTGTATAAATTATATACTGTCTTTGCTGTATAAATTATATACTTTAATGATGAATCTTGCTTATACATTATAATGCTGTTACAGGAGAAGTCAGTGTGGAAGAGATTGGAAATGGCCATAGTGAACAGGAGCCTATGGAGGTGTTTTACCCAACAAAAGACTGGAAAATGGTTAAACAAGGTTTGTAGATTACTGATCCACACAGTATTTCATCAAGTGCATCTTTTTACAACAACTGCATCTTACTGTATTATAGACCTGCTTAGTTGTAAAAATATGAAATAATTTAGTGCAAATGAGTATAGACATATTTATATGTACAAATATGAAATAGCATAAACACCCATCTGTACAGATATGAAGTAATATGAACTTATTTGTACAAATATTAAACAGTATATTCACCCATCTGTACCAATATGAAATAATATAAACTGTATCTGTACAAATATGAATATAGACCTACTTATCTGTACAAATATGAAATAGTATAGACACTGATCTGTACAAATATGGAGTAGACTAGGCATACTAAAGTGTACAAATATGAAGTAGTATAGAAATGCTCATCAGTATAATTTTGAAGTAATACAGACACCCATCTGTACAAATATGAAGCAGTACAGACAGTCATCTGTACAAATATGAAGTAGTACAGGCATACTCATCTGTACAAATATGAAGAAGAATTGACAAACTTATCTGTATAAATATGAAGTAATATAGACTTAATTATCTATAAATATGATCTCATCTGTACAAATATGAAGTAGTATAGACATCCTCATTTGTTCAATACTCAAATATGAAGTTGAATAGTTATTCTCATCTGTACAAATCTGAAGTAGAATAGGATTTCTCATCTGGTCAAATGTGAAATAATAGACATACTCATCTATAAATATGACATACTTGTACAAATATGAAGTAGTATAGACATAGTCTTCTGTACAAATATGAAGTTGAATAGGCAAACTCATCTATACAAATATAAAGTTGAATTGATTAGAAAAGTATTCATAAGAAGATACTGCAGCCATTTTTTTCCAATTTTAAACTTCTAAAACGACATGGAAGTAAGCAAAGTGAACAACCACTTTGAAAAAGATCTAATTGGCTGTTTGCAAATCATTACATCAACCTTTTTTGAAAGATTCAATTTTCAGTGTTATGGTAGGTACCATCATGTCTGATATGGGTGTACTTAGGACATACATACAGACATAAAAATTAACAGCATAGTCAGATGCCTTTATCTAGGAACAAATTTCTTGTTACATGCAGACAAATTTTTGATCTGTTAATGATCGGTGAGTTTGTATCAATTCTATTGACTGCTAGCTACAGATATCAGAGTCCATAGTTCTTCATGAATCCCTATGTTCAGGAAGTTCACACATTCTTTCTGATCAAGAATAGGTCCAGGATCTTGTTCATAGTTACAAAATTGTTAGATAAAAATTGCTTAATTGGTAAACTGTATTTACGTATGTCCATTACATATTCATAATGACCGAAATTCTATTTTGACTAACTTTTGACCATAAACCACTTTCCTTCTGCATAATAGACAGTGGCAAATGTCAAAAGACACAGATACAGATAGGGATGCAGAACTGAAGGTCTTGTTAGAATTGTACAGGACTTTAGTGAGATCTGTACTTGACTGGTCTCATTTATATACAAATCAGCTGGTAAATCTCACCTGTAAATGCTTAAACCAATATATAGTCAAGAAGCATGAAATTTTTTTCCCATCAGAAGCTTCTTTGTGGAGGTGAATAATCCTTTTATTTATCTCAGACTAAGGGAATTTGTTCATCAGAATGTTATAAAAGCATCTTGAAAACCATCAAATCCTGCTTTTCTTGTCTGCTTTAGGTCCAAATACCTGACTTGATACATGTGGAAATTAGAATAGAATTTATTTCATCTGTTTGCATTTGAAATTACACTCACCTTGAAATATCCAGATTTGTCTACTGCACAAGTCTTTATACCCATATTACAGCCTTAGTTTTTCAAACCTTGAGCCATTACAAAAAGACATCAACCAGTCCTCACATCTGAGCCATTACAAAAAGACATCAACCAAACCTCACATCTGAGACATTACGAAAAGACATCAACCAGTCCTTACATCTGAGCCATTACAAAGATATCAACCAGTCCTTACATCTGAGCCATTACAAAGATATCAACCAGTCCTCACATCTGAGCCATTACAAAGAGACATCAACCAGTCCTCACGGTTGAGCCATTACAAAAAGACATCAACCAGTCCTCACATCTGAACCATTACAAAAAGACCTCAACTAGTTCTCACATCTGAACCATTACAAAGAGACATCAATCAGTTCTCACATCTGAGCCATTACAAAAAGACATCAACCAAACCTCACATCTGAGACATTACGAAAAGACATCAACCAGTCCTTACATCTGAGCCATTACAAAGATATCAACCAGTCTTCACATCTGAGCCATTACAAAGAGACATCAGCCAGTCCTCACAGCTGAGCCATTACAAAAATACATCAACCAGTCCTCACAGTTGAGCCATTACAAAAAGACATCAACTAGTTCTCACATCTGAGCCATTACAAAGAGACATCAATCAGTCCTCACATCTAATCCATTACACTGATATTAATGGTAATGAAAGCTATAGCTGCTCTGCGGTAACCTTTTTATTGAATTGAGGAATCCCCATAGTACCTTTAGATATTATACAGACTGGTATGTTTTATATGTTTGGCAAACTATGTGGAACAAAAACTTGAATATCAATTCAATAATTGGAGAGTGGCAACTGTCATACCTAACACATCACTGTGATTAGGTGGTACAGGGTTTTGTACCTTTCCTGTACATTCTTAATGGCGAACCTTGAGTGCATACTGACAGTGGAACACATTCTTTCTTAGGCATATCAGCTTTTATCCTATAAAAATAAACAACCAGAGTTCTGAAACTATATAATTGAATGTAATTTAAATAATTATATATTAAATAAATTTAAATAATTAAATAATTACAAGGAATAATAATAAACTATATAAATGAATGTAACATTTTTTTTTCCTTATTTAAAGGTTTTGATATTTTTGTACTTTTATTTTCTTTGTGATTTAAGAAGTATTCAGACATTTTTAGCACTTATTTAAATAAGTGTAGGGCTATATTTTGATGTTTATTTAGATGGTTTTATTTTGATAAGTATAGGCAATATTTTGATGTTTATTTAGATGGGTTATCTTTCTCTTTTTCCAGCTTTTGCATTTTAGGAACTTGATTTTCAATCCATACTATATAGCCATAATTGTGCTGACCTAAACCAGACACATACATATGTGCATACATATTAAATTCTCCATGTAAAATAAGAAAATGACTAAGACCATTTGCACAGGTGTGTACATTTGTACACGTCTTTGGTGTTCATAATTGCATACTGTAAATTATAAATTCATAGTTTAGATTCACAGTTGCATCCTTTAGGTTATAAATTTATACTGTAGGTTCACAGTGCATACTTTAGATTATACAAATGTAGTTTAGGTTCAGAATTAGTTATGAATTCATACTCTGGGTTCTTAATTGCATATTTAACATTTTAAATCTATACTTTAAGTTCGTAATCATGTGACAGAAGTTATAGCTTCGGCAAAAAACATCTCTCCCTCATCCATCAGAGATGTAACTTTTTTCATTTTAACTTTGTTATATATAGTTACATGTTCACAGGTCAGGCTGTACC
>JAEAOA010002345.1:8815000-9005000 GCA_016746295.1 Potamilus streckersoni | reverse complement strand
ATTTATAAATTTTTCAACTACATTAAACCTTGTATATAGTGAACATTGGAACAGTGAATTTTCTAAAATGACAACAAAAATATTTTAACATACATCTTTCATGTTCCAAATTCCTTTTTTTATAGCTTTCCAATTCTTTTTCTAAAAAAATTCTGATAAGACAAAAAAAAAATCATTTAAAAATGGAAATTTATGTCCTGTGACATTTACTTTCCAAGTAATTGAGATGCCTTACAAGTAATGAATTATTAGTTTAGTGTGATGCCCTGCAGGTAATAAATTATCAGCTTAGTGAGATGCCTTGCAGGTAATGAATTGTCAGCTTAGTGAGATGCCTTGCAGGTAATGAATTGTCAGCTTAGTGAGAAGCCCTGCAGGTAATAAATTATCAACTTAGTGAGATGCTTTGCAGGTAATGAATTGTCAGCTTAGTGAGATACCTTGCATGTAATAAATTATCAATTTAGTGAGATGCCTTGCAGGTAATGAATTGTCAGCTTAGTGAGATGCCTTGCATGTAATAAATTATCAACTTAGTAAGATGCCTTGCAGGTAATGAATTGTCAGCTTAGTGAGATGCCCTGCATGTAATAAATTATCAACTTAGTGAGATGCTTTGCAGGTAATGAATTTTCAGCTTAGTGAGATGCCCTGCATGTAATAAATTATCAACTTAGTGAGATGCCTTGCATATAATAAATTATCAACTGAGTGAGATGCCTTGCAGGTAATGAATTATCAGCTTAGTGAGATGCCTTGCAGGTAAAAAATTATCAATTTAGTGAGATACCTTGCAGGTAATGAATGATCAGCTTAGTGAGCTCAGGTAATGAATTAATAATTTAGTGAAATGCCTTGCAGGTAATAATCAATTTAGTGAGATGCCTTGCAGGTAATAATCAATTTAGTGAGATGCCTTGTAAGTAATGAATGATCAACTTTGTGTGATGCCTTGCAAGTATTGAATTGTCAATTTAGTGAGATGCCTTGCAAGTAATGAATGATCAACTTTGTGTGATGCCTTGCAAGTATTGAATGATAAATTTAGTGAAATGCCTTGCATGTAATGAATTATCAACTAAGTGACATATCTTACAGGTAATGAATTATCAGCTAAGTGAGATGCCTTGCAAGTAATGAATTATTAGTTTAGTGTGATGCCTTGTAAGGGATATTCAACTTGCAAGTGAGCTAAGTGGGATACTCTATTAGCTTTACTCTGTATGCTTTTAGTTGCAGTTTATGTTGGTTTTTGCCCCTGAAATATAAACAGGAGCCACTTCATCACAAGGTTCAAGATCATCAGTGTCTTGCAAAATGTCACTTAGTACCCATTGTATCACTTGAATCTTCAATTCCATCAGTATTCTCAGTTCTTTGATTCCATTACTATCTTTTCAGATTGACAATGCTGTTTTGTTTTCTGATCTGGGTGGGTTGGAACTTGCAGTCAAGTCTCTCAATGATACAGATTCAAATATAAAGGCAGAGGCTACCATGGTGTTGGGGTCTGCTCTGCAAAGGTATTTATAAAGTCTTGCCAGCTTAAATGTCTTTTGCTTTTCTAATTAAACAATACAAAATTAAACTCTGGACGTTTTATCGAGTGTGTCTCTAACATGTGATATATACTGTAATGTGGTATGTTCAACATTTTCAAAGATTTATCATTTTTGAAAGTTCTAGTTAAAAATTAGAATGAATTACTATTTTAAGTGAGCTGCATCATTTGTTTCTTGTTTGCTGTTCCTTTAATCATTTGATCATGTGCATGTACACTGCTTGTATACTGCCTATCAGCAGTTATTCAAACTTCAAAAAATGAAATATTCATGAAAGTGATCACACTCTACATGCTTGTCTTCACTTTTTTATTTATGGGTTATTTGACTATTCCACTGAATGATTTGCATACATATAACATAGTAATTACCTTTAATCAAGGATATGTACGTGTTTTGGATTTTGATGCAGCTTAAAACTATTATTCAGTCATATCACTACAATGTCTGTAGTGTGACAGTTTATAGTGAAGTCTAGCACTGTGGCGTCATGCTGCATACATGTAGCATGATGTCCCACCCAGTCATATTATCCTGACACCAGGCTGACCAGTCCTAACACTAAACCCTTAATGCTGAGTGCAAGCAAGGTATCTGCTAGTACCATTTTTTACAAGTCTTAGGCATGACTTGGCGGGGGTTCAAACCCATGACCTCCTGCATCTGAGGCGGGTGCTCTAACCACTAGGCCACCAGAGCGGTCCAATTTGGGATATAACATCATTATTAAGTGATCAGAGCTACTAAATGTGGGTAAAACAACTTTGTGAACTTTGATTTTAATAATGCCAGGATAAATGTTATTTTTTATAAAAGTCAGCTCGGCAAGTTGACTGATAATTTTAATCTCGTCTTCAGAAGATTTGAACTCTGCCTAAAATATGACAACATAATATTATGGCTATAATAAAAAATGAGGTTAAATCAAATTAGATTTTTAAGGAAATAAAATAAAATTCTTTGTTATCTCTGTATGCACCTTTATTAAAACCATATGCTGATAATTAATGTTATATCACAATACCACACAATGCATGGATAGATGTCCATGGCACAGCATCACTGTTGTGCCATAAAAAAGGTAGCACATACCAGTCTCGGCTTTTGATTCTCTTGAGAACTTAAAATTTTTGTTAAAACAGCAATCATAAATTGCCCTTGAATCCCTGGCAGAAACCACAGCAATGTTAAAGAGCTAATGAAATCTGTTGGCTAATCATGACATGATTTTCATACACATCTGTCAAATAAATCTCGAAAGTTATATTATTAACAACTATCTCTTAATTATCATGATTATCTGTGTGCATGCATTATACAGCAGATTTGTTTATGCAAACATCTTATACAAGATGTTCAGTGGTCATTCCTTTGCAGTGGTTATCACCTAAATGTAAGCAACTGTTTTTATAATATCCCCCCAACTTATCTTAAAAATATCAAGTAATACCTAAGTTGCATCTTGAGGGCCAGTTACACCTGGAAAAAATGTTGCCATTTTGTCTGTCAGCTCACTACTGCATGTAAACATCTTTATTTAATGAGGGATAGGAGGCATTCTCTTGATTTGGAATTACTTGCAAGGGAACTAGATCCAAACAAAAAATTATTTACTACCAAGCCCAATTATTTACATCAAGCAGAGTATACATTTTGAGATATGATCATGTGATTTGAACTTCTTTTTGATGTATGCTTATGTTTGGTATATAGTTATTATGTAATTTGTTTATTTTGTCATTATTTTCAAGCTGCTGATTTTAAAAAGAAAAAGGTTTATTGAAATTAGAGAACAGATGTGCAATCATAAGTACTTGGAAGACAAAGTTTATTTTGGATTGTGATTCCTAATTAGGACTTCATTTCCTGTATGGAAAGTAGGTCAATCTCATTGACTATGTATTGTAAATCTCAGACTGTGTATTGCCAATCACATAGACTGTATTGTCAATCTCATACTATATACTGCCAATTTCATAGACTATGTATTGCCAATCTCATGGATTCTGTATTTCCAATCTCTTTGTGTATTAGCAATCTCATAGACTATTTATTAGGTTTATCATGGAATATGTATTTACAATCTCATAGACTTTGTATTGGCTTTATGATCAAATATGTATTAGCAGTCTCATCAAAAATGTACTGATAATTGCATGTACTTAGTTATCTGGCATGAGATTGACCATAAGTCTCTGTTAACCATCAGGTAAGTCAAAATATTAAAAACTGGTAGATGTACATTTGTAAATATTGTGATTTGTGGATGACCTAGTCTATTGTATAATACTTTTAAAGTACATATTATGATTTTTGGATGACCCAGTCTATTGTATAATACTTTTAAAGTACATATGATTTTTGGATGACCCAGTCTATTGTATAATACTTTTAATGTACATATTCTATTATTTGTCTGTTCCCACATCTTTCATGGTCTTAATGGATAATTAAAGTTCTATTGTAACCTGTTGCCAAAATTTCTGCAGTAAACAAACCAATACAATATTTGAAAAACTAGTTTGAAAGTTTTTCTTCCATTGATAAAAAGTTAACTCTTTACATAATACATTGAGTGATTGGATGTAATCATGATAACTTTCCAGTACTGGTTAGAATAAATTGGGTTTATGCAGTTTGTTAGGAGTAGTCAATAGAACAAACATGGACCATGACTGACTGGCTCATTAAGCAATGGCTGATCGGGTCAGCATTATTTGCTGCTTTACCTGATGTATAAGTGAGTATATTTGGTATTCTGAAATTGAGTGAATAGTTATTGGTGAAGTATTGAAATAGCATTTAAACTATTTCTGTCCATTCTCTTAAAGTAAATCATTACTTTATTACTTGCAGTAATCCAAAAGTGCAGATATTAGCCCTACAGACTGATGCAATGCAGATATTTCTTAGTATGATCACTACAGAATCATCCGTCGCACATCGCAGTAAAGCATTGTTTGCTCTTTCCTCCCTTATTCGTCATTTCCCCATTGCTCAGAAGAAGTTTTTGGACTTTGGTGGGTTGACAGCTTTAGCATCATTGTTTCAAGAACCAGGCTTGGAAAAGCTGCAAGTAAAGGCAGTAACGCTTTTAAATGATTTACTTCAAGAACAGGTACACATATGCATATTACATTAAGCTTGTTTACAGCTCTATGGTTACTTCTCACAATTTGGGTCCCCAAGTGGCCATGTGGTCTAAAACACTGAACATTATGAATCACCACCATCTCACCTTGTGTGGGTTCGAGTCTTAAGCTCTGCTAAGATGGTTTATTTTAGAAAGCTTGTTAGTAGCTTCTTGTGAATCGGTGGTTCTTCGAGGTTTTCCAGGGTTCTTCCTCCACCAGTTATACTTGCTGCCATGCATAGCCTATCTTGTGCTGAAAAAAATGGCATTAAACCCTGCAACATCTGTTTTAATACATTGATATTTATTAAGGAATAAGTTTCATTGTGAACTGAAGACCACTTTATGGCAAGTTCATTGACATTAATAAAATTTACAAAAATACTTTTGAAACTTTGTTGTTTACATAAAATAATTATATGCAGGAAAAAACCTGAAAAAATTTAATATATACATTATAAAATCTTGGATAAAAGAGTTATCCCCAGTCATATTTATGAGGTGATCTAATTGCATTTGATTAGTTCATTTTGTTAACATCTTTGAGTCCATCTTTCTTTTTTGATTTTGCTCAGAAAATTGAAAGTTGAATATGGGCATATATCAAGATGATTTTGCACACATTTTAATGAGTTCATCATACAGCTGGCTGACAGACTATTCTGATTAAACTTGATATGGACTTAAATCTCAGAAGAGTGCGAACTGAGAGAAATCCATGCATAATAATGGAATAATTTTCAATCTGATTGGCTGGGCTTGTGAACACTTTAGTCCTTTTCTGTTTCTGATCAGATTTTTATCTATTATGGTAAAATGGCTTCATATCTTAAAGATATCCAATGAGTTTTAATATGAACATAATCTACAAATTTTAATGAGATGATTTTGCATCTGATTGGCTTGACATTCTTACCACTTGAGAGAAGGTATTACTGGCCTAATTTTTATTGTATTACATTTCTTAATCTGTCATTTACATGTAAATTATATTAGTATGATATGAAATGGAAAAAAAAACTTATGGTTGTCAAGCTGTTTAGAAAGGTTTATCATAAGTAATGTAATCTAGGTGTGTGATACCGGGTTCATTTGAGCCTCTTGTTTCTCAAATATTTCACACAGGTGTTTCAATGAATGTAAAACTGAGATTGAAATCATGACAAAAGAATGCAGGATATGTAATAATCAGGAAATTAATAAATGAAAAATTAATACTGTTTTAATTAATGTTTACCTTTGTATGTCATTTAAATTTAATTTTTTTTGCAGGAGTTTTTTAAAGTGATAACAAATCTAAATGATCCCAAACAGAAAGAAAAACTTCGCCAGTATGAAGAGTAAGTAAGGGTCGGCATTTAACCCATTTTGCAATACTTTAAAATATGAAACATAGATGAAACTGATCATCAGATCAAAGGAACGGAGCTGACTTTATTTCCATCTTGTTTCCCTCGCAAAATTTCAATACAAAAAAGTCATCACTGGTCATGACTAACCAATGGTTTGCAGATAGTGAGACACAAATATGTATCTCATTACCTGTGGTGATGGAATTGGTGTGCTCCAGGTAGACACAAATATCACCCGAGATTTTTTGATAAAATTGGTGTCATTGGTTTGTTGCCATGGCAGCACAAATATTTTGTTTATTGCCAAGGAAGTGCCTTTCTCATGGACTTGGCACAGTAGCTGATCTGGGCTGATGTGATGGTTGGATTCATACATTGTACCTTTTTAGTCATGAACTTGGCACACTAACCACTGATCCACTTAGGCATTTTATGATTTTCTGTGAAAGTCATGTATATGGTAACACTTGATTATCAACTTTAATTCTGGACTATCATCTCTTAAATGCAAACCCAAAATAAAAATGAAAATTAAAAATTAGATTAGCTTTCATAAAAATCTTGGTCTGACATCAAGAACATTTCATAATGTGTATTGGATGATAATAATGCAAACTTAAACCAAAATTTGACAGTTGAAAATAGAAATCATGACTCATGATTTGAAATATTTAATTACTGCAAAATGATGTTTAAATCCTTTTGTTGTTCGAACTTTATAGAAAGTTTTTTAAAAATTCCTTATGATTAACAACCTCTTTTATAGAAATTAAGATTTGCTAAAGCTTTAAATGTTCTCAACTTGCTACATTAAAATTTTTAACTAGTTAAAAGCAAGTCATTGCAGAAGTTTTAATGTTGCTTATATGCTGAATTAATTTTACTGAATAAACTTGATATGCTTAGTTGTTCTAATTTATAGTACCTTCAAAAAAAGATGACGCACACACACAGATAACTAAGAAAAATCTAAAATGAGACTTGGCTGCATCAAGATTCAGACACATTGCGTATACAATTTCATTTTACAAGCTTGTGGTAATTGGATGCATTTTGAAACCATAATTAAGAACCAAGAAGAGATAATTAAATCTCAGTAGTTTCCAAGTTTTAACACAGAACACTCCGTAAGGAGTTGGTAGCCACTGGTCGGGTGGTAGCGTTCAAGAGAGGGACTACTGTATATGATTATTGGGTGGAGATCTCAATTGTAACCATTTTAAGACCCATAGGCTGAGTCTCTGGGGGTTAGGAGGGACCCAAGGATGATGTTACTTGCATGTATAGGGGCCCAAGTGGAGAGCCTTTACTGTAATGTTAGGGGGCCCCGAGTGGCCGAGTGGTCTAAAGCGCTCTCCGTTACGGATCACTGCCATCTCACCTCTGTCTGTGTGTGTTCGAGTCTAGGATTCAGCGAATGTGGATATGTGAGAAAGCTTGCCAGTAGCTTCTCGTGGGTCGGTGGTTCTTTCCGGTGATTTCCAGGTTTCTTCCTCCACCATTAATACTGGCAGTCATGAATAGCCTATCTTGTGCTGAAAAATGGTGTTAAGCCCAACAACAACAACAACTTGCATGTATAAATTTATCTTTTAATTTACTATTAAGTGTATGTATAGTTATTTGGTGGGGATTAATAGTTTCAAAGTTGTAATCCTGGAGGCAACTTCCCAATAGTTTATTACAACCTAAGCTTTTGAGCATTGGTCTGCCAAATGAGTTACCATGGTTACAGTATCCTTAAGCTTGAAAAGCATGCTGTTTGATATCACCATGCATCATAATCAGTATAAATAATATAGATATATTGTTGCATGTGATACTGTTGTAAGCAGTTTTTTTTTTTGCTTCCTGCATATTTACACAAGTTCATTATTGACAGATTTTTCATGATTTTTCCAGAATTCATTTGAAAGCAGCTTTACAAGAGAAGGGATTTTGTGACTTTTTACCCCCCCTACTGCATATGCCAGAACATGATAGTCGTGAAAAAGTTCTGCAGGCAATGAGAACAATGGCATCGCCATGTAGTTCCAGCTTTCAGAAAGCTAGGCCATTCTTACTTCATCTGCAAGAAGAGTATCAAAAGCTTGCTGAAGAAGAAGTGAACGAAGACTTCAAATACTTCACAAACATGTTTATTTCCATAAAAGCTGTTATTTTATCTCTCACTTTTAAAGAAGAGTTATAACATACATGGAAAATACAAGAATTGGTTTAAATTATAAAGAAAGTCCATTTGAAGGTTTGGTTTGGAGAAGACTGCAACTGTTAGAGACTGAAAAGTACCATGCACTATATACAGGTTTGGACTGGCCAGATTGGTGGGTCAGGTGGAAGCAAGTTCTGTGCAGTAATTCAGCAGGTTGCAAGTTGGACCTTCTGGAAAATGAAAAAGCACGTTTCAAGATATGGGATATTCATATATGTCTCTTTTTTGCATTTATTATTTTTGTTAAATTCCAAACTGACATACTGAGTTACTAGGCACAAAGAAAATGTATGCTACATACTAGATGGTCTCATATATCAAAAACTCCACTGTAATCTGTTCAATGTTTGGTTATGAAAGAAAAGGTTTTGTTCTTGTTTTTTGTTTTTTTTATTTTGTTGTTTTCTTAATGTAAGTTGTGCAATTGTTGAGGAGGTGTGGGATTTTCATTTAGGAAGACTAGTTATAAATTCATGAGAAGAGAGTCAAGTGACTGTTCGTACTCTAGTCAGGGTTCCTGTGGGTCCTGGAAAAATTTGGGAATGTAAAACATTAATTTCAAGTGCCTTAAAAAGTCATGAAGTTTCTCAAAACCTTAAAAAGTTTTGGAAAAGTCATAGAATTTCTGACAGCGGAGTTTAACCAATTGATAACTACTAATTTCATAGAGTGCCAAGCACTGATTTAAAAAAAAAGACAATTATGATTGACAATGCAAGCTGCTGCTGTTGTCCTTAATGTTTTGTGAAATGGCCCTGGAAAAGGTGTGGAAAGGTTATCATTTTTTAAGTCTGCAGGAATCCTGTCTAGTGATCATAATCACACTTTAATCTGTTACACTGAATTGATATCAGTGATTATATTCCTTGTACAGCAAGTAGAACATAGTTCATTCAGTGAACATATTCCTGACATAAGTTTTTTTTTCCATTTCATATCATACTAATAAAATTTACATGTAAATGACAGATTAAGAAATGTAATGCATTTAAATGACAGGTGATACAAATTCAGCTATGTAATACATTTAAAAAACTAGTGATAGTCAAAATCAGATATGCAATACATTTAAATGACTGGTGCTACAGTCATGTTCAATTATGTAATACATATAAAGGAAAGGTGATAGTTAAATTCAGATATGTAATACATTTACATGACAATTCAGTTATCTAACACATTTAAAAGACAGATGATAGTAGAATTCAATTAAGTAACACATTTAGAACATGCTACAGTCAAGTTCAGTTTGTAATACATTTAAAAAATATTCTACAGTCAAATTCGGTTGTATAATACATTTAAAAGATATACATTAGTCAAATTCATTTAAGTAACAGACAAATGAAATTTGTTTTAAAGTACAAAAGATTATGCCAGAAGTTTGAACCAGACAACTTTAAATAATAATCAAAAAACATCTTTTGATAGCTTTTACTTTATTCCTGCCAAAAAGTCCTATTGTCTTTTTAATATAGGTAGTTTCTTTCAGCATTGAAAAAAGTTACTGCTTATAAAAGCTATAAGTAGTAAATGCTCCTATGTTAATGTATACATTTTATGGAATCTGTAACTTGGTCAGGTCTTAACTTGCTGTGTTGTCATTTGAATTAACTTTTGGAAAACTCTCTCAAACGTAGTGGCTAGTTTGAGTTGTTTCCCTTGGCTTGAGCTGGTCTACTGTACTTTTTGGGGCAGTAATAAAAATCAGTATTTGGATTGGATATCCTCTCAAAGAGAAAATTTTGCAAAGTATATGTAACTATTAAAGCACCAATCTGTACACAAACCACTCACCATGAGATACCACAAACAAAAATGCTGTGACTAAATGCAAAACATTACAAAGGTGTATATTGTGTAAAACTTGGTAATATATTAAAAAAAACTAATTGCTAGCTGTGTAAAACTGGGTAATATATCAAGCTCGTTTCTGTCTAAAATGGTAATATATAAAACAAACCTCATTACTAGCTGTGGAAAACTGGGTAAGATATATTAAAAAAACTATTTTACTAGTTGTGTAAAACTAGGTAATATATAAATAAACCCTTATAACTAGCTGTGTAAAACTTGCTAATATGTAAAAAAAAATCATTACTAGCTGTGTAAAACTTGCTAATATGTGAAAAAAAACTTGCTAATATGTAAACAAAATCATTACTAGCTGTGTAAAACTTGCTAATATGTAAAAAAAAACTCATTACTAGCTGTGTAAAACTTGCTATTATGTGAAAAACATCATTACTAGCTGTGTAAAACTTGCTAATATGTAAAAAAAACCTCATTACTAGCTGTGTAGAACTTAGTAATATGTAACAAAAAACCCTCATTACTAGCTGTGTAAAACTTGATAATATTTATTTTAAAAAATCTCATTACTAGCTGTGTAAAACTTGGTAATATGTAACAAAAAACCCTCATTACTAGCTGTGTAAAACTTGTAATGTGTATAATAAAAGCCCTCATTACTGTGTAAAATGAGAATATATCAAACTCTTCCTAGCTGTTTAAGATTAAGTTTCAAAGCTATATATTTTTTTTCATTTGGTCTACAAATGATGATAAACAAGATTAATTTATGAACAATAAGTTCAGCCATTGAAATGTGATGTATTGACTTCTTATAGCAAGTACTGGTATGGGCATTAAAATCCAATGTATACATGTTTTAATCTTTTCGCTATGAACAGTTTACTCTTGGATCCCCTTTTTCATTTAAAACTTGGCTTAATGGTCAGTCTGTAAAACAAGGGAAGTAATTATTTTAACAATTTTCAAAAGGTAGCATTTTTGTTTGTTTGCACAAGTAAAATATAAATTGAAAGGAAAATGTACATTTATTTACCAGCAATATTATTTATTATTATCACACATCTTTTCTTGAATAAATGTTTATAAAATATTATCAAAATATTATTCATGTAGTCATTTTTTCCATCACTCGATGTCATCCTCATTCCAATAAGAGATTCCACCTTATAAAGTCACATGATGAGAAGACACATCAAGAAAGGGTATCAAGGAACTGGAAGTTAATGATAAAACAGTGAAATGAGATGCATTAATTACTTGCTGCAACATATTTATGTAATATTTCATTTTTTTGCACCTAATTACAAGTCACTAAAAATAAAAATATACAGGGATTGGAATTTTAAAAATGTTAAAATTGAAGGTATCAGTTTTTCAAAATCAAAAATTTAACTTGGGTATGATTGCAGGCAGGATTAAGGCTTGGAGACCTTTATTTTGAGGGCTAGTTTGAGTTATCAGGAAAATGTGCCCCTAATTGGAATTTACAACATCAGCAAAATATCAATAATAATCTTTACTTATAAAATTTAATTTTTTATGAATTCACTGTTTTCTACATTTTGATTTGATTTAAATGGTCACATGATATTGATCTGGAATTTTTTACACATAAATTCTGCACACTACTTTTGGTTCCCTATTCCTAGAGCGCTTGATGTGAAGTTTAAGCTACATAAATAACTTACACCCTAAAAAGCTCCCACCCACTTCTGTGATTTTTGATCAAAGAATGACAAGCTACGAATTAAAATCAACCATTAAAATTACTGCTTTTGCACATACCTTCCTTCACTCCAACTCATTTTGCTGAAGAATGCATAGAAGCCAGTCTTTTGGAAATTATTGCATTTCACAGCTGTTATTAAAGGTCAGGGTCATATGTTAGCCAAGGGATCTCACTAAAAATGGTCATGATTTTGCTTTTGAAAGATCAAAATGCATAGAAAGTAACAGACATTGCTATAATAAGTCATATGCAAGTCACATGCAAGCGTAATTTTGGAGAAAAAAAAAGAATACTCCTAGTTTAATTGCAACAACCATTGTTTATATATATAAATAGTGATCATAACAATATATCTCTGGCATGATCATCTGACATTCTACCCCATGTCTCTGTATAATCTATGAATCTTGGCTAGTGAAGATAGGGCTATGTATTCTATTATTAGATAAGAGGCTAACAAAGAAAACTTTGATGTTAATAAAGTGAATGAATGTTTTGTTGATTGAATCTGCTATCTGATGCTAGAAAGGAAGTAAATTGGAATTATAGGATTAAATGATCATGGTTGGGTACATTTTACCTAATCACTCAAAGTTTACATAAAGTCCTTTGGACTTTTATTGACATTGAGTGATTAGGTAAAATTTACACATTGATAAATACCCACCCATTATAGTTTAATCCTGTATTAATATAACATTGATAGTAGAACCCACATGCATCAAGTTACTGAACATGCATTTTATCTGCAGATTTTGTCAAGCAATCTGATATGAGCATTTCATATTAAATGTATGAAACTCCTTGAATAACTACTTATTTGCTAAACACAAAGCTGCAAAATTTATATCTTCTGACTGCAGAGTTTCTTGGTACAGAGCTTTTTAATTTCCTAGCTCAGCTGTATGATGTAAGATACCTGGGTTATATGCAGTCAAGTTGGATAATGTGCCATAGAACTGTGTGAAATGTCATTAAGCTGGGTGATATGCTATATGTATTGAGCAGAATGATAAGCAGTAGAGCTGGGTGAATATGCCATAGATCATGCAGCAGAGATGGATGAATATACCATAAGACTGAATAAGAAGTCAGAGCTGGGTGAATATGCCATAGAGATCAATGATATGCCATAGAGCCGGATGAATAGACCAAAGAGCTGGGTGAATATGCCAATATAGGTAAATGATATGCAGTAGAGATGGGTGAATATACCATAAGACTGAATGATATATCATAAAGCTGTGTGATATGCCATAGAGCTCAATGATATGCTATAGAGCTAGGTGAATATACCATAAGAGATCAACAATATGCCATAGAGCCGGATGAATAGACCAAAGAGCTGGGTGAATATGCCAATATAGGTAAATGATATGCAGTAGAGATGGGCGAATATACCATAAGACTGAATGATATATCATAAAGCTGTGTGATATGCCATAGAGCTCAATGATATGCTATAGAGCTAGGTGAATATACCATAAGAGATCAACAATATGCCATAGAGCCGGATGAATAGACCAAAGAGCTGGGTGAATATGCCAATATAGGTAAATGATATGCAGTAGAGATGGGCGAATATACCATAAGACTGAATGATATATCATAAAGCTGTGTGATATGCCATAGAGCTCAATGATATGCTATAGAGCTAGGTGAATATACCATAAGAGATCAACAATATGCCATAGAGCCGGATGAATAGACCAAAGAGCTGGGTGAATATGCCAATATAGGTAAATGATATGCAGTAGAGATGGGTGAATATACCATAAGACTGAATGATATATCATAAAGCTGTGTGAATATGCCATAGAGCTCAATGATATGCTATAGAGCTAGGTGAATATACCATAAGAGATCAACAATATGCCATAGAGCCGGATGAATAGACCAAAGAGCTGGGTGAATATGCCAATATAGGTAAATGATATGCAGTAGAGATGGGCGAATATACCATAAGACTGAATGATATATCATAAAGCTGTGTGATATGCCATAGAGCTCAATGATATGCTATAGAGCTAGGTGAATATACCATAAGAGATCAACAATATGCCATAGAGCCGGATGAATAGACCAAAGAGCTGGGTGAATATGCCAATATAGGTAAATGATATGCAGTAGAGATGGGCGAATATACCATAAGACTGAATGATATATCATAAAGCTGTGTGATATGCCATAGAGCTCAATGATATGCTATAGAGCTAGGTGAATATACCATAAGAGATCAACAATATGCCATAGAGCCGGATGAATAGACCAAAGAGCTGGGTGAATATGCCAATATAGGTAAATGATATGCAGTAGAGATGGGTGAATATACCATAAGACTGAATGATATATCATAAAGCTGTGTGAATATGCCATAGAGCTCAATGATATGCTATAGAGCTAGGTGAATATACCATAAGAGATCAACAATATGCCATAGAGCCGGATGAACTGAATGATATGCATTAGAACTAGGTGATATGCTTTGGAGCTAAACTATAGGCCACAGAGCTGGGTGAATATGCCATAGAATAGAATGATGTGCCACAGAGCTGGGTGAATATGCCATAGAATAGAATGATGTGCCACAGAGCTGGGTGAATATGCCATAGAATAGAATGATGTGCCACAGAGCTGGGTGAATATGCCATAGAATAGAATGATGTGCCACAGAGCTGGGTGAATATGCCATAGAATGGAATGATGTGCCACAGAGTTGGGTGAATATGTTATAAAGCTGAATGATATGTCACTTAAATGGGTGATTTGGAGCTGAATGATATGCCACAGAGTAGGGTGATATGCTGTAGAGCAGAATGATGGGCTACAGATTTAAATGGTGTTGTCACAGACCTAAATGATATGCCATACAGATTGGTAATATGCTATATGGATGGGTAATATGCTATATGGATGATATTCTATAGAGTTGAATGCTGTGACTGTAGCTGGATGATACAAACCATAGCATGTTCTAGTGTCACAAGTTTGCAAGGTAGACAACTCTTTTTACTGTCATGTTAACATCAAACATTACCACCATAATGGCTGTCTTAAAAACCTTGTTATTGTTACCCCTGCAGTTAGTTCTCAATGAAAATAGTGCTGATCTACCTCCAACATGGCCACAATAATGTCACACTTATCATTGTCAGTGCTCCAGTTGTTTTTATATTAAAAGGAGTTTTCATTGTAATACTTAAAAATTCTAGCTGTTTCTAAATGAAAATTTTACTTATCTGACCTAAAAAAAATGCCCTTGTTGGCAACAATCTTGAAAATCTTTAATTCTGAGAGACTGACCATTCAATATTCTGGCAAGGGGGCTAGGGGTATGTAAAGTAATGTGAAGATAGAATACATTTTTCTTATAGCAAACCAAGAGCATTATTTCAAGCTATCTGTGGGCAAGAATTTTTGTTTAATGGCTTGTTAAGACTAGTATTAAAAATTGGAGCAGAATTTTATAAAATTTAGAATCTCAGCTTCAGAAATCAACAGATGAAAAGAATAATAGTAGGGAAGAAAATGACTTTTCGTAGATTCCTGCATCTTTTCCAACTGAGTCAGTGCCTTCAAACAGGTAAGAATGCATTGTATATGATTTGTCAATGTACTGGTAGTAAATGGTTTTATTTGTTTGCGATAGTTACAGATAAATGTAACTTGCAAAGGCTGAAAATTTCTCAAGGCTCAGGTTTCATGCTTACAACCTTTAAACCTGGATATACCCCCACAAGTCTAGGAAGCTTGATCTAAATTGAATCATATTAGGTACATGTAATTTGAAACCTGGATATAAAAGTCGCTTAGTCTAAATTGAATCATATTAGATATATGTAATTTGAAACCTGTAAAGATATAGGCAGAAATGAAAAATGAAACTGGAATTTAACTGGGAAGTATAGTCACTATTCTAACCAGATACTGCACAGAATAATGTAAGCTTTACAAACCTGATGTGATTTCAATGAAATACAGTGATCCAGGTGTCACTGGACCAGTCCCTGCATACATTTTATTAAAAGGTAAGGAAATCGGGGATAAAGAAAAAAAAACAATTGGTCCAATATTGAAGAATCTTCTTTCTCCAGACAAATACCATGTCACAGTGAAGAATATTTCTATAATTGGCAGACACATTTTCGTAGAAATTCAGATGGAGCATATGATGATCTTATGTCCATAGTGATGTTTCCTTTTTTTGGATTCTACTCTACTCAAATGTAAGTCTGTTTCAAAAGAAAACAACATAGATCCCAAAATGTGAAGGCAGATTTGTATCTATGTTGTTTGTTCTGCTGAGTATTCCTTTTACTCCTTGTCTGTCTTGCAGGGATCTCTAATGCATTTGACCCATTAGATCCTGACTGTTGACTTTGTGGTGAGGGGAGATCAGTGGTATTTTATTAAAAATACCAAGTCATTTTGTAAACTAAGGTTTATCTCTGAATAACATGCTCTTAAGTTCTTTCTTCCTCTCTAATTTCTATTTATCACTCCATTATATCTATTGGGTATTCCATATCTCTTTCTTTTTCTTAAGTATTTTTGTACCATTTTGTATCTCTAACTAGTATCTTTTTCTTCTTTCTTTTCTTCTTCTTTTCTGTTGCATATATCTATATGTACTATATCATAATCCAGGGGCCCCGAGTGGCCGAGTGGTCTAAAGCGCTGTCCGTTACGGATCACTGCCATCTCACCTCTGTCTGCGTGTGTTCGAGTCTAGGATTCGGCTAATGTAGATATGTGAGAAAGCTTGCCAGTAGCTTCTCGTGGGTCGGTGGTTCTTTCCGGTGATTTCCCGGTTTCTTCCTCCACCATTAATACTGGCCGCCATGAATAGCCTATCGTGTGCTGAAAAATGGCGTTAAGCCCAACAACAAACAAACAAACATATCATAATCCCATGCCCCTTTTCTTACCTACAGAATATGATTGGCTAACTATTACTAATGAAGGACAGACCCTTCCCCCAAATCATACCAATACTATTTGGTGCTGAAATAGCATATGACTAAGTTACCCAGATTTGTCATGATGCTGACCAGTTCACCTACATTTGTCAAAGCCTTCCTGAAATCCAAAAACTTTGACCTGCTATTGATGTTTTCCCACTCTCATGCCCAACTTATATTAGTTTCTATAATGCTGACCTAGTTAACCAGATTTATAATTGCTTCATCACAGATATTAATATACTTCCCAAATTCTTACACCCAACATATTACAATTCAGAAACCTATACTGGTGCTGATTTTTTTATTTCCTGCCCATTCAAACTTGTATATTTTACTTTTTTCCCCACACTAAATGTTCCTTTGGCCATAACAACCAACACACTATAGGTCCATATCTGCTTGTAAATTATGCAAAAGCAGATTTGGGCCTATGCACTTTGCAGTTGGATACAACAGGTACATACAGTAAATTGTTAAATATATATGAACAGGCTTCACTATCTGAGCAAAAAGGATAATACTAGAAAGATGTTGCATGCAAAAAGTATTCCATAGTATTTATTTCACAAGACTTTTTCACTAGCCTTAAGGCAAATTTTCAGCTTTTACACCTACATCCCTGGACCAGGTTTTATCCACTCTTTGACATCTTTAACAATCACTTATCAGGAACATGCCCTGGAGGAAGTTTCCCATGCCTGCTTTACTCCTTAAAGCCTGGTACTCATTATCATTAAATCCCCTAGGCAAGGGAGCTTATGGTAGGGCCTTTTGTTAGTTATCAACCATGTCCTAATCAACTTATTGGTGGAGAGGTTTAATTTCTGGGTTGATTTTGGCTTAATTTGTAAGCTTATACCATCCAGACACCTGAAAAATTTGATTGGGAGCAACATTCCTAAGGAGTTAATCTTGTACCAGATTTGCTAATCTTGTTAACACTATAGAGGCTATATTTGTAATCTGACTTGGTAAGTATATGTTATTAAATCTTGGGGGAGTTTAACTGATTGACAACATGATAATAATAATGTTATAATCCTGCTTCTTTTCAACAGAGTTTGTGAACACAAGAAAGGTGGTATTTCTTATCAGATTTTGACTTGATTTGTTGTATAGTAAGTTTATATAATTCAGATTCCAGATTTTGACTGGATTTGGTGTGTAGTAAGTTTATTTAGTTCAGATCCCAGATTATGACTGAATTTGGTAGTTTATATAATTCAGATCCCAGATTTGGATGTAGTATATTTATATAATTCAAATCCCAGGGTTTTTTTTCAGTCTTGAGCAACTATAAATATATATATATATATATATATATATATATATATATATATATATATATATATATACATTAATATATATATAGCATATATATACATTAATGAGGTTGTTGTTGTTGCTGTTCTGAGGCTTAACACCATTTTTCAGCACACGCTAGGCAATACATGGCATCCAGTATTAATGATAGAGGAAGAAACCAGGAAATCCACGGAAAGTACCACCAACCCACGAGAAGCTACTGGCAAGCTTTCTCACATATCAACATTCACCGAATCTTAGACTTGAACCCATACAGACAGAGGTGACATGGCAGTGATCCATAACGGATCGCTTGAGACCACTAGACCACTCAAGGGCCCCCTATTAATGAGGAAATACTGCATCTAATTGGCTGAGCTTCTGAACACATTTTCTGTATCTTACACAGAGAAGACAGATTCTTTTAGGATAAGGAGAACCTTGCCCTACACCAATATCTCTGTTCTTTGGTGCCTGGGATTTGGGAAATGGGGTTATAATGAAAATGGGTCACTATGCCTAATAATTCTTGTTGTAAGTTTTATGCAATTTTCAACAAACGTTTTTACAATATAGCTGGTGGAGCAAAAACCCAAGAAAATACCAGGAAAAACCACTGACCCATGGGAAGCTAGTGGGAAGCTTTCTCTTATACCCACTGGCCAAGTTCGAGATTCAAACCCAGATGGACAGAGGTTTGATAGCATTGATTGGTAATGGCAAGTGCTTTGTATCACTTGGTCAACCCTTGACCCATAAGCACATCAGCATTATAAGGTAGTGTCCAAGGGTGAAAAAAAAGAATGTTTGTGCATATTTTGTATATAGTGGACATTTACCAGAAAAATCAGATTTGTTATGAAAATGTCCTGTCTACTATGTGCAGCACAGCATATCAATCTTTAATGACTAAATGAGTGTGGATGCTGACATGCACAAGTAATGGCTTCAACACTGATATTATTTTAGAACAAGTATATGACATTAAACATTGCAAAATTCATCAATTAGTTTGCAATTCTGTACAAGTGCTTGTTATTTTGCTAACCAATTCTATTCTGGAGTGAAAACTTGAGAGAAATGTAGATAAAAAGGGTCACCCTGAGCAGTTTTTTTTTTATGCCCCAACAGTGTCTCAAATCCCTATTGGTAGGAAGCCAAAACTCTGCCAGAGGATGACCTACCACAGCCAGTCCCATCTTTCTGATTTTCACTTTTTTTTTCTCTCAATAATCAAAATAAACTTCCCCTCACTAGAACCAAACTGAACATGGGATGAATATGCTTGCAAATTTCATGGACATCTTGGGTCATGATAACAAATTTGAGCTAATGAAGACAAACAAAACCAGTTAATGTGTAAAACTTGTCATTATGACTGTGTCATATACAATTTTATTAGTAACAAAATCAAACTGTTGTCAAAGAAGGTATTTATCACAAATTATGCCAGTGTAGTGAGACAGATTATTTCTTAAATATGCTACAGTGAAGACATATTATTCATTAAATATGTCACAGTTTAATAAGACAATTTATTAATTAATTATGCGACACTGAACACAGCCTATTCAATAAATGTGCCAGAATGAAGTAAGACCGATCATTTGATAACACTCATATGAAGTCTGTATTTTTTATATTTTATTTTTTTAGAAAAACTAATTTACATCACAAATTCATTTCAGAAATTAATCCTAATTAAGAAAAAAAATTGCAGACCTGCACTTTTCCTCTCTGCCATTTTATTTTGAACAACTATGTGACCACTGACAAGGAAGTGCATTTTACAAATGTTTTGAGGCAAATAAAGTATATAAACAACACAAATGGCTAAAATCATACAATTATCAGGGATATTTTTCTCAGGAATATGACAGTGATCTGTACAAATGTTGCAGAAGGTGTGCAAATCTTTGTTTGTTAGTATTTAGTTATAATACTGAGAGAAATGTCATTAGTTTAGCACATCTGACAAAGTGATGACAACAGAACCAACCTGGTTCTAGAACCATCTTGCTCAGGATGAGTTTACTGATATCTTTGAGCCATACAACTGATTGGATAGATGCCTAGTTGTCAGGGAAAACACTCAATACTATTTCATCTGAACTGAATGTAAACAAGTGCATGTATTAGTAGCAGTTATAAGTTAGCTCTGGTACATAAATGTGTATAACAGAATTACACTTTGCCACAAAATGTGGCTTTTGTGGATGTGCAGGTTAGAAAAATCCAAGACATGGAAGGTGTTATAAATGCACATTTAAATATACAACTGTCACTCAAGCATGCAATATAGGTGGCATTAATCTAAAAAGGCAGATCACTCTGACCTAAGGTGGTTGAGAATGATCCAAGACACGCTAATCCAGTTCTAATAAACATACTATCTGCCAAAAACACACTCTGGGGTTTTAATATGTCAAGTATACACAAAAGAGGTCACAGTAGTCTGCATTCCTTTGGGGAAATGCAAGGAACACCCATATAATATACTATGCATACACCATGTGTATAATTTGAGATATGCCATGAAGACAAAAGTCTTACACATGGTTAACCTTTAAACAACAAAGCCTTCAGTGTAAGAAAGTAGGTCACTGACTAACCTTCACTGGTAATTAGACATTCATACATATATTCACAAATCAAGTTCTACATACATAATGACCAAACCTCTGGGCAAAACAAATGTGAAGAAAAATAACTGCTGGCATGCAAATAAATATTCATTTCATATGTAGATAAATTATATATAGTTCAGTTTTTGGTTTATTTATTAAATGTACCATGACAATGAATAAACAAATTTTTTATTTGTAGCATTTCTTAAATGCACAGAGAATAAATGATGCAACATGTGCTGAATATATTTCTGTTAGATAATTTTTTATGCATGATAACATGAATACACAATGAAATACACTGTAAACTACATTCTTTTCTCATAAAGACAATTATCTTTATTAATTTTTTGCACTATCTTTTTTCTCTTTCTTATTGTAAGGAACTTTTCATAATTGTAATTATTCCAATATCAGTGAACGAAATCTTAAGTTCATATAAAATATATTCCATTATTAATGGCTTTGGAAATTTAAAGCACATTTCTAAGCTTGGAATGTATAATTACCGCCTCATTTTTGAAAAATAAGAGAGTCTAATATAATACCTTTGCATGCAGAAAAGTCCTGGTTAATCAAGTATGCCAATAAGTAACAGAAACATTTTGTATTTAGGAAAGAAGCAAATGCAGCTGTTAAGCAAGAAATGATGTCCTCTACAGCTTTTGAAAAGATTTACTAGATAAATTGTGCTTTCCAAGTTAGTTTTAGCAATATGTTTTGTGTTATAATGGTGAATTTCTGTGTCTCATTTTGAAAGGTTTATAGGTTAAGGGAGATGACCCAACTTTTGTTTTTATTAAATCATAATGAGTTGTTTTCCTTGTTAATTAGGTGTCTGGTTTGGAAGAATCAAGGTAATAATTCAGTCCCATAGTAAACCTTTGCAAACACCATGATATTAAAAATTCAGTAACTTAAAATTTCTGAGTGTCCATGATGAAACCTATGTTTATTAGTATAGATGAAACCTGGATGTCAGCTTCTGTGTAGAGGAAAGGATATGAGCCTCGGCATTTTTTGGGACCTGCATGTGTTTGAAACATGCTTTTAATTTCGCACCAAAGTGTCAGGTGCTAATTTTAGTAATGAGTGCTCCAAACTCAAGACTGATAAAGGACTGAAATTCCATCAATAAAACAATGTCAGTATTTTTTTCTTCGCTTACAACTAGGATAAGCTCTCAAAAGATTCTTTCTCCTAAAACACAACGTACAATATTAACCAATCCTGGTCTCCCAAATCCATATATACTGTATTTTATGTTCACCCATATCCAGGCTGGTTCCCATTTTTCCATAATATTAGTACCATGTGTCCTGGATTGACATCTTTTGTGAGACTTCATTAGTAAGGAAAAATGTCAATACCAAGAATATAGAAGAAAATAAAAAGAAACATTATTTTAAATTATTGGAAGTGACCACAATGAGATCACCAAATTCTTGGAAATCCATGCATAGGTGAATGAGAAATAAATGTGTTTCATCTGCCCCTGCAAATTTCCAAATACAGTGAAATGGGTCTTTAAAGTGGTGGTTTGTTCCAACCACAATTTTGTCAATGACAACTGGTACCACTAAAGACAAAAGTGAATTCAAAATAAACGAATAAATGTTAATAATGCAACAAGTAATGAGTTACAGTGAATTTAGTTTATCCAGAGGTTTACTAATGATGTTCCCAAGGTAAGAAGTTTTCCCATAACTGTAGCATAACTCAGGAATATACTATCCATCTTATCTCTGAAGGCTAATTCAGATCTTTTTGTTTTATAGCTGAAATGTCAACTCTATTATTACATCACTTTGATGACAGCACATATATACAACATATTCTGGTTATATTAAATAATTGTGAGGATTATAAACTCAGATACACCATCTGGTACTGAAATTAATACTGATGAAATTACTGTCGAAAAGACAAATTGACGATGCAAAATTATCCTCCTCACTGAACTGGCATCAAATTCACCAACATAAGCCTTTAATTAAACAACACATTTAGCCTCTATTTCACCAAAACGTTTAAATTTAAGCCTAGACTTGAGTTACCTGATTGGTCAATTTAGAGTCATACTTAGATTTCAGTCGGATTGCTTGATCCTAAACTTAAATTTAAGTCTAGACTTAATTTCTGTCAGAGAAATTTATCTATGACAATAAACACAAGCTCACGATGGTCACGTACCAGTGCACTATGTGCGATAAATCTTTTGATAAGGCACATGGTGCCTCGTGTCACCAGCCCAAGTGTCCTAACAAAAATAGGCCTAGAGATACACTTGGGGACATGAGTCGAGACAAATTTAGTTGCACACTGTGCCCATTCAGATGTAATTCTTCAATCGGCCTTGGCCAGCACATATGTCACACTCACCCTATATTAGCCAATGAGAAGAGAATCCAAAATGTGGAATTGGATAAAGAAAGAAAAAGGGCTGAGCGTAGACAACAAGGCAAGTCCACAAGACAAAGGCCATGGCCGAGAGAAGATATAGTGAGGATGGTATTCCTCAATGAGGAAGCCAATCGGTCAGGGGTGAGGAAAATAAACGAATACATCTCTACCCATCTGACCTAGTACTCCTCTGAGCAGATCAAGTACCAGAGGAGGAAAATGGGCCTAAAATCGGAACCAGTACTGAGTCCAAGTAAACAAGATGTACAAAAGTCGACCTCAAAGGAAAAGCCTGAAGCGATAAACCCCAGCATGATGGATATAGCGGTGGCAAAGGGAACAGAAACACATACAATGGATGACGCAGGAAATCAAACAGGAATTGAGAGTGAAAGTGACAGCCTGGACAGAGTTGCGGATTCCAATACAATTGCAAAAGTACCTTTTAAAACACCAGAAAATGCTGATGACAGTGCGGATGGTATCAATATAACGAGGGAAGAATTGACTGAGGGAATACAAAATATCAACTTAAATTACTTCCTAACCAATAGTGTCCCCTGGGATGATGAAACCTCCACATGCATAATTGACTGCTCAGATGTGAGTAGCCTCACACATCTGAGTGTGACACAGTTGCAAAGTGTCATACATCATGACAAGCTTTCACATAATAGTGAAATACTATTCGATAAGATCATTGAAAAGTGGCAACCGACAACCACATCTAGGTTACCACGCCGACAAAGGCATGTTGAGAAGTATAGAGGAAGCCGTGCCAAGAAGAAGGCAGAGATCTATAGACGTACGCAGAAAATGTTTGAGGGAAACAAAAAACGTCTTGTAGAGGAGTTATGGGTGTTGAGGATACAAAGTGCTCCATTGCTATAGAGATCATCGAAAGCACCTACAAAGACCGTTTCAGTAGCCTCAGCCAGGAAGTCAATTTGGAAATGTATCCAGCTCCTGTTGATTTGGCCAAGAATGACCTTCTGAGTATTCCAGTATGTAGAGCGGAGGTCATAAGCACAATAAAAGGGAAAGACCTTAAATCAGCCCCAGGGCCAAACAAGATAACCATGGGTGACATAGTCCAGCAACCTGATCACCCAGAGGTTTTAACCAATCTTTTTAATATCTGGCTGCTGACAGGTCAAGTAACTAAGAAGGCCAAATTAAGTAGAAGTATTCTACTTCCTAAAACAAAAACAGGACTGGAGGACATTAACAATTGGCGCCCTCTTACAATTTTGAGTGCTATCTTGAGGCTTTACACGTCAATTCTCTCCAACAGGCTTATGAAAGCAATAACACTTAACCCGAGACAAAGAGGTTTCATACCAGAATCTGGCTGTGTCGAAAATATTTTCCTGTTGGAGACTGCGATTAAACAATCGAAAAGCTGCAAGAAGCATTTATGCGTGGCTCTATTAGATCTAGCTAAGGCTTTCGACACGGTGTCACATAAGCACCTCGTGGCAGATCTAGAACGCCATCACATTAATCCTCAATGGATTAACATTGTTCGCGACCTGTACTCTGGCACATCTACAATTTTCAGAGTTGATGGCAAAAATACAGGCGAAATTGCCATTACATGGGGCGTGAAGCAAGGTGACCCCTTGTCACCTCTTCTTTTCAACATTGCCTTAGATCCCATTTTCTGTCTGATTGAAGATCAATCTAATGGGTATAATTACCAAGGTAATATACCAATCGGTTCAATGGCCTATGCAGACAACTCCTCACTCCTAACGGAAAAGGCTGCGGAGTTGCAAAAGAATCTAGACCTGTTTGCGGGATTCGGACAGGATACTGGCTTGTCAGTCAACACCAAGAAGTCCTGTGCATTCATGATAACCCCTAAAAATAACATTCTTGATAAATCATGGCAAGCAGTTTACCATAAATGGGGCAAATATTCCCTGGGTTATGCCTGGGGAAAGCACTAGATATCTTGACGGCCTGTTCGACCCATGGACAGGGTTGGTACGAAATTCACCAGTAGAGCAACTGGAAGACTGGTGCCGCAGAGTTGGCAGGGCTTCATTGAAACCTAGACAGAAGGTGATGATCTTATCTGAAAATCTCTTACCAAAATTACTTTTCGGTCTTACCTTGGAAAGTCCAGTAAAGTCCACACTCCAAAAATTAGACCACGTCGCGAGAACATGGACGAAAAGATGGCTCCACCTCCCTGAGAGCACACCTAATCATTTCATGTATTCCGCGACGTGCGATGGTGGACTAAATCTGCTGAAGCTTGAAATGATCGTCCCTAGGGTCGTGATCAAAAATTGGCAGAAGTTACTGTATTCAGAGTGTAAAATAAGAGAGATAGCGATGGTGGCTGGGCTTGAAGCTAAACAAAACAAAATCCGTCAGAGCTTCAGCCTGAGAAATCAGAAGTGGCGTATCAATGAGCAAATCAAATGGTCTGCCCAGCGTAACCAAGGTAACGGGGTATGCAATTACTTGACGACAGACAAACAAAGGAAGGTACAGTCCACAAATATATGGTTAAAAAATCCTAATATATTGCGCAAAAAAGAATACTCAGATGCAATTAGGATCTGGACCAATACCTTCCCGACACGTGTAACTGCGAATAGGGGCGTTCGCAGACATACCGCAAAAATAAGCTGTCGTCACTGCAAAGCTCCTGGGGAGACCATATGCCACGTATTGTGTGCATGTCCTTGGACATTACCAATGCGTGTCAAGAGGCACGATATGATTGTTCAACTATTGGTGGAACAACTAAAGAGAGGAGGGTTCAGTGTGATGGAAAAACCCCACTATCATGTACTCGGGTCATTGTATAAGCCCGATTTGGTTACCACCAAGGGAGGTCGCTCGTGGATTATTGACCCAACGATCATTTGGGAAGGAAATGATCTGGGAGACAGATCTATAAAGGCAAATCGTACCAAAGCACAAAAATATGATTGCTTTAGGGAACTGGTAGCAACGCAAACAAATACTGTTTGTGAAGGTGCTTACGGATTAGTTCTGGGAGTACGTGGCTCGTTACCATCAGTGGCCGAAGACGTGCTCCGGATGCTCTCCCTGGATACGAAGGAGTTAAAAAACAAGCTGGTAGAATGAACACTTCGTATGTCAATAAGGATAATGAGAGCTTTCACTGGTCTTAGCAGGCACGACCAGGTCCCGTATCTGCCTGGAGATGATCAAATGAGTGAAAACGATGAGAGTCTCCTCGATAATCCATCAGATATGTCGGATCATAATTTGTCTTGACACTGGGGGGGAGCTCGTAAAATAGCTCCCCCCACCTAACTTAATTTCCCGATTAGACAAATGCCAACTTTTTTTGGAATAACCAAAAAATTTTAATGACGTGTCGTTTTTAGACACAAATCTCGAATAACATCACTATGTAAGCTTGGTAATGCCACAAATGCAACATTGGGGGAACCACCGCTACCAATGTTCAAGCAACACCTGCGTTACCTTTTTATCTATGACTGTCTCACAACTGGGAACAGTAATAACCTTCTTTCAAAAGACCTACCAAAATGATTAGATTCCTTCCATATGGTTGCTTGCATGTTTTTTTTCCTATATACTTATCATCCAGTGAATTTATACAATATAGCTTAAAAACAAATTTCCCTCAGCTCTATCAATACCATCCAACTGTTGCATTGTAGATGTGTTGTATTCCTTATTCTCATAATCCTCAACTATTTCCCAACATCAGCAAAGCCACATACATTGTACAAGATCCTATATAATGCAATATTTAAACTATAATGCCACAATTTTTCAACTGATAAAAAAATAATTTTGAACACTGAAAAAAAATTAAACTTTTTAAAAAAATAGATTTTTGAAAAATAGCTCAAGTTTGAGTTTAAAGAAATAAAATACTTTTCTCGATATCTTTCATTGTTTTAAGTTTAAAATAAGTCCAATCTAAACAGGTGTTAACCATAAGTTCATTCGTAAATGATGTGAAAAAGCAGATAACCTATAAATGCAATATGACTACTCTGACAGTCATATTTAATATCATACTGGTATAATTGTTACCAAAGATTATGTTATCAGAAATGTTGCATGGAAAACACATTGTCAATATAACAAATTATATAAAATGAATAGCAAGAACAATATATTAGAGATGATCATGATAGTGACTATATTTTATCACCGATGACCAACATGGTTACTATATTTAATATGAAAGGGACACCATTTTCATGAAAATCAACTCAACTGAATTATCAGTTTCATGAGTATCCTCCCTTTGGTCTTAGTAGGCACAGCATAAACAAGATGTTAAGATGTCCACATTCATGCTATTCATTCTGGACATCAGTATGAAAAGATCTCACTTATTATAAAACTTGCTGACAAAAATTATAAAATAAGCTTAATAATGAAGCAAAATCTGACTCAAATTTAGTCTCTAGAGTGATAATGAACTTTGCCAATCAGATTCACATTACTTCATGCAATTATCTTACTCCAAATCAAATTGATTCAAAATCTCAATAACTGACTATTCAACAAATCTCATCAAAATCTGATCTGAAATGTAGTTGTTAGTGTTGACAAGATCAGCATGATCACATCATTTAAGAGTTTACATATAATCATACTCAGCAAAACTCTTGATAAAATAGTCCTATTTAACAAGTTTGATCAAAATCCTATTAAAATAACATTCCCAAGAATGGTAAAAAATACCCAATTCAATCGGTGTGAGATCATCCAGTAAATATGCAGCATAGACCTTGCTAAAAAAAACCCATCATATAACATCTTGTTGATATTAACCTAACAAGATCTCCTCATTAATATATGTACATATTGCTCATAACAAACACAGTATTGTTACATAAGCTGCTGACAAAGTCTTATAAAACTATGATCAGAAACAGAGTCATTGAAGTGTTCACAAACTCGGCCAATCAAATGCAAAATCACCTCGTTAATATGCATAGATATTTTTCATAATTATATTCTTGATAATTTAGCCAATTTCCTAAGTTTGATCAAAACTAGAAACACAGCTTTCAGGGTAATAGCAATCTCTGCCAATCATATGCAATATCATTAACATATATGGATACCAGGCATTATTGAATATGTGAGATCTTTGTTCAGAAAAGACATCTGAAGTTTGATCAAAATCGGACACAAAATATGGCTTCCAGATTGGTAACAAGCTCATCAAATCAGATGCAAGGTCACCTTATTAATGCATTACTAAGTTTGATCAAAATCAGATCTGAATAATAGTATCCAAAGTGGCAACAAATTTGGCTAATGACATGCAATACCTCGATAATATGCATGGATCTCACTCATCATCAAACTTGTCTGAGATCTTTATGATATAAACAATATCTAATTCAGGAAGGAACTCTTTCATCCACAAGAGAGAACTTGTTAAAAACACTGTTGTGGGAAGACACATATGCCAAGGGTCGATATGGTACACAAGGAATCGATGAACCTAGATAGCAAAGATGCATAGTGGTTGTCAAAGTCCTATATGGATGGAATTTAATAGACTGAGAAATCAAGCATGATCACGCTGACATCTAGGGCTATATACAATCTGGAAGAGTCAAACACCACACAATAGACAGGACTGTTCCTCTGACCACTGTAGAATGCCTGCAAACATAAAACATCAATTCTTTCAAACAGTGATAAAGTTTTACTGTATATATCTGCATACAAGTCAGATGCAATTGCATCATGCATAGACCCAGATCTGCTGTCACATATTGCACTGGTAGATCGATGCCAATACAGTTTACTATGCCTAATTAGTAGAACAAACAAAATCTGATCTGCTCATGCATTATATGACAGCAGGTCAGCATCTATGTTGTTTGTAGTTAGACCGAACTTATTTACAAGAACATGAATTACCTGCAATTAATGTAGAACTCCATTTTACAGTACATCCTTTTTGCAAATATAGCAAAAAATATTTCTATCCTAATATTCAAGCAAGAGAAATCTATCAATTTCATTTATACCAAATTAAGTTTAGATACACATCCCTGCACTTGCCCTTATCATAAAAATGTTTAAATAAGAAATAATATGAGGGACAAGATTGATGCTTATCAGTATATCAATACTAATAACAAAGCATGTCTTCTTCAGGACCATCTGGTTATCCCTTGTAAACTGTTATCCTCAGGTCCTCCTGGCACCTGCTAACCCTTAGATTGGAGACATGTATCTGCATACAAGTCAAATCCAAATGCAAATAACATAAACCCTGATCTGCCATTGCATGTGTTGGCAGATCAAGGTCTATTTTGTTTGTCCTAATAAACTCACATGACCCAGATCAGTCAGTGCATTACACAATGGCAGACCTTTGTCCCTGCAGATTAGAGTCATACTAGACTTATAAACGTGTATATGCAGTCTCCCATCTGCTGTTTAATTTATTATTATTTCTCATTCATTGAAAAGTTATAGCATATCTGTCATGTTTTATGGGATGCAATGTCAATCAAGTGAACTCCAAGCATTGTGCAAGTGATCTTGCATATGACTGAATAGATTTACATACATGCCAGCCCCTGACGATCAAAAAGCGTAATCCAAGTGGACAAAAGAATTAATCTGATCAAAAAAAGCGTAATCCACATATAACATAATAAAATTCAATGCGCATATGTACAAAACATATGCATATTTTTCACAATTTTGGCATCAGGAAGCATCCATTCGAACAAAGGACCAAAGCTGTATTAAACCACTAGTTGTAGTCAGAATTCTAATAAGAGCTCTGTAAATAATGCCACTGCATTTATAAAATTCATTTCCACAATTTAGTTCTGCTGAAAAAAGAAGTTACCTTAGTATTGGAGTTAGCAAATTGAGCCAATTCAAGGCATCTTTGTTTTACACTACAGGGCTGAGCAAATATTTTTTTAAACCACCAGTCCAGGACAAGTGGTTTCAGAAAATTCACTAGTCCTACCTTTCCTTTCACTAGTCCCACAATACTCTTTTCTAGTCCCACCTTACTTTTCACTGGTCCCAAAATGGTAATCACTTGCCAAGATTTGATAAAATGTATGTAATCCATAGAAAAAAAAACCAAATGAAATACTATACAACACAATTATTTCTTAAAAGAATTTAATTTTTCAAAATCATTGGTTGTTATTTATTTGGCTTCTTCAGATTCACGAATGTATGTTTTAGCTGATGGATTTGAAAATTATGTCCATGCACCAGCACTAAACCAGCAGTTGAAAGCTGTACATGAGTTAAAGTCTTAAAGCTCTTATCCATTTGCAGAAATGTTCATCTGGGTGAATTTCCTACCTGTGCCAGTTTTGGATATTGTTTACAGTAACTGCAAAACATCTTTTCTTCCGAGTCAATATATTCAAGCCAGGGATAACAATCAGCCCAATGCGGCTGAAAATTTCTCTGCCTTTTAGTAGTGTCAAATTTGACATTTTTTGCCATCACTGATTGTTGCTTATGTCTCATTGGAGAAATAGCTACTGCACACTCAGTATCCATCTTATGTTTTATCCCTACATTTTCAAACAAATTTACATTCTCCAAATCGCTGTTATTACCTTCCTTACAAAAATAGTTTAACAAACTCATTTTATCCACAAAGTATCTATCAGCTTGCTTGGTAACTACTTCTAAAGTGATCATAACATCAATTTTCTCTTTTAAATACGAACTGAAACCGCTCATTAATTATAGTTCGAAGCTACATCCACGTTTATTTGTACCCCCTACATATTTCACTAACTAAAACATTTAATGTGATAAAAAGTGCACAGAACTAAGTCAATTGAATCATTGATTTATAATTTCTGACCTGACTGTGACCAGTATGACACAAATACTGGCATCCCCTTGTACCTGTCATGCTTAACAGTCTTTCCATACTAGCACGGCGCCATATTCCGCACACTATGGGGCAGTTTATTTCCACTTGTTAAATCCAAGTGAAAGGCATTTTTTTTTTGTTGTCATTTTTTTCCTTTGCTTGATTCAACACTGTCAATATCAGAAGGAGGCAACATATGCATGTATATCTTTTGTTGTGCATACACCCCTTTGCTGAAAATGGACTGGTTCAGGAACTGGAATGTCCGTTTATTATATCGAAAACTTCCATTAAGCATGAAATGCGCAGACGATGACGGTGTTATGGCCATTCAGGTTAGAAAATATAAATCAATTAATGACTTGACTAAGTTCTTTGCACTTTTTATCAAATTAAAGGTTTCCGTTATTGAAATCTGTAGAGGGGTACAAACAAACGGGTTAATTTACTCGGACTATAGTGTAATTGTTTTGCTTCAAACACAATATTGCATGTGGAACAGTTATAAATTAAAGAATCATTACTGTCATTTAATCAGTTCATAAAGGAAACTGACACTGATGTGATAAAATACCTATCAATAATTTAATTACAATGACTCGCTGGATTAAAATCATAGTGAGTCGCTCGTTCTAATCTAGAGATTGAGTAAATTCATTGCAACAAAACCATGTACAATACTGCTAATTGATCATACTGGCTTTCTTGAGTTTGATGTGTTTTGATTTGCCACTTAGCCCAATATGCAGTCAAGCGGTAACAGGATGTAAACGTATCCACAAAGTGAGGCTAGAATCAAGTATTCAGTATGCCTGGAGAGCATGATTGACCAAATAAAGGTAGATATAGTGACTAAAGCATGAAAACAAGGACTAGCCCAACTTCTTAAAAAGCACTTGTTCCGGACTAGTAACTTGGAAAATTTTACTTGCCCGACTTCAAAAATGACTAGTCTGACACGTCAGGCTATGGGATTTGCTCAGCCCTGTACTATGACCAATATTAAAATCCTTTCTACACAGCCTGCAATGGATGTGAAGCTTCCCTAGAATGGCACTGTATTGTGTTATTCATGCATTCATCTCAGAGTTGTTTTTTCCAGGTTTTTTCCTTTCTAATCCATCTGTGAAATCATTTGAGAAACATTTTTACTGCAACATACGCATTGACTAGAATAAATAGGACGACTTTTACCAACAAATTCCTACAGAATGGTTCTGTACTTCACATTATATTTAACGAAGAGTATGTGAGCAAAGATTAAATATTAGAAACCAGTTTGTTATGTCGTAAGCCAGACAGCTGCTATAAATAGAAACAGAGGTCTTCTTGGAAATAGGGCAATTGCTATAAATAGAACATAACACTAAAGAAAGTAATTTATAGTCGACAGACAATACTACTTTTATGTCATAGTTACTCAGAAACTGTTTTTTCTAGAATACGTTTTGTGTGATTATTGGGATGTTAATAAAAATGTGAAAACAAATTAATTTTTTTGGGATGGGGATATATCGAAAAAGCATAATCAAGTACATTTACGCGTAAAGCATAATTTAGTGGAAAAAAAGCGTAATGATTACACCAAAAGTGTAATGGTTGCCATGTATGGAGTTAGAGCATCAAGGAGTTCTATTAGCAAGGCAGGTCTTCACATCATTATGTTAATGCCTTAAAAAGCAATGCAATGCTGTGTTATCATCCATCTTTCTGGTCATATGTCAAAATTTTATTGGAGAGTGTTACAGCACAATGGAATTCCATTTAGTGAGGCAGGCTTTCATATTGTTATTCTTAAATCCTTTCTAGAATAAAGAAAGGATATTGTGCTATGGAGTTCCTTTCAGTGTGGCAGGCTTTCATATCCTTAATCTAATGTCTTTACTAGAGTTTAGATGCAATATGGTTTTGACTTCCATCTGTCTTTCTGTTCATCTGTCACATTGTTGCCCCCTTCTATGTTAACAGTTCACCTCTGTGTGGGTTTGAGTCTTGGATTCGGCCAATGTTGTTATGTAAGAAAACTTGGCAGTAGCTTCTCATGGGTTGGTGGTTCTTTCAGGGGTTTTCCCTGGTTCTTCCATCCACCATTTATACAGACTGCCATGTATAGACTATCTTGTGCTGAAAAATGGTGTTAAACCATACAACAACTACAACAACAACAATACCAAAATATATGGCCATAAACTAACATAATACCAAAATATATGGCCATAAACTAAGATAATACTAAAATATATGGCCATAAACTAACTCAATACCAAAATATTTGGCCATAAACTAACTCAATACCAAAATATTTGGCCATAAACTAACATAATACCAAAATATATGGCCATAAACTCAAAACACATAATGACAAGGTAAGATTGGGGTATTCTTTGACTTCAACATAACTGGCACAAGTGATGGGTCAAACGATCAAATTTAAAATGATTAACTTAAAAAAACCTTTTTAAAAAGAATAAAGGTGTGAGACCAAATTTTCTGCCAAATTTTAAGATATTACTCAATGACTAAACATGCCACTGGAGTGATACTGAGTTTTTGAGGTATACATATACAAGTTATCAAAAGTGAACTGTATTTTGTACAAAAAACTGGTAAATGAAAAGATAAAATGAATGAAACATAGCTTTTGGGTAGTAATCCTTGCAGCGCAACCCTCAATATGTGTAAGTATTAGGGATGGCTGGAAGTTAGTAAAAAAACTAAGTTTAAGAAATTCATATAAGAGTTTATCAACAAGTGACTTTTCACAATCTTTTAGAATTTTCTCAACTTCAAAAATGCACCAATAACTGTCTTGGGATCTGATATAAGTGAGATTTAAGTTGACAAGAGTAAAGTTATATAAATCAATCATAACTGCTATGAATATTGTTATCCTAAATATGAATTCTGACAATACTGTAATAGAACTGGGCCCTAAAGCTTTAAAGTGATGGGTTGGGAGGGTGGTTTTTCCATGCTGTAAATAAAATGTTTTTACTGTCAACAATTATAAACTGCTGAAAGAGTGAATTTAAATTCTGTATCCTGACTTCCAATGTACAGATTGTGACTTACCTGATATCTGTAGCAACTGCACTATCATCAATTTTGATTTTTGGTTGTTTTAAGTTTTCAAGATCATATGATTTTACTCAGTTAAATAAGTTAGCACCCATACCCACACACAGACACATTCCCCATCCCTGCCACAGTCTTTTCTAATACTAACCTGGACAGGTTGTGTTTTGCGTTTGTCCCAGAGTCTTGTCATGCCATATCTGGATGTACCAGTCACCATGGTCATGTAACTGTCTGACTGCAGACAGTATAGAGCGTTGTCAAAGGGTTCTTCCCACTCTGATACACTGCAGAGATGATAATATATTGTGGATAAGAAACAAGCTAAATGACTTCAAAACTTAAGAAATAGTGCCCAAGTAAAAAATATGAAACAGTCAATCTCATGTCTTGAAAAAAAAAACAACGGTAAATAAATCTGAAAAAAATTGCATAATAATATAATGCATGGCTGTCTGTAGAGTAACTACTGATTCTATTATGTTTTGTAATGATACTTTTAACATATTACTGGCAATATGATGCACACATAAATAATTGTAGACATTAAAAACAGCTACAGCCAGTGGCAGACATTACAACATAATAGACCAACATGACTGAAACTTAAAATGTATAATTTTCAACTTTATACAAAAAAAGAACTAAAAAAAAGGACTGATAAACATGAATAAATAAATATAAATAGTTGCTCAAAAGAGAACCAAATTGGCGAGTTAATCAGAATTTGACACAGCATGTTTCACACATGATTTCTATTGACATCAAGAGATGTGTTCATAGAACACAGATGCCCTCTTCTTTTGTAATATACATATACGAATCCTCCAAAATAAAGTGTGATGGAGGGACAGATGGACAAACAGATGAATGGACAAGGATAGCACTTTATGCCCCTTTAATATCTGTGGTGGAAAATAAATATAAGCCTAAATTCAGATCCAATATTTTTCAAAGTACTGAAAATAAAGAACAAAAACATATACTATGTGAAAGTAAATTGTTGCTGAACTTACTGGACAGAAAGAAAATAATTTGAGACAGTTTACAATCACAAATATGAAAGCTTTCCTCCAGAAAGTCTACTTGACTATGCACTCAACAAACAAAAAACACTACAAGAATTTTAACTACTTATCTTGCACTTGAACTTACTACATTTGTAATTCATTTCAAAAGCTACCATTAACTTGAGGTTTTCCAATTTAACATAAAAAACTTTGTCATGAACATAAAAATGGGAAGACTTTTACACATACCATTTTCCAGTACGGGTATCCCACATACGAATAAATGTATCATAGCCACAGGTTAACAGAATATTGGGAGATTCATATTTGATGTCCAGTATTCCAGCCCCTCGTCTGGCTTTGCCCAAAGAGTATAACAAGGACCCACTGAAAAAGAAGAGAGATAACAGATTCAGTTTCCAAATTTCTAGATATAGTAAATACAATAAAAAATACCACTGTAAATAAAATTGATGATCGTCAATATTACAAACCCTATTCAAGACTACTGCCATTGCAGTAAAACACATAATAACAAAACTTTAACTTTTAATTGTATACTTCTGAGAGGATTAAAAAAATAAAAAGCTGTGATATTCATATCAGACTGGTTCCCTTACATTCTCAAACTATAAAGAAAGTCTTTCACATGACTTTTATAACACTGATTTTGATGACAGCTCAAAGGAAAGCGTACATCACAAAATAAATTGTCATAGCTTCATAGCGAGTAATCCCAAATATGAAGAAACCAATTTTTGGGGTAATATTTGTTTCTACAGCAACACTTAGCTGACCATAATACATTAAGAGTACAACCACTGCCTTTCAAATCCAGTCCTCCAAGATTGTTTTTAGCAACTAACGTGCTTCAAGTTCTCTGCTCACCCAAGTGGAGATTATACATAAGCGGTCTCCCCTTCAATGGAGGGATTTAGAGCCATAACCCATCCACATAATTTAATGCTGGAGCAGATGTGTAAAATCCACTATATTTTAATGTAATTGCTGGGAAACTGGGAGGGTACACCTATAGTATGACCAGGCAAGCATTACTGAAGAAGCATACTTTACTCCGAGGTTTGGTTTCTTCTTCAAATATGTTACCCAATTATGATACATTTGAAGAAAATGTGAGAATTGGAGTAACATCCCTTTACCGCTGAGAAGGTCTAATCTCCAGTTCCATAACTGTGCATGAAGCAGTTTCAAATCTCATGAGATATAGGCTTCAGTTGTGTTTGGATATGACTTGTAAAAACATTTCCAACAAATCTAGAACAAGGAGAGTGACCATATCATTGAGAAACTGTTGAAGATAACATGTTGTGCTGCTGTGATAGGTTCCATCATATCACACTGAACCATTTGGGATAAAAGGGTCTCAAATAAAAACAAGAAAAAACCATATCTGCCCTTCATCTCATAACTTGAATAATGTCAGTTATGGGAATGCTATGCTATGCTACTTCTCTAACCTTATGAACAAATACACAAAATAATGCAATGGACCATAGTTGGTTCTTCACAAGTGGTGGGGATCAATGAGAACTTGTACAATGATATTAGTAGAGCAGGAGGAGATGAGAAAACAACAACTGAAAAGCATCAATAAATGTATGGAAGGATATCATTGGTTCGAGTAATAATGATGGAACTTTTAAGTGTAAGTTGCAATATCCAGAAGAATGTTGTGTGGTCAAAGAAACCATCCAAACTGAACTACTTTTATATCTGGATGACTGCTGTCCAGGCATGGTACTGTGGATCTGAAACTGTAAAGGCACTATAGCCATACTGTTAAGTCCTGACAGGTTGTTGTCATGAAATTCCCTTACAATTAGTTAAATACTTAAGATGGGGGATTTTAACACATGTACTTCTTGGGGCATGTATATAATGACCTTCTATCAAATAATGATTGATGAGGATTGAAAAATCACCATCTCAAATGTGACACACATTACTGAAAGCCTACATGACCTTTATGTCCTGTACAATTAGAGAGAAATATCTGACTATATCTAAAACAAAATTTACCTCTGAACATCCCATAAGAGAGAGGAAGGTCCACCCAAATTGCCTGCCGTCCCTGCTGTGAATGTGCTGCAAACCACAAAATAATGAAATCATGAGAATATCATCAATTCATCAGTTTTTGCATTTCACACATGTATATCAATGAATATTGTCCATACCAAATGCCAGAAATTGCAAAACACTTTCATCTAGATTATCCTACTTCTAGTACTGTTAGAAAATGCACAATAGGAATTTTAGTGCATGATTATCATAAATATTTATTTAATTAGCAAAAGTTGAATTCATTTTTATTGAGGACAAGGAGATATTAAGTGCAGTCAAGAAATTCATAACTTCCACAAAGAAAATTTGTTCCCAACCTTTTCTTGACCACAACCGAAAAAAAAAAATTTGAGTCTGGCATTTTTATAAGTTTTGCTACTTGTACAGGAAATTCATTTACCATACAGCTCAGTTTTAAGTTGAGATCAACTACAACTGCATGCTGCACAGCCCCAGATCTGGTGACCCTCCAGGAACCTCCAGAATGTTATCAAAACCTGGGTGTTGGGAACCACTGCACAGAGATTCATCTTTACTACAATATACACTAGCTTACCAGTTGAGTCCAACTGCAAAACAACATTTACCATGATCTGCAGTCATTTAATATGATGGCAGATTAGGGTCTGTGTTATCTGTTCTTATGATTCCTTTTAAAAAAACTGCACAAAACTAAATCACTGTTGTATTATGTGACACCAGATCTGGGGCTGTGCAGCTTTCAGCTGCAGTTGATCTCAACTTAAAACTAAGATGTATGGTAAATGAATTTCCTATATATTCCTTATCATAATACTTTTTTCATATCAGGTTACTATACCACTCCATATTCTTCATTTATCCCCAATTACCAACAAACAATATATAGCAAAATGCCACATATATCATATCCAGGTCTATGCAATTTTTTTGGAGTAATCAGCACAACAAAGAACAAAATATAAAATGCTGAAATATCATCATTATTTGGAAATATAACTATTCTGCATGTTTCTTTTTTTCTTTCATTCCTGTGCTGTATTCACAATATTCAATGGAAAAAAAAACCATGCATTTCCTGCATACTATTAACAAGGAGTCTCTCTATATAAGAATATTTGTTTGCTGTTCAATTTTATATGAGTGATGTTCTATTTAAAAAAACCCAGATAATATTCAATATTGTTTAAGCTCTTCAAAATGTAAGCCATGAGTTACTTTGGGTGTTTTGTAACTGCTCAATGCATGATGGTAAATACCTTCCATCAGGTGATATAGCAATGGACCATATTCTATCCCCCACATCAAAGCTTTGTCGTATGCAATTGGAGTTGTGCTCGTAGGATGTTGACACAATCTGAAATACAAGATTAGATTAATTTATAAAGATGGATATCGAAGGTTTTATATGTTTTTGAATGATTTTCCTAATAAAATTTTTTTAATACTGCAAGCAGAACTGAAAACCTAGCCTTGCAAGAAACTTATTTTTGAAGTAAAATATTCTTTTTTGACAATACTTACCCAATCATTATACATTAGAAGTCCTTTCTACATCTCACAAATCAAACCCTTTCAAGCAAAAAAAAAGAACATACTACCCACTGTCATTTTCGAATTACACTGACAGATAACAGGCTTCTCCATAAATATTAAATGACATATCAGATGCAACTTTTACACATTCAAAATATTTTGGCCATTTTGATCACATGACTTAAATGTCAGTGGATCTGTAATGTGATGGTCATATGATGAATATCAAGTGCCTATCACTGTTTAACAATGCATAAAATTACAAAATGGACAGATAAAACGTTGAAACCCAAATTGCTAAGAACACTATCAGGTAAGATTACTTAAGTCCTGCACTAAAATTATTGTGAAACAGACACAAAGAAATGGGATAAGACAGAATTGTACAAATAATCTTAATCTTCAGAAAAAATTATCATTTACTTGAAATAAGTTGCCATAAGGTCAAGTATTCAAATAGAGTGCAAGTATAACTGAACATTATAAATACCAAAGATAGTGCTGTGTTGATTATCCTGTACAAAAAAAACACAAAAATGAGATGCAAAATATTTGTCTACAATGAGTGAAGAGTGAAACTTAATGAGAGAATGGATGGAGCATAACATTGAAACAATTGCTTAATTTCTCTGTAATCAAAAACCACAAGAAAAATCGTGAAGATTCACTTCTATGAAACTGCTTTCAGAGATACGAGAATCCTATTCTTCTTCTGAAGCCCATAACTTTACAAACCTGGACATATGTTTAGAATATGGTTTTCATCTCATCTCACAGGATGGTACCAAAATGTCACATTAACTGGAGTGGTCTAAAGTTATCAACATATATATTATGGTGTTCCATATGGTTGTTATACTAGACTTTCTCCTGAATTTTAATCACTGTTATTGATAGCCTCTTTACATGCATGTAGAATGTTTATAAAAACAGATCTCTATGCAGATAATACCATATTTTCTGATAAAGTTCTCTTTACCTGTCTGTAGTGAAAACTGCATGGTGCCATATATGATTTGGAATCTTGGTGTAAAAAGACACCAGATCACTACCATTGTCATTCAGTACCAGCTATTAATATGAGTCCATTTTGTTTCTGTTAACTTTACATTGTAAGAATCGTTCAGTATTTACCGATATTGCTAACCTTCATATTGACCTGCTCACTCTCAATTTATATTTAATGAATGTGAATAAAGGAACTATTTTCTTATGTAAACAATATTTTATGAATGGACTAAAGCAGATATTTCATGGACTGCCTCATGTTGATATAACCATTCATTCAGGAGCAGCAATAACAATAAGATTTTCAAGATGGCTGTTAAGGTAGCTAGATCAACACCATTTTCATTGAGGACCAGCTAGACACCATATGAAGTCTTCAATAAAAACTTCATTTTGATATGTTCATCCATTGGTATCGATAACAAAATTTTCCAGTTGGTTGTTCAGGGTCTTCCATTAGATTTAAAGTTGGAGGGTGAATTGTGGGGAAGCACAATATGAAAGATTTGGTTGTTAGTTTTCTCTGTTCACACATTAGGATTTGTCCCAGATATGATTTTCCTTGTATGAAGAAAAGAAACTATTTTTTCTGATGCCTTCCAAATTTAAGTAAACACATGAAATTGGTATTAAGATATTTTTAAAGCATTCATGCAGTGCAAAACAAAATGAGTGGTGACCAAAAGGAGCTCTGCATCTAATAAAAAAAAGTCTGAAATAACTTAAAAGTTTGAATTCAAACAAATGAAAATTAACATGTAGTTGCTTTGGATTCTATGACCTTGTTAAGGATAAGAACAGCATACCAAACAATAAGTCTATGTCTGTAATTTGTATCATGGAAACACAACAAGTCTGTCAACACACATGAAACAGCAAACAAACCAATTATAAGTCTATGTCTGTCTGCAATTTCTATCCTGGAAACACAATAAGTCTATGTCTGTCTGTAATTTGTATCCTGGAAACAATGTCTGTCAACATACATGAAACAGCAGCACCACACCATGACAGACCTTCTAAAGATGAAAAGATCATCAAGTGTATCGATTATGTACCGTATCACAGGCTATGTATTGTGAATCAAAATATCAATACCAGGCAGGTGTATTGTGAATCATATCAATACCAGGCAGGTGTATTATGAATCATATCACTACCAGGCAGGTGTATTGTGAATCATATCAATACCAGGCAGGTGTATTGTGAATCATATCAATACCAGGCAGGTGTATTGTGAATCATATCACTACCAGGCAGGTGTATTGTGAATCATATCAATACCAGGCAGGTGTATTATGAATCATATCACTACCAGGCAGGTGTATTGTGAATCATATCAATACCAGGCAGGTGTATTGTGAATCATATCAATACCAGGCAGGTGTATTGTGAATCATATCAATACCAGGCAGGTGTATTGTGAATCATATCACTACCAGGCAGGTGTATTGTGAATCATATCAATACCAGGCAGGTGTATTATGAATCATATCACTACCAGGCAGGTGTATTGTGAATCATATCAATACCAGGCAGGTGTATTGTGAATCATATCAATACCAGGCAGGTGTATTGTGAATCATATCACTACCAGGCAGGTGTATTGTGAATCATATCAATACCAGGCAAGTGTATCATGAATCATATCAATACCAGGCAGGTGTATCGTGAATTATATCAATACCAGGCAGGTGTATTGTGAATCATATCAATACCAGGCAGGTGTATTATGAATCTTATCAATAAGAGGCAGGTGTATTATGAATCGTATCAATACCAAGCAGGTGTATTATGAATTGTATAAATATCAGGCAGGTGTATTGTGAATCTTATCAATACCAGGCAGGTGTATTGTGAACCATATCAATACCAGGCAAGTGTATTATGAATCTTATCAATAAGAGGCAGGTGTATTATGAATCATATCAATACCTGGCAAGTGTATCATGAATCTTATCAACACCAGGCAGGTGTATCGTGAATCTTATCAATACCAGGCAAGTGTATCATGAATCATATCAATACCAGGCAGGTATATTGTGAATTATATCAATACCAGGCAGGTGTAATGTGAATCATATCAATACCAGGCAAGTGTATCATGAATCTTATCAACACCAGGCAGGTGTATTGTGAATCTTATCAATACCAGGCAAGTGTATCATGAATCATATCAATACCAGGCAGGTATATTGTGAATTATATCAATACCAGGCAGGTGTAATGTGAATCATATCAATACCAGGCAAGTGTATCATGAATCTTATCAATACCAGGCAAGTGTATCATGAATCTTATCAATACCAGGCAAGTGTATCATGAATCTTATCAATACCAGGCAGGTGTAATGTGAATCATATCAATACCAGGCAAGTGTATCATGAATCTTATCAATACCAGGCAGGTGTGCCATGAATCATATCAATACCAGGCAGGTGTATTATGAATCATATCAATACCAGGCAAGTGTATCATGAATCATATCAATACCTGGCAGATATATTATGAACCATATCAATACCAGGCAGGTGTATCTTATATTTCACCCTTATCCACTGCCACCTTTTTCATTTATGAACTGGACATCGCATACAAATTCCTTTGGTGAAAATCTCACATCAATATGACTTTTTGGAGGAGTTGTGATAACATTTTTTTTCAAGATGGCAGCTATACTGGATGTCAGATAAACATCATTTTTATATACAATCAACTAGACATCATAATAAGCCTATGGCCAGCAAAGCTAAAAATCATGCCAAGGTAGAGTTAAGAAACAGTTAATTAGACTAGCTACCATGTTTGAAATAGCAGTGCTTCTATTTGGCAGCATGGATGACAAAATAATTAGCATCATGGTAGTTTTAATAATTTAACATCCTTATTTTAAAATATTTCTTCAACATGTACAACTTCCAGATCAAGAAGAATCTTTTCACTTTAATATAAAAGGAGTATAATAAATAAGCAACATAATGGACAAGCCATCATCCAGACATCAGCTAATGGTCAAAAACAGCTGGTGAAACATAACCTGGTGCTAAAATATACAACCATGTAATAAGTACATGAATGTTGCAGTTTAAAATTAATAGGAAATAAAACTAAAAAAGACAACTTGTTAATATAATCATATAATTTCACAAATATTTCTGAATTTTTTAAGAGTACATTGAAGTAACTAAACTCTAACCTCTAAAAAAAGCAACTTTTCATCTTCATCATAATTAATTAGCTATATGTAGGTTCTATGGACTATCATGTCCAAATACAAAGCTGTAAATATAAATGATATATATGGATAACACTTTAAACAGGTAAGAATACAATATGAACACAAAAAAAAATGTAATAATATGGGGGCATTTTGTGGGCATCATTTGCTCTTTGTGCATCAGTGAGAAAATAACCAAAGTAATCATCATTCATTACATGAATTTAGCACAGCATAGATGTGATGCTCTATGTCCTTTGTTTGATTACCTAACATACCTCTAAAGTTGGCATAAGAAGTGTTGAAAAAATTAGCATTGTATTTGTATCTACCCTTTGTATCCACCCTGGTCCCCTCCCTCTGACCTTCAAAACAGTCAAACTAAAAAAAAATATATATTTTTTTCTTGTCACAGGTCATACATTTTACATTCATATTAATTAACCAAAATTCCTTTCTCAATGTCAAAATCATACATATGTGCAACTTGTAGAAAATTAATGGCTATATCCACAAACCAATGTTTTTTGAATTTTCAATAAAAAAAATTTTTTCCCGAAAAATATTAGACATGTGTCCAAACACCATACATAATGGATATCATCTACCAATATGATGCACTGAAAGGGCAGAGTTCAAACATGGGCAATAACTCTATTAAATTTTCCTGCAAATCAAAGACATGCTAGCTATTCTTAGTATAAAGGTTATTTCCAAACTTGGTCAATTAAGTGCTTCAAAAGTTACAGTGCAGAAACCAAGGTAAAAGTTGCAAGTCCAAATGGACCATTAACTACGTAAAATTCTAACAAAAAATTATGAAATTTGCTGTCTCTGACGAGAAATCTCATACCAAATTTAACTTCAATCCATAAAGACCATGCTAACAAGCACAAAATGACACTGAATAGAAAAATTCTAATAGACCCATAAATACATAAGTGCTTGGCAATGACAGGTGCAAATCAAATTTAACCTAGGTCTTCTAATTGGAGATTTAGTTCTTTTTCATGTAAATTCTCACATTAAATTTTGTTTCAGTCCAGGACCTCATTCAATAGTTAATGAATGGCAATGAAATTAAAAAAGAAAACTCTAAGGCAAACTGTGACAACAGCTAGATGACAGTTAGCTGAAAAACAGTAAACAAATGAATTTGACCAAGGTACTCATAATGTAATGTCTTGTATCTAATTTGATTTCATTCCATAAAGTCTTTCAAAAGTTACTGGGTGAAAACAAATGTAAAGAACAAACTTCTAAATAGGGGTTACAACTCCATTAAATTTGCTGGAAAACAGCGAAAGCTGAAGGTCTTCTTAGCAAAAATCCTCATTATCAAATGGTTTCAATTCAAACCTTAAAAATTTTATCAACCAAAAATAAAATTTGAATGGAAGGGAGAGGACATAGTGACGTCAGTAACAAAATATGCCTGAGGCAAAAAGAAAACATTCAAAACATTAAGATTTTCACCTACTTTAACAGTTTTATCTCTGGATCCAGAAACAATGTACTGGTCATAAAAATCCACTGCCTGGGAATCTGTCCGGTGAATGTGTGGAAATGTGTATAACTTGTTGCCGTTCAGTGCATCCCACATGTGAATACTCCCATCTCTAGGAAAAATTAAAATTAATTTGGTAAGAGGTTATTCATATTGTATTATTGCTATTAGTTTTGTTCCATAGTTCTAGTCAAACTTTCCAGCATCTTCTATCATTGCTTGGTTAGAGAAATGACAAATAGAACACAAAAATTTGCAGAAAACCACCATTCTTGGACAACCACTGAACTTGTGCAAATAAAGATTATGGAAATCAGAACCCAGAAATATGTGAAGTGCAAATGCAGAATTATACATATTTGATTGATGGACAAAGGTAACATTGTATGTTCCTAATATGTTTATGGCAGGGCATACAAATATGAAGCCAATAACAGTCTGTCATTTGAAGAATTGTGATAATGGCTTCAACAATAGACGAATTATACAACTATCTTGATCTTCAAAATTATTTTATTTACTTAGGTTGGAATTCACAGATACAAGGACAGCAATATATATAAAGCTCATTTTCTACAACATGCCTCAGTATATGGCAGTCTTTTTTAAAAGGTCATGGATCTCATTAGGTTTTTATAGTATTACCACTCTCCCTTATTAAAATGCCTTTCATTATAACAAAATCCCAGCTATATCACAGTTCCACTATGATCACATGCTGTATTTAAATTGGTCAATCAAATGCACAATAAAGTGGGTTGTGAGGAATCATTAAGTTTGGTCTTATATTTTGACTTCCTTTTCAAAACATTACACAAACTTAAATGCACAAATACAATTAAGTGAAAAAAATATCAATCTTCATACACTGAAATTATTACTATATATCAGATAATCATTTTGATTTTTACTAATACACAGAAGCATGTATTATTCTTGCTATACTGCACTTTAGTACATAATGTGATCGGCAAATATACAGCCCAACTATCACATAAGCAGGTAGAATTGTTTATATTAAATATCAAAATATTCATTATTAGTTTCCAATGAAAAATATTGTCTTCAGTGAATACTGAAATCTTTCCAGTTATAAGAAACCTGCATAAACTTGACCTTTCCTCCAGTACTGCCAATGGTGAACAAGGAAATTGCAGATTACACTAAACACTAACCTACAGCCACTTATAACTTTGTCATTCTTCACCACAAATCTGCTGATGTCTTCCCGTGGGACTCTGAAGGTAAGATGATGGTCCCCTTGTATTGAACCATCACTGCGCAAGGTATAACTGTTTATGGTGTTGCCTGTTGAAACCCACAGCTTTCGATTTGTATACTGTAACCATGGCAACTGCCTGCAATTGACAAGATAAGAAAAAAATCAGAAACTTTATTGATCTTGTTTTTGAAAAGAAATTGATTTTACAAAATGAATTAAAGAATTAACATTTTATTTTACGTTTCTCAATTCACAAGTATTTATAGAATGCTGACAGAAAGAAAAAAATGACTTCCAATACTCTTATGCATTTGGTTGAAGGTGATTTGAGTGGAATTACAGTATCAATGTATAATTATTTTAGTACTTGTATTTTCAATATCAAGCATGGGAATAATTCATTGAATGAATTAACATGCAAAGTAGATCTTCTATCATTATCTTTATTACTAAATGATGGGACAGTCAAGTGAAACCTTCATACACCAGTTCTCAAGCATTCTATAATACCATATCTTACACCACACTGGATGTCTCTAAACAAACCCTGAAACAACATCTTAAAGTCATTCACAGTATGTCTCCTCACCACTCTGGATATCTTTACCTGACAATATTTTCAGGCTAAATCTAGACAATCTTTCACTAATCTTCTTCACAGTCAAACATCAACGCCATTTTGGATTGAACAATTTTCAACAAAAATTTATAAAATATGAAATTTTTACAACACCTTCTGTAAAGTAGCTGATGGAGGCAAAGAACTTAGAGTAGTATTTTGTAATATAAATAAGACCTTTAACTAAGTATGGCATTTGAAGAACTGAACTGGTGGTAGATTACTAACAGCTGAAAAAAACATTTTAACAATACTCAAAGGGTGCATATCAGATCAACAACATATCAAGCTGGTGTATCTCAATGTCCTATACTTGGCCCTCTCTACCAACAATATTATTACGATTCATAAGTTATTGTGGAGGACCTGACTATAGCTGCCTGATTTTATTACAGAAGGCCTATCATATGTATTTGTAAGACAAGTCTAAATGCAAACATAACAGATCAAGGTTTATGTTGTTTGTCCAACTGCTTAACACAGATCCAGTGCATTATACATTAGCAGATCTAGGTCCATGAAGTCTGCAGTTAGATTCAATACATAAATGAGTATATACTGTATAAAAAAAATCAAGCTGGGGGCCAATCCATAGTTAGTCCTTTGTACATTAAACTTAACGTCTTCACTACTCATGGTTCAAAATTAACTTAGAATATAAAAATAACACTTTTTAGCTTTTTAATGAGCTGACATCTTTCATACTAAGATCAGTGTAGTGATTGACGTAATTGAAATGAACAGTCACACACAGAAACATTTCAAATGTTCATACATATAAAGAAAAATGAAATGGACCCCCCTCATGATTTTCTTCATAAATATAACAAAACTAGCTAAAATATCAAACCAAATTATTTTTTATATGGAGGAAAAACTTTATTGTACTTCAAGAAGTTGGCAAAATTACTGTAACATTTTGGGAGCCAAAACATTATTGTGTTATATTAGAATCAGTTTTATAACTAAGCATGTTATAGCGGGATTTCACTCAGCAAGGAATAAAAAACACATCTGTGCTCAGCTCTTCCAAAGTAACATGAATACTTTATATCAGTAATACTGAAAAGGCATGGTCATTCTTTAGTGAAGGTGAAATAAATTTATAAAAGTAAACTTTCCTTCCTGCAAATGTTCCTAGTTAAATCAATCATGGATCAAAAAAGAGACAATATGCGAACCCTATCTAAAAATCAATTCAAACATACCAAGGCCTCAAACTTGCCAAGTGTATGAATGAAATACATGGCAACAGGGGTGCCCACAGAATTATTGGGGGGGGGTATTAGGGTATTAAGTTTTACAGATGTAGGTAAAATCATGTTCAGAGGTGAAATCCAGATGGGGGTGGCAAGTACCCCTTCCCCTAGGTGTAACTGTACCTTGAAGGCAATCAAAACAAGAAATTGTATCAGAAATCCATCAGACTTAAGTTTATGAAAATTACATCAATCAGAAATTACTCTTGACATATCCTTTACACTCAAGCCATCAATGCCAAACTGATGTTGTGCTATCTCTGGCATCAGTGACAAATTATGCCATTTATATTTGACTCCAACATCAGTGCCAGACAAATTAGATGAATCGAGGATAAACATGTAGAGTAATACATATCTTCTCCAATAGTTTAACTGTATCATGAATGCCTTTACCTCAGTTATTAATATCAGTGAGGCCTGATCAGTCTTTAGTGACTTTTACCTCATTTACTAATACAGTAAAAACTGTCTTGAAAGACCATCTCTTTTGCCAAAAAATATGGGCTCTCAATACAGGTGGTCTCTCATATCAGGTCACAATGCTATATAATGAATCAATTTATGCAATGAGAATGTGATCTCATAAGACAGGTGGTCTCACAGCAGTGGTCTTTCAAGACAGGTTTTACTGCATCAGTGAGGCTGTTTTATATCAGTTTCTTTTATCATTGAGGCCTCATCAGTCTTTAGTGACTGTTTTACCTCATTAACTAATATCAGTGAGGCCTGATCAATCTTTAGTGACAGTTCCACAAAAACTATCATAGAAAATAGTTCTTTCCATGTGAGCTCACACCAATTTAGCCAAATGTGTGTCAGGAGAGATATAACAACATGTCTGAAATGGAGATGGTTCATACATGACAAAGTCTCCAAATTTTAATGTGCATGTATGAAATATGAAGCCATCAAAAAATGGCACACACAATGCACAAGAAGACTAAACACCTAAAATAAATGACATGCTAACTAGTGCTGAAGCAAACCCACAAAATGTTCTGGCACTTCATCGGAGATAGAAGCAGAATATAATATTTGAGTTGATTGAAGAAAAAGGTTATGTAATTAAAGATATTCCCCATCATTGTTTAACATTGGAAAACAAGATCATACACACATGTGCCAATCAAATGCTGAATTGGGGATGGGTTGGTGAAATAAATCATCCCAATGCCATATCTCAATTTGGGACACCATAAACATCTAAGAACTTTAAAGTAGTAGATATGCAACCTTGACATGGATAGAAAAGATAAAGATATTTTTGTGAATGTGATTTTAATGTTAAGAAGTCTGGATCCTCTTATGACAAAGTATTGGCATGAATAATTTCAGCAAGGTTAACACAGAAAGTATTATAAGACACATGTATGGGACCATTAAAAATACAGACAAATACTAACTTTGAATTGTGTCTCAGAATGGACTTTTCATGGAAGACACAATCTATCCAGTTTTTAGCAATGCGGCATTGCTCCCTCAATGGTTTCTTCCCATTACATCTGAAACACAAAACAAAAACAAATAACCTTTTTGTAGATGGAGGGGCTAGGCATTATCAAAAATGTATTAGCCTAGCGCTACAACAAACAGGACTCCACTGAAGGGATTGATGCTTTATTGGCCAAAAAGAATTCCTGGAATCCAAGATAAGACGATTTCTTCATTTTAACTGCCATGTGTTAAAACCCTCCCTGATATTCTTGTGTGGTTAGAAGATTTTTAAATTGGCCACTGTGGTGGCCATACTGGATGTGAGATTGGTACCATTTTTATTTAGGACCAACAAGACATCATTGTCTTTTGGCAAACACCTGTGTCAACATGACCATCCTTTCTGATGGAGGAGTAATAACATGAATTTCAATGCTGCCAGCATGTTTGTCATGCAGGATGCTTCAAATTTATTTTTATTTAGGACAAACTTGATACCTCAACTATTTACCATCTGCTAATGCATATATGCTATGCTAAAATTAGACTTGTAACCCCAGACATGCATATACAAGCTGCGGATAATACCCTCTCTGTCCCCGTTGGCTCATACATGTTTCCGGCCAAGGGTTAGGAAACCCCAAGACACATACAAACATTTTGTATTAAAGCTTTGCACTGGATGAAATCAGAAAAAATATGGTCCTTCAAACAATATTTAGCCAATGATAATAGTCCTTACATAAAATAATGAAAGTGTTCAGTTTGTAGTTTTACATCATATAAGCGGGTATTTCTTTTTAAAATGAGGTCAATTGTCAAAGTGAAAAAAATTGGCAGCATTTATATATTCAGATGACAATTCCAATGATAGTTTTGAAGGATTTGAAATTGATGACACTGCAAATGATATTGCCATTCATGATCCAATTAAAGACGAAGGATTGGACATGAGTAAAAGCTCTGTTTCAACACATGACATTTTAAATTTACCTGAATCTGAGGATGAAATGTGCAATGATCTTTTCTTGTCAGGACATGTGGGACAGTTACATATGAATGACCTTACGGTAGATTCAGGACCAGTTGTGCAAAATAGTGGTGAGAAAAGTAGTCTAATACACAATATAAACACAACAGATATCTTGAAGTATGTCTCTTATTATGAATATGTGGAATATAAACATTGGTTCTGAGGATTATATGCACTTATTGGTACAAATGCATGGCACATAACTTTGCTACGTGTTTAAAATATTAGTTTTCATTAAATTACATGGCACATAACTTTGCTACATGTTTAAAATATTAGTTTTCATTAAATTACATAGTTTGCATTGGACAATGATATAGAGAATATATACAGCTTTTCCACTAAGTCAATAAGTGCTCACTTAGACAGCCATTATGATGCTCTGGGGATCAGCCTACAATCAACAGCTAGAAGGCAGGCTGCTTATCAGGCTTAGTAGGCAGGGAAGTAACTACTTGCAGAAAGTAAAGAGTTAAGTTCTGCAAAAATATCCAATATCAAAATTACTTTCTGTTTATGGGTATTGATAACAAGATTTTCAAGGTGGATGACATGACAGCTAGAATGGATGTAAAATCATCACCAATTTCATTTAGGACAAACTATGCATCCCAAAGATCTATCTTTTCACTGATCAGAAGTAGCCATAACAAGATTTTCAAGATGACTGCTCTATCACTTGTTGTAATGGATGGATAGATATTGGATGACAGACAACATATTATGAGACCAATTGAGCTAAGAATCTTGATAGCCCAGCTTACCTTCTTATATATCAATCATAATTAACATCCTCTGAAAGAATTTTTTTTATGGGGGGGGGTATTATTTGCAATTTATACCGTAGCATATAAATAGCCCTCATGAATAATTCCATTCCCACCCAAAAAACTTACATCAATAGACACCTGGTGCACAGTACCATATATATGACTGACTTATCATTACATCAATAAACACCTGGCCCACTGTAGGTATATATGAATGTGAATTACCATGTTAGGCATCATTTTTGTACAACAAAAAAAAAAAAATTCAAAATAAACATTATCTAGTGAACAATGCTATATGCCTTATAAAGCTCAGACAGAAGAACAAGGGTATCATGCAACAATATCATTCCTTTCCTCTGTTCTCCCTCTTTAAATTATGGGCGAACATTATTTGCAAACAGATTGGAGATGAGAAAATGGACATAATCAAGAAAAATGAGATTCAGGGAAGGACAAAAGCAGAATTCCATTTTAAAATAGAACATGTGAAATTCTTAATTACTGATATGCTTACTAAAAAATATTAATTCATGTTGTTATTTAAATTAAATTGTTCCTAAATAAATCTATAGAGAATCAAAATTGTCATATAATATTACAGGCAGAATATTTAATGGCCTACACATTCTTATAAATTATTAAATGTGTTTGTCATTGCAAAATAATGAAATCAACTGAATAAAATTATCTTCTTAACTATGAATGCATAAGGTAAAATGTTCACTATTTATTGCATTTATTTTTCCTCTGATTAAATCTGTACATTTTTCCCTATTTATTGAACTTAATTTCCTTTTCAACTAAATAGCAATCAGCAGCAAGGCCAATAACACTGAATATATTTTTTTAGCTAACTATGGTTAAAATATTCAAAATCAACATATTAAAATGTATACCAATCTCAAAAATGAATGTTCACTGAGCTCAGTGTACATCTTTATACTTTGAAATCACTTGTATTGCTTTTTTTTTTCTCAACATAAGTCCTTTTCTATGTGTACATGTACTAGGACTGCATTTTCAGGGAATGTATCTGTTTATTTTCCTTAGAAGCTTATTTTTGTTTGTTCAATAACATGCTGTATAATACTCTTTTTTTATATTGGTAAACTTAAACCAAATTTAGGTACCCTTCACATCTATTTAGCATTTAGAGATGCACAATTCCTAAGGTAATAAACCTGGTAATTCAAAACATAATTTAATCATTTCCTATCAGGAGTATTTATTGAAGAAAAAAGTAGGCAATGACTACAGAAAAAAAAATTGTCTTTTAGCTTTAATATTTTCAGCTTTTAAAAGGCCACTGAACTTTCGGTGCTTAATACATTTATTACAAGGGTTTTCCATGAAAGTAGAAGGGGCCTGTGGGACCTCACCCTGCAAGGGATGTGGGGTAAATTAATTGTTCATCCACAAGTGTTTTCTACATAAATTTGAGTGAATTTGACTCATATGCAATCTTTATGATACCATAATAACATGAACAAATTGAGAAAAAATAGCTTTGAAAAATGGTCAGTTTTATATTATTAATGGAAATAAATAAACTCACTTGAGAAATATGTTCTGCAATATAGTTTTTATTTTTTTATACTTCAAAAATGTTTCTTGACTTACTAAATACATGTGGGTGCTAGCAGCAAAGTTGCCTAGGTAAATCTGCAGACCCCAAAACCTAATGATACAACTGACCTTAATGTGGTGCCAGCTAGAAACAACATCAATATATGTTGGCTCATGTGATGAAGCATTTCTTTTTTTAAAATTAGATTTTTCTGAAATTTTTGTCAGATAAACAATACTTCAAAAATATATTATTTTTGTGACACATTTTGGATGTATCTGGAGCAAATATGTGTACCCCTAAATATATACAAATATATTTTTAACACCTATGATATGCAATATGAACAAGATACTTGTTATTTGGGTATTATACAACAATAAAGAAAAATAAATTCTAATTAATGAAATTTGTTATGTCAAAACAAATAAATATTAAAAAATGGAAAAAAAAAGATTTTATACATATCAATATCATACATGAGTATGCTAAAAGAGAAACAAAGAACTATGTAATGATGTGTAAAAAAATCATCTACTGCAGTCTGTCTACTTTTCTGATAATTTTGTGTAGCGCATGATATCTACATAACATATACCTGGTATATTACATTTGTCAAAGGTATATTGGGGGTATATTTGGGTGTATTTTGGTTTTTCTTGTAAATGGAGTAAAAGTTATAAAGGTAATGTAGGCATTCAGAACCAACTATTTCAGTAATAGGTTACATTTATTATAATTTGATTGCACATACCTTTAAACGGCCATTCACTTTATCTAGATCATCATACATATTCCTTCAAAAGGTCATTATTTAAATTCTCCAAGAAATATGATAAAATCATTGGTAAATCATGTTGACATTTTGGAAGAGGTTAACCTAATAAAGGCATAATCCAGAATAAACAAGAATGAATGTTTAAATTTAACAGGGAAATTTAATAATGCGGACTGCGAAATTAATAGTAATATAATCCTGTAAATAACATCTTTATGATGTATTCATTATTGTGAGCAAATTCAACAAACTAACACAGTCCGCATTATTAAATTTCCATAGTATTAAAAGAAAACAGAATCTGCACCATGTTCAGAACGATTATTAGACACTAATACATATTTACTGCAGTGATGAAACTAGTAAAAATTGGCTACTTCCTCCAATGGTTCATTTTTCCAAGATTTGTGAATGTAATGGTGAAAATAAAGGTTAATTCGCTGGATTGGATTCATGTGATGGTCGTCCGAGAGTGATGCAAAGGTATGTTATTGTTTTTTTGAATGGATTTGTGTAGTTTTTCAGTCTTTGCGCTATTCTGAAGAAATCAAAGACACATGAGAGGTTGTGGCCACCGTTGCATTCCTTGTGTTATTTTATAATACCGTTAAGGTGATTTCATGTTGTTAGAAATTTCGTCGTGCTTTATTGATAAAACTGCAGACTCCTGTGCTTTAATTGTATATATACTCTTTTTCCTTATCTTCTTTTAAAAATGCATTCTGACCTAGATGCAGGCACCATTGAACACATTTTTATTAACCATGGAAAACTAAAATATGTAAAGGTCCAACACGGATTATACCACGACGAAATGGACGTTAGACTATCTAAATCTTACTAAAAAATATTTTTACACCTACGTTGTCTGCGAAGATCTGATAATTGAGAAGTCCCCGATAAACGGCAACCACACGCAATCTTTGGTTATCAGCTTCCAGAACCTCTTGCAGACTTGGCTGAGTCTGCCCAGAGTTTGAATGTCACATCGTGAAAATATGAGATATAATACGTCATCGGGGAACTCGATTAAAGTCAAACACGACGTGCCTGATGTTGACATGTTTGTGATATTGTCTACAGTGCAAAGTGCACTGAAATAGAATGTCTTCAGAAAGGAGAGAATTATCTCCAAACAAAATTAATCCAAACGGAATTTGTATTTCGTTACCAGTATCGATGTTATTCATTTTAAATGTAGAATTAGCACATATTGCGAAACAAGTTAGAAGAATGTCGAAACAGTATTCGCCATCTTTGTTTTACTGACGTTTGACCCTGTAGACGCTTGCTAGTTTCAGATATAATAATAAATTAAGGGTTTTAATGACTACGACATCAGTTGACCAATCCGAAGTCGCAATGAAAAAGAGCTCATATATTTAATTTTAAAATTGTGCCTCTAAACTGTCAAATTTATAGAAATAAATCAAAGAAGTTTACAGCATATGTAAATCAGCACACAAACTGGACCACGCTTCTTACATCTCATTGTTCATGTTATCATACACAGTACAAGGGAGATAACCAACTGTGCGTCAGGAGTATGGGTCGTTCTATAGTTTCGTATTTAGCATAGGGATGAAAATTTTAATGAAACAGAGTTTCCCTGGGTTTCCTCACTAGTTATACTGGTTTCCTCACTAGTTATACTAGTTATTTAAAAGAGACTTTGTATATCTTAGGTATTGTTCAAAGAACCTTTAATTCCCTTTATTTTCTTGTATGATTGATGGGTGAAATATGGGTTAGAGAGTATACAGCTTGGCCTTACTCCAGATGTGCATCTTTCAAAAAAGGTGCTAGCTCTACTTGCTCATTTTCACATCTCGAACTAAAGAGGTAAATTGTAAAAAAAAAAAATAGCCGATAACTTTTTTCACATTTTATGTATTTGGTAATTCATTCATTGCACTTTTAGAAGCTGGTATTGTCTAGTTTGGCAAAATTCATTTTCCATATTTTAATAGCTGCCAAGAATAGTGTACTTTAGACAAATTCAGGTTGATTTTCGGAGCACAAGGGAGCAGTCATTTTAGTTAGCAGTGTCCCAAGATCATTTAAAATTTTCAAAAGTACAATATCAAAAGAAATTTCATCCACATTACATGAAAGTAGTATATAGGTATGCCATCATTCTCTCCACTATGCATGTTTAAAATGCAAACAACTTTACCTTACATACATCACTCTCTCAAAAGTACATAATAACTGGTGAGCGCCACCTATAAAATCGGACTTTGGATATGTCGTAAATGTAAACAAAACTAGGTCGGTAGTACCCCGATAGACCAGATTTGAAGTATATCAGATCATTAATATTTTATGCACGTGCTGAGACTAACATGCAGGTGGGTTGTATACTCCCTTTGTAACCTTCCAGATACCTCTTTTCCCAGTTCTGCGAGTGAAGACAGCACTTGACATTAGACTGAATTTGAAAAATGTGTTCATAAGGCATTTTAATGTTTGATATTATGTTAGACCGACAAGTAGGTCTCTGCTTTTTTTATATCTGCTTAGCAGAGACCTACTTGTTGGTCTAATATTATGTAAACTAGATTGCACATTTATTTCATCCTTAACATGGGAAATAAAAGGTAGCCTATAACTGGTAAAAGGTGTGATATGCATTGCATTAATTCATGCTGACAAAATCTTTGCAGATATGATGTACAACACATAATATTTGTAAGTAAAACAGACCACATGAATAAAATAATATTTTATATACTTTCAGTACACCGAGAAATGCGTTTGTAATTGATAATTTATTTTATGTAACATTTTGATACTGTACTTCAAAAATTGGAAAGATAAGAGTAGGAAATATGTCTTTTTCCCCTGGTTGCTAGAAACACCAAAATATGCTAAAATACCGAAATACAGATATTTTCTTTTCAGTGTAAATGTCAGATGTCAGTGTACACCCTGATATTATGAATTTGATTTGTTTTAATAAAAGCTAAAGGCAACACAAACTTTGATTTAAGCAATTTAGATACAAATTATTTGGTTTTTACTAATATCTGTTAAAATTTCTGTAATAACATTAGTTAGTTATACTTGACTGCACTCTATTGAACATGTATGATAAATTGTGAAAAGTTCAGAACTTAAAATGTTAAAAAAAAGATTATGATTATGAGAAGCCAGAATATCTATCTACATTGTCATTGTGTAGATCATGTACTTAATGTGTTTTGAAGTAAATAAAGATGAAAATGCCATTCAAAATGAAGTAAAAGGTAGAAATGCGATATACAAAGATCCAGCAGAAGGCAAATTAGCTCTTGGTAATTTTTAAAACACAGGAAAAGTTGAGTAATTATTGCTAAAACCAGCGCGTAACATCAGAAGATGAATTCTATTTATTACCAAACAATGTGTATCCAATCATGATTTTGTTTAAAAATGGGAAGTTGTCTTGTTCTGTTTCACATATACTATACTCAGCTGAAAAGGGACTATATTTACATGTATGAGAGTCACATTGAGGGTTTACTAAGAATTTTATATTTTTTTTAAACTGTCCAAAAGTGAATATATGCAAATACTTTTTGTACTTTCATACTTTCCACTTTTATTCTATGTATATACAGTGTATTACAATTCATCTATTATCCTAGATGTCCAATCAAGTGTGACCAAGTGATTTAATTACATGAACTGAGTTATAAAGAGAACAGTGTAAATATAAAATCACTTCAATCAATTATTATCTTAATTTTTTTATCATTATTTAAACACATTCTAATGATAATATGTTTGTCTTCTTGAGTTTTATGGAAAGCATGTTTATTTAGGTGCATTTCAGTTTATAAGTATTTTTTTTTCTTGTACCCTTTTTTACCCATAATGCTATAGTCAATATCTTGCATCAAATTACAAGAGATATAAAAATGGAAGCAAAATGTTTCTGTTTAAGCCAGTCAGAATCCACAAATTGTTTAACTCAAAAGTAAGTGATATTTGTTCAGCACTTTTAGGAAAAAGTTTAGAATTTTGTCCAGTCCAATTGCCTTGGAGTTGTTTTCATTGGAAAGTAGTTTCTTTTAACTCCAGATTCTGTGATAATTTAAAGTATCCATCAACATGCTGTTGAAATGGTTTTCACTTTACTGAAAGTAGATTGAAACAGTTTAGTGAAAATTTCAAGTTGCTTTAACCAATTCCATATTTCTTGGAATGCCAGTGGTAGAATGCCAGCAACAATGATATACATACATACATACATACATACATACATACATACATACATACATACATACATACATACATACATACATACATACATACATACATACATACATACATACATACATACATACATACATACATACATACATACATACATACAATATGCACATGCACAGTCACACCTGCATGCACACACGTACACACACATCCATCCTCCTATATATGCTGTAACTCTTGGTATATGAATGGATCTATATTATGTGTAATTTATAAATGACAGTAAATTGTAGTGTTTATCTATGAAGAAGATATTACATAGCTGACTTTGTACATGGGTATAGATTCTATTTTACAATATTATAGTGTCTGTAGATTGCATAGGATCTAAAAATAGATGTTTTCAAGTTTTTAATAATGAAACATGGTGACAATTTTGGGGTAATTTCTCAATGGCTGGTGGGTCAGGTAGGTTCTTGGAAAAATTAAGTTAATTTCCCTTTGGATAGGTCACATGAATAGGTATATGTATTGTGAAATATTAGGTTGAGTAGTGAGAGCTGTTACATGGGGTATTTTGCAGCATATAATCATAATAGACTCTTGAAATGATTTGAGTAATTGAATTGAGTAAAAGAGTAAATGTTTAGTAATAGAATTGAGTAATCAGATTCATTCCCATATATATATTCCTATATATAAGATTCCCATTTTCATGTGTTGAAATGACTGAGCAAATATAATTAATATTGGTTTTTTATAATTTGAGGGGAAACATTTGTTAGGATTTTTTAATGGCATTAAAAAGTGCTTATTATTAGTCTAGAATATTATTGTGAATTATTCAAAGGAATTTTGGACATTACCATGTACATTTGAGGATCTAATATTCATTTGCAACATTTGGTTCTTTTGGACTTGCAGAGAACTTTGCAGAATATTTTGGACTCAATTCATAATACTCCAAGTTCCTGTTATATGTTTCATTTTGTAAATTTAACAATTAACTTATTCATTGTGTTTTACAAAACTTGTTGGTTTTGCTTCTGTCTGGCATGTAGTTTATGACCATAGAGTCCTAGCAAAGTGGACAGAAATTTATTTTTGCTCACAAGTGAGGAATTTACCAAAGCATTTAAGAGTTTTTATTGGAATTCTTTTTGCCAATATAGCTTTAATATATCTAGTCCACAGTTTTGGTGTACTTAACTTTGTATAATGTTTTTGTATTGAAGATTACTTGTTTTATTTGATAATCTATCCTTTATATATACTATGAAATACATATGCAGTCAGTCTTTTTTAAAAAAATCAAGTGATTCTTGCCAAAATGAGACAAGAACTTCAAACTTTATTTTTGCTGCATATTTAAAAGAAATACAGGTATTTTATATTTTATTGTCTCATATTGTCAAATACATAAATAATTACCAATTTAATAACAATTATGTCACAGTCTACCTAGGTGGACGGATGTTTATCCAACTGACACTAATCCAGGGTTTGATCTGTGGACAAACACCGCGAGCAAGAAGCCAATCGAGACATAGTCGCCAGAAGGTTCTTTGTGCAAAACAGGGCATCGTAAATTACACCTGGGTGCTAATCCTTTAGTAGGACATCAAAAGAGCCATTTGTAATAAAATGGTAGGCAACTTATATTGACAGTTCTGTTGATTTACAACTTGGGAATGGTTAGTCCACTGCATCCAATCAGAATTAAGCTAGTGGGTGGGCATACTTCAAAGTTTCGAGGATATCAAACTGACACCATCCCAGAATTATTTAGTAGACCGAGGCAGATTACTAGGTGATTGAACGATTAAGGCTACTCCAAGATATGCACTCGTAAATTTGGCGGGAATCGCAGGGAAAAGATTGCGAACATAAAGAAAGCTTCAAAAAGGAAGCTTTCCAAGTGGGATAACTTCAGTTAGAAGGAGAGTCCCAAGAGTCTGAGAGAGAAGACTGAAGTAAGACTGTCGGTACAGTCAGGGTCGACTGATTGGAGTCGACGGTTCGACGAGGAAGTCGATGGAAAGGGAAGTGGAGGTGGAGAGGAAATTCGAAGGAGCAAAGGAGGAGTAGAAGTGGAGAGTAAATTCGAAGGAGTAAAGGAGGAGTGCAGGAGAAATTTAAAGAGACAGATGAGTAGAACCAAGGTCAGGGCAAAATTCTCACACTGATTCAGATGATGAAATTGGCACAAAGGGTTGAGCGATTGGGAAGCTCGCATGTTGAAATTTTATTATTAATTAAATTGTTATATTTAATTCTACCCCTTTGTACTTTTGTATTTAACTGTTTAATTTCACCCTTTAGTACTTTTGGATTTAACTGTCGGCATTGCTGACTGGGGGCTAAGAACCATATTCACCTAATTAACTTCTGAACCATAATCGAGCCTGGGTGGGTGCCATACCTAAATAAATATTAGAAACACCCCACCCCATTTTCATATAACCGAAACCATACACGGGTATAAAAATAATTAGTTAAACCCCATAACACTTCAGGGTATAATTATCCCCCCATAACAAATTACATACCAAAATCTTGCTCACTATGAAGCATGAACACACACACATACACACACACACACACACACACACACACACACACACACACACACACACACACACACACTATGAAGTATGAACTCATATTATGCACACACACACACACACACACACACACGCATACCCTTTTTTACATATACATAAACTTAGAGCAATCCCTAGATTCACATGTAAAAAAAAATCCTTTCAGCACAAAATATGCAATATTATGGAGGAAGGCTATACTAAGATCATTTATAAATTATAATGTACTATTCAGAAATTTTGTTGTGTATGCAAATAAAGTTAACTGGTTTTTCATCTGTTAGGTAATCCTATGGTCAGAATTGTGGCCAAGTGATTTCTTAACAAGAATAAATGATTTTTTCTGTGCAAAAGTGTCAATGATATTTTAGAATTTTCAGAGAGTATCAGAATGTTAACATGTGAATTGGCAATTGGCCTTCAAACTTGACTTGTAAAATTAAATCAAGAGAAATTCAAGTATGCACTTGCATGATTGAGAATCTCTGATTCTAATATATATATATATATATATATATATATATATATATATATAGATATATATATATATATATATATATATATATATATATAGATATATATATATATATATATATATATATATATATATATAGAGATATATATATATATATATATATATATATATATATATATATATATATATATAAAATATATATATATATAAGGAATTAAGACAAAGCATAATAAAATTTACTTAAATGATTCAAAACAATAATTGTGGCAACTTTATCCATGTATTTTCACTGAAGTTTTAAGGAATGTCCCATTGTGTGTGTGTGTGTGTGTGTGTGTGTGTGTGTGTGTGTGTGTGTGTGTGTGTGTGTGTGTGTGTTCATAAATAATGTTGTTTAATTCCTACACCATTAAATATAAAGATTTTAAACCTTGGAATATTATTAGTGTGGTCTGTAATTGTACACAACAATATTTAAGGTTTGAAAATGACCATCAGAGTGGAGCTAGAGGAGTGGCTTTTATTTTATATAAATTCTAAATGGCTCCCAAATTATGTCTGATAAATAATTTAAATTATCAAGCAAATATCAACATGTGTGTGATCTGGCTGGGAGACATAGAGTAATGGTCCCTGGGTCACAATTTAGATCCATACTCTTTATCTCAGTATGCATGGGCATGAGAAGACAGATTCAGATATGCCATTAACATTTTCAACGAGTCTATTCCTAACCTGAGAAACTAAGTTTCTGGGTCATAACAGAATCTGTTGAGATCCCATCCTATATTCATATTTAAACTTCCTGAGTATGATAAAACATATTTTTGCATGCAAATAACATGGCCTCAGGTTTTATCACTTCTCTCAGGGACATAACCCCTGGGTCATTACTTTTAAACTCTATTCCCTCTCATCATATATGCACTCACTGTGGATGTAAAGTCAAATTCAGATTTGTAACTAAAAGTTATTAATAGGTTTGTTCTTACCCCTTTGGGCCTGACCCTAGGATTACAGATTTGGGGTTTTAGCTTTTTGATTATTACTGTTACTTTTATTTTTTTAGATCAACACCAAAGCAATGGGATAGGATAAGAGATGCAGATTCCAGTCAGTGTGACCTTGCCATTGCTGGGGATTGGCCTTTTCACTCTCATTCTAAGTTTCATCCTTTGCTGTTATATGTGGAGGTCAGTCAGTACAGATACTATTATAATTAGCACAGAATTATTAAGTCCGTTAATTGAGCAGCATCAAATAATATCCTTATAGCTAACTGTAAAATTAGCTGTTGACTAGACAGATATGTGTCATTAGCTTTGTAATTTACATTGACTTGTGATAAATGTATAAATGACTTTTAAAGACTAACAAGGCTTTACAGTATTACAACTCTATTGGCTTAAAATAAGTAATAGGAAACAGTGAGAAGCAACAGGCTTTGTAAAATTCAATAAATGATTTATTTCCCTAGAATACAAAGTGAAAATGTAAAATGAAAACATATGGCATTGTGAATTAAATCCTAAATAATCCTAGAATTAATAACGCAAGTCCTAATGAATAAAGTTCTGAATACACATTAGTGGTATTTCAAATAATTTCGGGGGCCCCGAGTGGCTGAGTGGTCTAAAGCGCTGACCATTACGGATCACTGCCATCTCACCTCTGTCTGCTTGAGTTCGAGTCCAGGCTCAGTTAACGTGGGTAAGTGAGAAAGCCTGCCAGTAGCTTCTTGTGGGTCGGTGGTTCTTCCCGGGGTTTTCCAGGGTTCTTCCTCCACCATTAATACTGGCTGCCATGTATAGCCTATCTTGTGCTGGAAAATGGCGTTAAACCCTAAAACAACAACAACAACATCAAATAATTTCCAATGCATGGAGGTACTGAAGTGCCTTTTGTGGCACTGTAGTCTTTACTATACTAATGTACCAATGGCCTGAATTGCATTGATGCTCTAACAGTTAAGTGAAAATGTAACTGTAGTAATATTCATATTTGTTTGTTGGATCACAGTAATATAATCCAAGGCTTTATTGTTAGAATTCTCTATAATTCCAAGTTGATGTCTTTCCAAGAATATTATAGGGCAGTTTGTATGCCCAGAGAGAATAATTTGAATTAAATAATTTCACCCAAATCAAAATACCTAACACAATGATTGATTTCTGCCCAGATGTTATCATATAAATAAATTTTCCAGTGAACAAGCTTCTAAAAATTAATAGGACACAAAAGAAGTACATATACCCATAATGAAGGTCAAAATTTCACATCTAGAGCAATCTAAGTTATAAGCAGCAGGACTGTTACCAAAAGCATGCTAAAGAAGATTAGAAACATAATGTTCTTGATTCTGACTAAAATAATGATCCTATTATTTAACCTATAAATTGTTTACAGAATTAAATCAATGATTCAGATCAGGTGGACAGTGAACTTAATTTTGGACAAGGTCAGCTACAAAATACAATTTTACATAAGCCATAGCATATAATGAATAAAAAAAATAAATTAAATATATGTATGTATGTATTAGGCAATCACATGTCTTATACTGACTATATTTCAAAGTTTCATAAAGCAAAGATTTGAAGGCAAAGAACTTTCAGTAATCAAACACCAGTCTTAAAATCCTATGCCACACACATTTGCATCACTTCTGACTTTTCTGCATTGTCTTTAATCTCACCCCTTCTGTGGATTCCAAAATTAATTGAAGAGTTTGAAAAAATCAAAGCTTCCCTGAGAAGAAAGCCAGCCAAGGAAAGTAGTCACTACCTTACTATCATAAAGTTTGGTGCATTACATCATTTTCATTAAATGTAGCTTACAGCCAACTTAGAGGTTAAAGCTAGCTTAGAATCAAGGATATTTTTCAAGATGGCTGCATTCAATATGTTGCAAGTTTTTGAGATAAATTAACTATAAGCATTTTTTTGCAAGACTATATTGTCTGAAGTAGTAGCTAGTTATCTTGTCTTTTTTCTTCAAACGCTTTTGGCAGCTGATCATTCATTGTAACTGATCATGAGATAAAACCTTTTCTAAAGTACAGTGAATATTCTGCATACATATAATGCAAGTTGTTGATACTCAAACACATCTTTAGAGATTCCTGCTCTCCCTTTCGTTTGGTTGCTGTACAAAACTGGTTTGACTGTAATATAAAATATGATAGGACTTGAAAAATTATCTCGACCTGTTTAATGCTTACACATGAAGCCAGTACAATCTGTTATTCACAATATTTTAGCATCATTACAATTTTTTTTTAAGAATTGTTAATATCAGAATATTGATGAAAATTATACTACATAATTACCATAGATAAGATCAGGTGATTTTCAGGTATCATTGTTTTCAAAAAGAAAATGACTGCTCTTTGAAGAAGATTTGCATTGAACAGTTGAATAATTTACACCAGTCACTGACATTTTTTTCTCACTAAATTTGCAGAAGTTACTCTTTATAGAATCTGAACAAGTGTTATTTGTTATCTCTTAGAAGATTGGTGAAAGCAAGTTGAAATAAATGATGTTTCCTTTTTGGGGCAGAATGTGCTTATTTAGACTCTCTCAACTAAATCCATCACTCTAGGTAAAGAAACACATTGGTTTTGTTAAAGAGTCAATTTCTATATGTAGTAGTTTGTTTTTCTTTAAATTTAAATTAATTTGACCTAAATCCTCCTTAATTCTACCTCAAAACTCCTCTTGAACAAAAGAGCTGAGGAAGTTCAGTTGATGGTGTCCAAGGGTCACAAGTTCATACCCACCAAGGTCAACCTCAATCAGCTACCTCAGTGTGTCCTTTTGAAAGGCACTTAGCACCCATTCCCTTGGCATAATGTAGCCACTAATGAATTAAAATGCTATCAAAAGCCAATCAACATTATGTAGCCACTATTGTATTAAAATGTTATCAAAAGCCAATCAACATTATGTAGCCACTAATGTATTAAAATGCTATCAAAAGCCAATCAACATTATGTAGCCACTATTGTATTAAAATGCTGTCAAAAGCCAATCAACATGATGTAGCCACTAATGTATTAAAATGCTGTCAAAAGCCAATCAACATTATGTAGCCACTATTGTATTAAAATGCTATCAAAAGCCAATCAACATGATGTAGCCACTAATGTATTAAAATGCTATCAAAAGCCAATCAACATTATGTAGCCACTATTGTATTAAAATGCTGTCAAAAGCCAATCAACATTATGTAACCACTAATGTATTAAAATGCTATCAAAAGCCAATCAACATTATGTAGCCACTAATGTATTAAAATGCTATCAAAAGCCAATCAACATTATGTAGCCACTAATGTATTAAAATGCTGTCAAAAGCCAATCAACATTATGTAGCCACTAATGTATTAAAATGCTGTCAAAAGCCAATCAACATTATGTAACCACTAATGTATTAAAATGCTATCAAAAGCCAATCAACATTATGTAGCCACTAATGTATTAAAATGCTATCAAAAGCCAATCAACATTATGTAGCCACTAATGTATTAAAATGCTGTCAAAAGCCAATCAACATTATGTAGCCACTAATGTATTAAAATGCTATCAAAAGCCAATCAACATGATGTAGCCACTATTGTATTAAAATGCTATCAAAAGCAAAAAACATTATGTAGCCACTATTGTATTAAAATGCTGTCAAAAGCCAATCAACATGATGTAGCCACTAATGTATTAAAATGCTATCAAAAGCCAATCAACATTATGTAGCCACTATTGTATTAAAATGCTATCAAAAGCCAATCAACATGATGTAGCCACTAATGTATTAAAATGCTATCAAAAGCCAATCAACATTATGTAGCCACTATTGTATTAAAATGCTGTCAAAAGCCAATCAACATTATGTAACCACTAATGTATTAAAATGCTATCAAAAGCCAATCAACATTATGTAGCCACTAATGTATTAAAATGCTATCAAAAGCCAATCAACATTATGTAGTCACTAATGTATTAAAATGCTGTCAAAAGCCAATCAACATTATGTAGTCACTAATGTATTAAAATGCTATCAGAAGCCAATCAACATGATGTAGCCACTATTGTATTAAAATGCTATCAAAAGCCAATCAACATGATGTAGCCACTATTGTATTAAAATGCTATCAAAAGCCAATCAACATGATGTAGCCACTATTGTATTAAAATGCTGTCAAAAGCCAATCAACATGATGTAGCCACTAATGTATTAAAATGCTATCAAAAGCCAATCAACATTATGTAGCCACTATTGTATTAAAATGCTATCAAAAGCCAATCAACATTATGTAACCACTAATGTATTAAAATGCTATCAAAAGCCAATCAACATTATGTAGCCACTAATGTATTAAAATGCTATCAAAAGCCAATCAACATTATGTAGCCACTAATGTATTAAAATGCTGTCAAAAGCCAATCAACATTATGTAGCCACTAATGTATTAAAAATGCTATCAAAAACCAATCCAAATATTCAAAAATGGTTTCTTAGAAAGAAAAGAAAATAGGTACAGTTGATAGAGAGGAAATAGAGAAGCATTTTTATCAATTGTTTTCCAATTTTCAGGCTGAAAAGAGCAGCTAGACTTGAAAAAGGCTATAAGCAAGTAAGTATACATACAAGGAACTTTACAATTATTGGTAGAATAACTATAGATTGGTCAGAAAATTCAAATTATCAATTAGATATTCAAGATGTACTGCATGATTTGCTCATTATAATTACCGTCAAACTGTGTGCAGAGTGAATCCCCAGTTTTAGCAAGGAAGTGGCCAATTATACTTTTTATAAAATTAACAAGTGTTTATGTGAGATTTTTTCAAATTTTGTTTTTAGAAATATGCAAATTAAGGTACTTAAGTCTCCATTTGAGTGTAGTTGTCAGAAAATTCATTTTTTAGAACAGGGACAGTGTAACAATAGAGAATTTCAAGCTATTTTTTCAACCATCTTTCCTTGTTTATAAGCATGAGTTCCAAATAATTCTGACTCATTGATTTGCTCAAACCATATCAAGGCTAATAGATTTTTATTTTTAATTAATTGAGATGAAAATAGTCACAGCACAAAGAAAGAGCCTCAGGCAGATGACATGTGAGAATGTGAAATTTAGTGAAAACTCTAGTACAAAATTTCATCTATGATAATGAAATCAGAAAAAAATTATTAACTTTGTCGTTCTTAAACATTTTAAATGACTATACATATAACTCTAAAACTATGCAACTGATTTATTCCAAATTTTCAGTTAATGTTAAGATGTCCTTATTATTTCATAATGTTTCTGGGGCCCTGAGTGGCCAAGTGGTCTAAAGCGCTCTCCATTACGGATCACTGCCATCTCACCTCTGTCTGCATGGGTTCGAGTCTAGGATTTGGATATGTGAAAAAGCTTGCCAGTAGCTTCTCGTGGGTCGGTGGTTTTTTCCGGTGATTTGCCGGTTTCTTCCTCCACCATTAATACTGGCCGCCATGTATAGCCTATCGTGTGCTGAAAAATAGCGTTAAGTTCAACAACAACATAATGTTTCTTTTTATTCATCAGTGTCACTTCAAGAGACAGTTGAATGAAGTCCTAAAAAATGGTATTATTTGTTTGTGTTTATGATTACATACTTGTAGTAAAAAAGGTTTGCTACTTAAAAATTTCCTACTCCTTATGAAAAATCCATATTCATTGGAGAAGGCAAGAGAAATTGACCCAAAATTCAAAATCAGCAGAGAATAAGGATTATTAAAAGTTAAACTAGTATGACAATGTTTCTTCTACTTTCAGGTAAAATATTTCCAACAACTGAAGCAGAAGTTTCCAAATGAAGTAAGTTATTTTCTCTAATTATAAGGACATTATTTATTTCTTTTCAAAAACTGCAGTGCCAGTTTTAGTTGAACATGGTAGGACTGTTTCTCAGGAAATGCCTAGCTTACATTATACTCAATGTGGCTACACTGCAATAATTTATTGATTTATTGATTGTATGCCATTGTTCTGCTATTTATATTTGCCGGTGTCAACAATATGGGAGGGAGTAAGCGCATGGAGTGCAGGAATTTCAAGTTGGCTGAAGTTAACCACTTTACATGTATGAATTGAGGTTGATGCAATTCAGGTCATGCATGCAATGTGTGCACACACTAGTCAGAAGAAATATGGGTGACAGTCACTGCCAAAACAACTAATTTAAGCAATTGAGAGAGATAATTCCATCAGAATCCAGTGCAGAAAGAAATAAGCACATCTTTTTAATAGGGAGGTAAATCATTTTTACAGTACAGACAGACAGGCAGAGATTTTACTACAGAGTTTTCCAATTTCTAATGGAGATTCTGAGATCAGTTCTTAGTGCCATTAAGGAGTTAGTATAAATCTCCAAAATGCATACATTTTCATTCCTATTCAAATGACTTCATGGAAAAAAAGGTTTGCTTACATGACATTGTGTACCAGTTCAGAACACACTCTTGTGGTCTAGATATTAATCCCTGTGTCTTCATATGAATTGTGGACAGTCAAGTCACACTTCCAAACCACCCTCCACATTGATGACATCCAGTCATCTGGATGACTTTCTACAAAAGCAGCAGTTGAGTTATCTTTTCTATCAAGTCATAAATCCCATGTTTCTACTCTGTTACATCTTAGATTTTAATCAATAAGGATTTATCCAGTATCATCCCCTCCTAGCATTTCATTCACTTGAGGATGAAGTTCAAACCATGTCAAACCAAGTCTATCGTAATGTAAATTTAGTTTTGAAAATTACCTTAGTAGTGTCTACCATTTGCTCAAAGAATTGAATTTCATTCTGTTTTTTTTTCCCTTGGGTGTCCTCACTGTGTCAGCAGATTTCCATGCCTATTTGTTCATGAGACTATAATGCAAAAGATTCCGATCTCCCATTGGTTACTAAAAATATGTCTATTTTAAAATAGAGAACATATACCTTAATAAAGATCTCTCCAACCTTCTTGCTTTCTTTGACTTATCTCCAACAAAGGCTTTGACCCTTTTGATTTAAAATCAAATCTTCCAATGTCTTTAATGTCCATGGTGGATGAATAAACCCTATAAATCCCTGCCTCTGTTACTTATCTCCCTTACAAAACCAGATTTCTAGTTCATACTACAGCAGGCAAACTCAGATTCATGCCATATTGATTGATCTGAACTGTTTGCAGTTCCACCATGATAGTTTCATTTTTTTTTTTGTGAAGGCTCCTGCTTTTGTTGCCAAGAAAAGGCTCCAGCACTTGGGTAATCAATGATTTTTCTTAAAACTTCTATCTTCCCATCAGGCACCTAATCCGTGAACTGTGCCAATCAGAAGATTAAGATTAGAAGGAAGGGACAATATTTCTCCTCTAATGCTGTCATATAATGGGTTGCCCATTCATCCATTTAGCCTTCAAGGAATTCAACCATGATCAGATGAATTTATTATGCAGATGAGATCACAAGGTTAAGGCAGTTACCTTGTGAATAGCATCTGATCATAATTCTCCATAACTGACTTCATTCAAGCATATGATCTAGATCAAAATGGCATTCTCTAGCTTTTATCTCAGAAACCTTGCATCCAAAATGGCTGATTTGAAACTGGTGGGATCCATACCAGCAGTGTTTCAGGCTACCTTAGCTAGTTGTTCACCAACTTCTGCTGCTACTGGATTTCCAATAGTTACATATGTTTTCTCCAAAATTGTATCAATACATAGACCCTGTTATAACCCCAGCTTTAATCACACATGACTCAAAGCTGTATCTTGCGCATTTGGAAATTTGAGACCTGAGATAGGACCAACTCTTGTGTAAGGATGAAACTCCATCTTTCTTTTAATATATTCTCCTGATGGGTAATATATTTGAAAAAAAAAAACAATATTTAGAGTAAATCATGTCACACTAGATTACTTACCCAGTCATTGTATGTATAACACATTAACACTGTCCAAGTTCTTGCCACAATTACATTTTCAGAAGAGCATGCACACCAGATCTAGTAGTTACTGATGATTGATAGGATTTGAAGCCAGTCCTTACATCAGATGGAAAACCACTGTAATGTTACTTCTACCATAGAATGTAGAAGACTTTTTTCGACTTCATTTGCTAAAACGAGCCTCAAAAAAATGACAAACAACCTTTTTAGTTTGGAAGGGTTGTATTTGCAAGGTGGTGGATATACAAATGTATTGTGATCAAGGGACACATTATCCAAAAATATATTTTTCTCTAAAATGGGTTTCTGTCAGAAGGTAGCAATATTCAGGTTTGTTGAACAACCAAACATGCCTTTAAAGAATGCCCCTCTAAGTCCCTTTCAGATCTCTACAGGTGCCTCAGTAAATATCAGCCACATAAATGAAGTATATACAAAGAAGGAAAGGAAAAGATGAATATGAGGATTTTTTCAAGGAATATGAGATGATTATTTCTTATTTTATCTAAATTTTTTTGTTCTCTATATATTTAATTTGCAATACAGCTAGAAATAAAATAAAGTCACAGAAGGAGATACAGTTCAGTTTCTTCACATGTTATGATTCATCTCATGGATCAAGCATGTGCTCATATCTGTATTGAAGTTTGAAGTTGCTCAACTTAGCATGTTTTCTCAAATTTCCAGTACACCAGCCCAAACACTCAGTGTTTATGTCTTTGATTTGAAATAGACATCAACAAACAAAATGACCATGAAGCAGTCTGATATAAAAATTTATAACTGTTGTGACATTAGCATAAAAAGTTATGATTTTTATAAATAATATATTTTTGTATTCAACTGGATAAAATGACCTTTATCACATGATAATTTCTACATAATGCATCACATGTGACAGACAGGTAATCGATATGAGCAAACTTGAGCTGTTCATGTTTATTCATTCATTATTGTTATTTTTCAGACAGTTATGTATTTGCTTACATCATTTGCACCAAGGTCCTGGATATGATCCAGAAATTATTATATATGCATAAACTTTGATAGAGTTTTCCTGTATTGGATGTGTTACCTATGTTACAGTAAGTAACATAATTATGATAAATTTTGTTATTAGCTACATTGTTAGATTTTATATTGGATATTGCTTTGTATGCATTTTATTTTGAAGTGATGGGCCACTCTCCTATTACAGTCCCTCCCCTATAGTGCTCCTTATGTATGCACACATCTTGAAGCATTTAGCTAAACATATATTAATATGTATCACACTATCCCACATTTATATCACAGATCAAGAAATAAATGTTCCACACCAAGGTCCTTATACCTTTTTAAATTTCCATCTGTCAAGAACTGAAGAAAAATTTTGCTCTGATATTTAGGAAAATAAGACCATATTATATCCATTATATTGTTAAAAATGAGTATGATATTAAAGAAAATAAGATATCTTGGCACAAAAGAAAATTGCAGCACCTGGTCAGTATCTTCTAGTAGATAAATTTGTTATGTACAGATTAATTGTTATATCAGTTGTGATCTAAAAACTGTAACTAAAGTGGAATGATCAAGTTTACACTAATGTTTGCTTCTTGTGAAAGGCATTGAGCTGATATTAGAGAGCTTGTGGATAAAAAAAGAGGAAGTATTGACACAAAAGCTTACAGTATACTAGTTCACTATTGATATAATAGGCAGGAAAACTTTCTGAGAGAGCCAGTAAATATAAAATGCACTTACTCAACAAATGGATAAATATCCAAGTAACCTGAGATATTATGTCAAGTTTAAACAGGAAACAACTGCTGTCTGAAAAATCTTAGGATGATTCAGATTCTTATATGTAATTGATTTACACTCTACATAATTAATAAATGAGATGTATCTTAATCCTAAATTTTTCCTAAAGTTTGATTTGACCCTAATTATTTTTCATAATGTCCCATTTGAACACCATGTTGGCATAGGTGGCATGTGTCAAAAATGTAATTAAATGATTATAATAATATTGTATTTGTTCTTTTCAATATTGTTTTGTGAGAAATGTAATTGTTTTGTAAAGAAATATTTTTTAGTTATTTTATCTTGAAAAATGAAAATGTTAATATCATTAAATTTGTAACAAGATTGCTTGGAAATTTAAATACAGTCCTTACTGTTGGTAAATGCCAGAAGTATTGGTATAGCAAAAATCTACCATAATACGTACCACAGGAAAGAAATACTGTGCTAAACAGGTTAAATCATGCCCCTCTAATGAATAGGATCATTGATCAAAAGTCTATTAAATACATATTGACCTGTAGAGTGTCAGTTCTCACTTGGGACTCTTGTCTCTGATATAGACTTCTTTCTTTAACTAAAGAACAATATCAAAGTAGCTGTTTGATTTCGAGTTGTAAATATTTTCTTCCCAGACATGTCCAGTTTGCCTGGTAGATTTTGAGCTCAAAGAATATGTATCGGTGTGCCCTTGTCAACATATCTTCCATCAAAAGTGAGTACACCTAGATGAGTACATTCACAAGTCCATCAAGAGTAAGTACACATAGAAAATTATATTTCCAAATTCATGAAAAGTGAGCTTATCTGGGTAATTGCGATTTAGAGTAGGATCTAACATATAAGTGAATGCGGATGGTATGTTTATAATTTCAGCGATTTTAAATAGAACTTAATTATTTTCAATGTATATTACACTTTCATATAAGTAAAATTTTTTTTGTAAAACTAATGATGAAAAATTAACATTGTCATATAAAAAAACAGATACAGTATATTTTGTACCCACTAATGCACAATTATTAAGAACAATTCAAACAAGCATTTCAAGGATTGGAAGATACCATACTTACCCATGTGCTAGTCTGATCTGAATGCCAACTGTGTAGACCCACAGATGTCATCACATAATGTGCCAGTAGATCTAGGTCTCTGGAACTTGTTAGGATTCATAAGTAGAACAAACAACAGAGACCTTGACATTCCAGCACATTATATGATGGTAGATTAATGTCTATGTTGTCTGCAATTGGATCAGATTTGTAGGCAAATATATATGATAAGTCAAAATTTCTTCTGTTTCTTATCTGGTGTATAATAGGTTGCATTTGTTAAGGGGAGGTAATTGATGCATGACTGTAAACAAAGCTGAAGTTCAAGGAAATTGACCTGTCATTATATGAACATGAGCTATTGGAAAAAATGCAAACACAGTTATAGAGCTTATTTCAAGCTGGTTGTTGACATCCCTTTGATTCAAATAACTGTTTCTGGTAAATCAACAGAATTAATGTTTGGTAAGTATAAATAAAATTGGATGCTGCATATGTATGTCACTATAAAAGAGAAACAAAAATAACAATTTTGCTTATCACTTATCATTTCCTGTTGTTATATGCAAACCAACATATTTTATCACAATATTGCAACAGTGTAAGCTTTATTTATTGCATCTGAACTGTCAGACAAGTTGTTCTGACTATTGATATGACATACTTGTGATGCCTCAAATGTCAGCTTGAAGTGCTCTGTGAGGTGGATGAAACTGGACCATCAACTAGGTCTGATAAAACCTTTGCTCTTGTCTATGCTGGAATGGGCAGTTGAACTTTAAAGTGCAAAAAAAAAAAAAAAATTACTTGCCGCAATACAATGCAGGCAGGGCCAACAGGTTCTAATGTGTCAGTTGGGTCCATCTGAAAGAAACATAGATCCATCACATCATGTGCCAGCAGATCAAGGTATATAAAGTTTTTTAAGAATAATCATTAGAACAATCAACAGAGATCTAAATCTGCCAGTGCATTATGTGACTGCAGATCAGAGTCTGTGTTGTTTACAGTTGGGTCTTACCTTTTTGCCAGTATATACAATTATATGTTCATAATGAAATATATAGGGCTGCATTTTTGAAAACAGCTGATGGAGACTTTACTTCTGTTTGGCTTTAAATTTTGTTGACTTAATTTCAGTGTGTTATTTCTTATAATGTCCTAATAATTTGTACCTATTGTTTAAGTTTTCAACTTTTCATGAAACTAATTAACTAATTAACTAATTAACTAATTAACAATACTCTTACCATAAGTACTCACTTATAAGTCCAGTCAGACTGCAAACATAGATTTTGATCTGACATTACATAATATACCAGCAGATATGTGTCTGTGTTTGTTCTACTCCATACCAGAACTGCAAGCACATTATACGATGGCAGTATCCATGCCGTTTGCAGTTGGGCTGAACTTTTAAGTGAGCATGCATGGTAATTTAAAAAAATTTAATCCTTTTAAAGATTTCTACATTAATAACGCTTTTCCTGATCTGCTATCAAAAACTCATATTGAGTGTGCACCCAAAGGAATTTTGTTGTTTTGTTTAAAAAAAAGCAATTCGCATATATTTATGGCTGTACAATATGTAGTAAATATAAGCAATCTGGCTTGCCTTAATAAATTCTATCTCTTTTTTTGCCAAATGAAGTCTCCCTGACCTATATTTCATGCTTAGTTCAAATTTGGTTTTAAAGTTCATTTCTTGGTTGCTGTTTACATTCAGTGAAACTTAACTTGGATTGAAATTTCATAAAAACTTTAGTAGTGAAGACCTTTAAAATTATCCACATTCATGATCACCATTACTAAATATAGTGAAACCTTTTAACATCTTCTCCAAAAATGCTGAATTTACTTTAACCCATCATAGTGTCTTGTGATGAAGACCTTTCCGATTTTTTTTTTGTTCAACTGGTACTGATGTGCCATGAATAAGGCTATTATGGTTAAAATAGAAGACTCTTTCAGTGACCAAAAACATCTTAGGATTGTTGTGATATTGTTTCATACTGCTACATATATGTACATGATGAAACTAGGAAGCATTTGCTGAAGTAAATATAAGGATAAATTAATGTGTACGAATGTGTGTTTTAGATTTTTAACGTAGCTTTAACAATTTTTCAGTCATATCCCTACAATGTCTGCAGTGTGACAGTTTATAGTGATGTCTAGCACTGGTTTATCATGCTACAGACATGTGACATGATGTCCCATCCTGTCACATTATCCTGACACCAGACCAACCAATCCTAACACTAACCTCTTAACACTGAGTGCCAAGCTAGGTAGCTGTTAGTGCCATTTTTAAAGTCTTTTTTTGTATGACTCAGCCAGGGTTTGAAGCCACAACCTCCAACAGCCAATGTGGATGCTCTAACCACTAGGCCACTGGAGCGGTTAATAAATTAAATTTACTTCAGAATTTTGGGTTTGCTTTTACTACTCTCATAAACTCTCATTTTTGGTGTCTTGTTAGGAAAGTGGTTGAGAACACATTGTCATCAACTCAATGATGTGTGAACAGCATTAGGCAGCAGACTTCTGTCTATTTAGTTATGAGCATTTCAAATGAAACACCTATTAGGTCCACCTTGCCTTTGGTGCACAGTGGTTTCTTAAGATACTCCTTTCTTCTCTAAGGTGACCTTTCTGACTCCACCATGCAGCATGCAGACAGATGGCGCGTTCTAAATTTAGAAATATCTGATATATATATATATATATAACAATTATCTATTAATAGATTCATACATAGCTAATACATGTATAGGTAACAGTTAACCACTTATATCCCGACCAGATACCTGATATTTACAGACATGGAGACAATAAAATGAATGTTAATGTCATTTAAATGTTACTACATCTGATGTTAGGGAATCTGGGTGACCGAATGTCTAAGGCACTTTTCTTTACGGGTCACTGACATCTCACATCAGTTTGTGTGGGTTCAAGGCTGGGGCTTGGCCAATGTGGATATGAGAGAAAGCTTTCCAATAGTTACCTTGTGGTTGGTAGTTCTTCCTTGGGTTTTCCTCTGCTAAATATGCTGACTACTATGTATGGACTGTCATTTGCTGAAAAATGGAGTCAAGCAACAACAACAACAACAACAGCAGCAACTCTACATTTTTTATCCTTGTATGTGAGCAGGGCAACATAATTTTGATTAGATCTTTAATAAATCCCTGGCAGCTTATCAATAATAAATAACCGTCTCGATAAAAGATACTTGTTACCGACATGGAGACAATAAAAGGTGTGTTCATTTTTATTGCACTACATCTGATGTTGGGGACCCTGGGTGGCTGAGTTCTCTAAGGCACTTAACTTTACGTACCACTTACATGTCACTTCAGTTTTATGTTGGTTCAGTGCTGAGGCTTGCTTGGCCAATGTGGGTATGTGAAAAAACTTGCCATTAGCTTTATGAGGAACTGTAGTTCTTTCCTCCACCAGATATTCTGCTACCATGTATGGCCTGTCATGGAGTTATGCCCACAACAAGAACAGTAGCATCTAGTCTTTATTTTACCCATTTGTGTGAGCAGAACAATATAATTTTGATGAAATCTTTGATAACTCACTTGCAACATACCATTAATAAAAAAACATCTAGATCAAAGATAGGTTTGCCCCTTCAAGTGAAATTTACCATTACTTAGAGGACCCTCGTCATGTGCACACACATTGTGAAAAAAGATCCATTTCTGTATTTGAAATAATAAAAGGCTGATTCATTATCAATTGCTATTTCATGTACAGTTTAAAATTTGTAGACATTTTATTTAAATAAAGATTTCTCAATTTTAGCTGTCTGATTGAATGGCTTCAACACAAGAATGCCTGTCCCTTGTGCAAAGCACCAGTGCAGTTTTTCGCAGATCAGCGGGCTAGTCTGGCAGGGGAGACAACTGGGCTTATTCCTAATGTGCCAATGAGGGTTCCACCTAATGTTTGATTTCCATTAAAGTACAAGGTCAGAGGCAAAAGTCTTCAAAAAAGCAGGGTTAAAATTTAATTATTAGTTTGATTCATATGCAAAATAAATCTTCAACAAATCATGTATTAGCAGCAAGAAGCACAAACAGAAGTTTTTTTCCCACTAACCCAGGAATATGTGAGTAGGAAAATCTGAGTGAAAATGTATGCTAGCATGGAATTAATTTTACTATTAACTGTAAATAATAGTATAATTTGCTAAAATATATGGACAGTTTTCCTTTGATTGGTTCAGATTTCTAACCTATCATATATATTACATTTCATTAGACTGAACAATGCTGCTGTTGATGGAAACAATTAATATGACCAGACTAGACTGAGTGGGAAATTTGTCATTTAGTTATGTTGGACCTGATTGTTTGGTTTCTTAATAATTAAGATACAGTTTAAGACAAGTTGCACTATACCTGCCATAAATAGGATATGGCATCATAAAGAGAAGGTCAAAACTTGTCCTTCTGTCTGACCAGAAGTATGAATTTGACTGCTTCCAGATGTATTTTACTGATCATAGATATGAACATTTTTGATTAAATGAAGCATATTTGCAGGATCAGAAAAAGATGCAATTAATGTTCAATGACAGTTTTTGACATTAATAATATTTTTGCAAATTTAATTTAGTTTTCTTGCTAAATTAATAAGAGGTACATACTCCAAAAATGAGTTGATTTACAGTATCCAGAAGGCCGTTAAATCAGCCCCACACCTGTAATGATATAATGGACTGGTGGTTTAGGGGCTGATACTGCCTATTCATTAAAACCTGCAAAACTCTTGTCCACACACAACAGTGTTTATTTTATACAATTGCTGGCATTTCTTACAGCTGTTGAGCTACCATCATCTGAAGGGTTCTTTTGGCAATATGTACATATTATTTCTGGATCAAATCCTATGTTTGGCAGCATGTAAAATCAATGAGGAATAACACAACATTTGGCTCTAGATACTGCTGTTGCCAATACCGTTAAAGTATCCTAACTGTACACATGTGTATTTTGGAAAGATTTGCATGCAGCAAAATTGCACATTTTAATGAACTGGTGGCATCAGACCTACATATTGTCCATTAGAATCAACACATTTGTGCAGTTGATCTGTTATACTATACAGTATATGTATTTTAAAGTATCTGATTAAATGAATTCTTATTTATAGCATACAGTACATGTATTTTAAAGGTTTTGATTAAATGAATTTTTATATGCAAAGAATTTTAATGTACACTTATGCATTATATTAATTTATACTTAATGTAACAATTAATTATTTTAATTCAGTAAGCACTCATAGCAGCTACAAGACTGCAGTATAAATTACATCTTGAGTTGAAGTCAAAGGTCATTTTTTTTAAAGTTTTTACTTCATTTGGCTTTTAAAAACAATTTCAGATTCAAATGAATTAAATGGATCTTGATTAAATTTTGTTTCAGACTGTATTTTAACAAGATATCAGACAAGTTTAATTGTTAGCACATTTCAGAGTTAGAGGTCATGAGGCAAGTTTCGAATTTGAGTGGCCTGTGTATATTATGATACAAATAAAGTCTTCTTGGTCAGTAGAGCCCGAAACATCAGAGACTTTTTTTTCTTCCTTGGCAAGACAAGTTTAGTAAAAAAGCACCATGACAGCAAGTCATTGATTCAGAACTGCCTGTGCTAACTCTTCATATTTGAATTATATTTGGAATATCATTAACTCATTTACAGTCACAGCAAAGCATCTACCATATGTACTTGCGAATAAACCCATTAGTGTATAAACCTATCTCCCCAAACTGAATAGGTATAAACACTATTAAGTGCATGACCCTCATATAAGCTGACCCAGAAGTCTCAGATGACATCACAAGCTGTATATAGTAAGTTCTAAATGCATTTATTTAGGCAAACTTAGCACAAATTACCCTTATAACAACTCAGGGTTGGCATGGATGATTGTTACATAGAAATGGTATAACTTTGTTTGAAAACTCATGAAATTTATTTAATTTTCTCTTTTCATATTGTTTTTGCCTAATTCAGATTTGTGTAACTTGATCAGACAATGACAAGAATTGAGCATTTGCGTAAAACTGTCTCTAATCTTATATTGCTTTAGACTTTTTATATCAGTGCACAAAAAAATTACATTTTTATATTTTGCCTTGAAATTGTAAATACCTAACTCATTAAAATATTATCCCAGTATGACAACAGTGAACAACAATAAGGTTTGATTCAACACTTGCAATTAGGTTAGTGAGCATATTTACATAAAGATGCCACCGCTTGTACATTGCAGGTTTGGACATGCGCTGAATAAGGTACATTTAGCTGAATGAAGTACATCCCTTGGATTCAAATCATGGCAACCACTGCACTAAACTTTAATGATAAATCCAAAATACAATAATGAAGTTTCAGAAATAATGCTTTGAAACTTATATTAATACCATAAAACTTAGTTGTAGTTTGCTTTGATGTAAGCGACTTTACACTCCATTTAAAAAAAATAATGGTAATCATGCAAATATTACAGAGTGAAAGGCAATTACACATCAAAGTACTTGCATAGTTGCTAGTCAAAATGCCCTCTTACCCAAACCAGTTTCAGGATTTTAATAATTAACTGGCTTGTATTGCTGTTGGAAAATAAAAGACAAATTCACATATTATAAAAAAGTAGGCACATAAACATCCAGTGTATGGAAAAGTATGATTTTCTTTAGTCAAAACACAAAAGTAAGATAGATTGATGATGATCTAAGTTGATCTATATTCAGAATTTTAGCCTTTATTATTACCATTCTTTAATAAACATGTAACAGTTATGCTGGTTGTGCTTTGCACAATTGAACATGTTTACCTTTTTATAAAGATTACCTCCATTTGTAGCATCACTTTATCATTGAAAAAGAGTAACTTTTGAGTGTGTGGATCAACGTAAATAAAAAAGCTATTACTGACAAGCTGAAGTGTTATTTGGATGAATTTGATTTGGTCAACAAAATCAATAAAGCAAAATCTACATCAAATATGTTTGGGAATAAACAAGGACTACAGTGACACAAGGGATAATTTTCACTGTGTACGTACTGTACATTATAGTACAGCCTGGTTTTCTAAGCAAACTTGAACTGTCTTGTAATAAATTTGTGTTGGAGAAATCAGAAAATATGAACATGCAGAATAATAACAAAAGCAATCATAGTAGTTTATAATAGTTTAATAAGTGTCGAGTCACCAATAATGATTAAGGACAGATATTTATCATGGTTTATCTGATGACTGTTCTTCTCTTACCAGAAATAAAAGGTAGTAATGTATGTATCAGGCAAGAAAGATATTGCAACCATCAGTATAACATCATTCTTCAGATTATCATATCCATGGTGGTTTTAGATCTCCTTTACAAAATAGAAAAGATATTGTACTAACCTCAGCGTTAGTGTTGGCATCCAAACTTTTATAAAGCATATACATATGAACAGCATCACTGCATCTCTACCATTAGTTTTTCCTAGGGCCTAGGCAACCTTTTAGAGTGGGTTTCCTATTACCTATCTCCTGAAGAGGTGGTTAAATTGGCCAGCTTGGTACATACCTGTACATTATTTGTGCATTCTTGGTTAAGGTTTTCCATTGAACTCAAGGTTTGTTTCTTGTGCCCTTGATGCGAACTGCTACACCTGGAATCATGAAACTACAAAAGCAGGTCACTATGACCCATATTTCATGCTTCACTGACATGATCACTTTTGTATTTAAGTTCAAATTTCAAGTTCTGTTCATGCTGGAATCATTAAACTAGATGATTGTATGCCTTGTTTAGTTCTACACCATACATGAAAAGAAGATCATTGTGACCTACATTCCACATTTTAATGGCTTAGGTTAAGTTTGGCATTTCGTTCATAATGACATGATTTTTTTTATACCTTGTAAAATTTGGCTTTTTAGCTGTTCATGTTGCAGTGATCTCGATTAGAACTATGTATGTACAAAAATTGTCTCTGTAATGTGCATCTCATATTAGCTTAAGATGAATTTTTGCACATACCACATACTGCACATACCTCACCAACACATAAGTTTTTTGACAAGCAATGCACATACTATCTTGTTTGCATCATGAAACATGGAGAGGAAAAGAGATGCATCTTGCGAAGTTAGGCTAAGTTGTAAAAATAGATGATAGTGACCCATAGTTTACACTTCATTGCCTTGGGTTAAATTTCTTGTTTTATGTTCTCAGGTGCTACAATTGGAAATCAATGATGAAAAACATCTCTGTTAGTATGTCACCCTTCCAACAAAAGAAGTTTATAGTGACCTGTACTTTATCTCATACTGGAATTTATAACATTTTACATTTAGTCAGAGGCAGCTATTTATTTTATAATTTTTAGAACCAGCCTATGTGTGGTTGTATATTAAGATAGTGACTGTTTGGCTGCAAATAATTACTGCAAAAAATGGAAAAATTTTCATCTGTGTCCTACATATGGATAAACTGTATGCACTAGTAGGCTTGAACCTTGAACCATTTTATTTTTATTACACAGGTACTACTAGGTGTAACCAATTAGATCTCACACAGGTACTACTAGTTGTGACCATTAAGGTTTTACAAAGGTACTACTAGATGTAACAAGTTAGGTATCACACAGGTACTACAGGGTGTAAACAGTGAGTTCTTCCACAGGTACAACTTGGTGTAACTAATGAGGTCTCACCAGCCTGGATTTTTATAGTGGGCATGGGAGTCTTTCTTTGAAAAATGAGTTGCACATCGTATCATTTTCATGATATTAAAAGTGTCTCCTGGATAGACTGTGCATAAAATGTAAGTGTATTTGCCAGTCTTTTCATGAAACTTTATTTATCTCTGATTATTGTCAACATATTACAGTGATTTTGCTATGATATGATAGAATATCGTTGATTATTGTCCAATATCACATGGGCCAACATTTCATTGTCAGGATGACTTTAATTTTACTCTCTGCATGATAATTAATGTTTACGATTGCTACTGGAGACTTCTGAAAGCATTGTCAGTGTGAGCTATGTAATTGTTAATTATTACATTCAGGTTTTATTGTCAAAAAAGCTTGATATGTTTTGAATGGATTAGTTCAAAGATCAACAGAATCCATTTAACAGTAGTTGTATTGCTGCCATTATTCCTATGATTGACATTTACAGAGAAAATGTCAAATTAAAACCATAATTCAAATTAGCATTTGCATTTTCTGTATTTGATATATACCTAGGTACACTTTGATATTTTCTGTAATTTATGCTAATTAGTGTTATATTCTAGTGTAATAAGATATCATTTTTTTAAATTTATATTTTCAAACTCCTTTATACTTGGTGCAGATCAGAAGTAAACAGTGATCATGATTAAAACTTGTTTGTCTTAGTACAGTCTGTTTAAAGACTTTTGCAATGCCTAAAAATGATGCTGCTTGTAAAGTTGGCATATACATACAGACATATATGATTCTATTCAAGTGATGCTTGAAAATACCATGATCAATCACATATTTCTTCCTTAAGATGATTTTTCTCATGCTAAATTGTTGATTTACAATGAACTGTTTTGTACATGCTTTTTAAGGTGTTATGGAACAATACTAAGTGTTTTAAGTACTGATCTCAACCTGCTCAATTGCATGCACAAATCAATTTCATAAAATATTTGGTTTCCAATTTTTGGGGTAGGGAGTGTGTCGGTCAGCAGAGAAATACAGGGATGGTCTAATATACATACTCAGGATGTTTGATGTACAAAGTGTATGAAATATTTTTTTATAGTGATAACACTTCATGTACATAGCATTTACTTTCTAAAAATGATGTGTATACTTGCTTGCAAGTCACGTCTAACTGCAGACACCAAAGACATTGATCTACACCTGCATAATGAATGGGCAGACCATGGTCTACATTGTTTGTTCTGCTGATTACTTGTAACAAACCACATAAGCCTAGAACTGCATAGGCCCTCATTTCAGAATGGTATCTTTATTCCTACCATTTGCTGCTACAGAAAGTCTTGCTAAATTGTCCTTAAAACCTTTTCCAGGTTTGAAATAGCACCAATGATACCATTTAAGGGTGGCATCAGCGACTCTTTCTGCTGACATTTTTGTTAAGTGAACAATTTTTAAATTAGCCAAGAAAAAAGTTTGAATAGGTTTTTCATCCTTATATCCCTTTTACAGTAAGCCCTGTCTTGCAAGGTCCCCTTTCAAGCAGAGTTATGACCCCTGAATAAGAAGCCACATTGCTGTGTGCATTTTTTCCTTCTGATCCCCTTGTCCAAAACCACCCATGTTGTGATGCCATCATTTTTTTTTGTAGAATTCTTTACCTTATGAGAGGATGATCATGGTAATTATTATAGGCTACCATATATTCTCACTTACAAGTTGAAATTCTGATTACTCCTAATAAACAGCACTGACCCAGATCTGCTGGTGCTGTCTGTAATGGCGGATTTGGGTTTATGCAGTTTGCAGCTGGACTCTTACTTATAAGTGGGTACATATGGTAAATGGTATTGTGAAAATAGGGGAAGAGCAATATTGCATTTTACCATTAATCAATCAATGTTTTCTCACTAGCTTTCTTTAATTAATATTCATTAGGTATTCTGTACCATTAAGATGATTGCGACAATAATTTCAGTAAGAAATTCTTTCTACTGTAAGAATACTTAGTTACAAAGTTTTGTAATTAGGTATGAATGTATATGCTAATTTGTTCTTTACTTATGGATATTGGCTGATAATATTCCATATACCAGATGTATTTATAGATTGATAAGCTATATCATACAGCTTGAACAACCTAAAAGGGTCTTAACAATTAGCTTCTTTTAACAAGACATTATTAGAAATATGTACTCTATCAAAGTGAATTATTTGATCACTTAGACCTTGACATCTACATTCTGTCAGCGTTGACCTTGATATTTACATTCTGTCAGTGTAGACCTTGATATCTACATTCTGTCAGCATTGACCTTGATATTTACATTCTGTCAGTGTAGACCTTGACATCTACATTCAGTCAGCATTGACCTTGATATCTACATTCTGTCAGCGTAGACCTTGACATCTACATTCTGTCAGCATTGACATTGATATATACATTCTGTCAGGTAGACCTTGACATCTACATTCTGTCAGTGTAAATCTTAACATTGACATTCTCTCAATGTAGGCCTTTACATATACATTCTTTTAGTGTAGACCTTGACATATGCATTCTCTCAGTGTAGACCTTGACCTCTACATTCTGCCATTGTATATATTTACATCTACATTCACACAGTGTAGACCTTGACATTTGCATTCATACATTGTAGACCCAGATCTGCAGTAACTTAATGTAGACCCATATATCTCCTGTCACACAAAGTAAACCTAGATCTCCATGATGTTGATCCACATTACCAATCACACATCAAGCAGTGCAGAACCAGATTTACATTCACACAATTTAGACCCTGACATCTGCAATCACATGATTTAGACCCATTTCTGCAGTTACTCAGTATAGACTAAGATCTCCAGACCTACGATGTAGACCCTTACATCTGCAGTTGCACAATAAAGACCTCAATTTACATTCACTAAATGTAGACACTAACAGTGGACCCAGTTCCAAAATCACATGATGTAAACCCTGACATCTATAGTCACACAGTGTGCAATTTCACATCTGCCAGCAAATTATGTGTTTAACATAATCAGGTTCACAGTTTCAGTTAGGTGAGTTATACAAGGGGTATTTGAAGAATTCTTAATGTTAGTGCAATGTATAACAAAGTTCTTTATTACCTTTTTAATGAACAAGATGCAAATAAATCCCCTTATCCAGTCTCATTATCCAATTATTAAATTCATTTTTATCTCCATTATCCATATACTGAAAAACTGCACTTCCAACCACATGATGGCCTCGTCAACAAATCTGTGAAAACAGAATTAGCCAAAATCATTTGGAGGTATCTCATGGGTGTATGGAGGATATAGCAAAGTATGAATACTATATTCCTTATGAAGTCTATCATGATGGCATATACTATTGTGATAAATGTGAGCAAGGACTTCTTGGATACATGCATATGCTATTGTGATAAATGTTAGCAAGGATTTCTTGGATACCTGCATATACTATTGTTTAAATAACACACAATACACAGGTTCAATAGACACTTTATTGTACATATCAAATAATCTTTTTTTTGGCATAATGAGGGCAAATCCTGTCACAGCACACTGCACCAGCCCAGCTCTGAATTGTCCTTTAGGATACCTCAGGGCAAGAGTTTGTAGGGTTGTGAAGAGTGTCCGACACCAGTATGTGGAGCCTCAAGAACTGATATATATAGGGACAATGACAAATCCAATCCTGAGGATGCTATGATAACAAACATCACCCGATACTCCATACATGCACCATAGGGGGCAGGTATGAAGTATATGGGAATAATAGTCGATTTTATTTAAGTTCTAACACAAATTGGGGTTCAAAAGCAAAGATTTTGAATGAATGAAAACTTGGCAATGGCCTGCTCTTAATTGTTCTAGAGGATACCTCAGGACAAGATGTGATGGTTTGTAGGGTTGTGAAGAGTGTCCGAAATTCGACAAGTCCAATCCTGAGGATGCTATGATAACAAACATCACCTGATACTCCATACACACACCATAGGAGGCAGGTATGAAGTATATGGGCATAATAGTCAAGTACATTTAAGTACTAACACAAATTGGGGTTCAAAAGCAAAGATTTTGAATGAATGAAAACTTGGCAATGGCCTGCTCTTAATTGTTCTAGAGGATACCTCAGGACAAGATGTGATGGTTTGTAGGGTTGTGAAGAGTGTCCGAAATTCGACAAGTCCAATCCTGAGGATGCTATGATAACAAACATCACCCGATACTCCATACAAACACCATAGGAGGCAGGTATGAAGTATATGGGTATAATAGTCAAGTACATTTAAGTACTAACACAAATTGGGGTTCAAAGGCAAAGTTTTTGAATGAATGAAAACTTGGCAATGGCCTGCTCTGAATTGTTCTAGAGGATACCTCAGGACGAGATGTGAAATTTTGTAGGGTTGTGAAGAGCGTCCGACACCTGTATGTGGAGCCGCAAGGGGCTGATATGAGGTATATAGGGACAATGATAACCGAAACTTGACATGTCCGATCCTGAGGATGCCATGAAAACAAACATCAGCCGATATTCCATACATGCACTGTAGGAAGCAGTTATGAAGTATATGGGCATAATAATCAAGTACATTTAAGAACTGACACAAATTGGGGTTCAAAGCAAAGCTTTTTGAATGCATGAAAACTTGGCGATGCTGCAGTTTTGAAAGTGCTGAAAACCTTGTTCAAACACCATGACATGAATGCTCGAATTTGGGCAATGCACCAAAGAACAAAACTGGAACAGTATGCTATGCAAGAAATGCCCCAAATAAATGACATGGTGGAAGGTGGGTAGGCAGGTGGTTCTTTCTGCTGATAAATTTTGAAGTTAGATGTGGCATTGACAATTCAAACTGAAGAGCACATCTCTCTACACGCATCCCAGCTGCTGCATGAATGTCTCAATCAACTGGCAATGCTTGATCACATACTCTAAACTCAGTCATGTGATTGGTTCAACATGACAACATATCTAAATTTAGTTACTAGCTTATTACCATAATACTGACTACAATGACATCATGTCTGGCAGAGAAACCCTAGAAGAAAAAGAGGGGTCCGAAAAGGGGATAGCGAAGGATGCACTGTGTATCATTCAAACTATATTTAATCAATTAAATTACAATGATAAATGTTAGCAAGGATTTCTTGGATATATGTACTATTATGATAACTGTAAGCAAGGATTCTGAGATACATTGATAAATATAAGCAAAGATTTTTTTGGTTACCTGTAACCTTTTATGATAAATGTTAGTGAGCAAGGATTTCTTCATTACATGCCTGTGCTATTGTGATAAATGTGAGTAAGGATTTCTTCATTACATGCATGTACATGTACTATTGTGATAAATGTGAGTAAGGATTTCTTTATTACATGCCTGTGCTATTGTGATAAATGTGAGTAAGGATTTCTTTATTACATCCCTGTGCAATTGTGATAAATGTAAGGATTTCTTCATTACATGCCTGTGCTATTGTGATACATGAGTAAGGATTTCTTCATTACATGCATGTACTTGTACTATTGTGATAAATGTGTGTAAGGATTTCTTTATTACATGCCTGTGCTATTGTGATAAATGTGAGTAAGGATTTCTTTATTACATGCCTGTGCTATTGTGATAAATGTGAGTATGGATTTCTTCATTACATGCATGTACTATTGTATGTGAGTAAGGATTTCTTCATTACATGCCTGTGCTATTGCGATAAATGTGAGTAAGAATTTCTTTATTACATGCATGTACTATTGTGATAAATGTGAGTAAGGATTTCTTCATTACATGCATGTACATGAACTATTGTGATAAATGTGAGTAATAATTCAACAATTAGAATAATGTTTAAAATGTGGTGAGAGATGTCATTACTGTTTGTGCTCCAGTCTTTGTGCTCTAATTAAAATTACCCACCCCCACCCTGAACAAGCATTCATTTTATATATATATATATATATATATATATATATATATATATATATATATATATATATATATATATACATATATATATAAGTAGATATATATATATAGAAAATAACAAATACAAGTGTAAAGATGTTCAACAGATGTCATTTCCTTTTTAGCCATAGGTAATAAAATGTATTCTGTGTAATTCATGTTGCTTTTGTTTTTCATTTAGTTTAATAGTAGTAATGATTTAGTTTAATGATTAAAAGAACAAATTAGTTTAAAGGAAGAAAAAATGAAATTAACACTGATCCTAGCTACCTGAGGTGAATAATAAACAAAATGTTAAAAAAAACACACACAAATGTAAATTCTTCACTAAGAATTATCAAAAATAATGTGCACAAAGCATCTAACAGCTTAAGTGGCCTAGTGGTTAGAGCATCCACTTTCAATGAGAGAGGTTATGGGTTCAATCCCCGGTCGAGTCATACCAAAGACTTACAAAAATGGTACTAACAGCTTCCTCACTTGTTGCTCAGCATTAAGAGGTTAGTGTTAGGACTGGTATTCCTGGTGTCAGGATAATGTGACTGGGTGGGATATCATGCTACATGTCTGTGGCATGATGCCCCAGTGCTAGACTAGACATTACTATAAACTGCCACACTGCGGACATCATAGTGATATGACTGAAAAATTGATAAAGCTACTTTAAAAATCATAGTGATATGACTGAAAAATTGATAAAGCTACTTTAAAAATCATAATCTATACTGACATGTATAAATTTGTTACTTGTTATGCTTTTCACTTTATCAGTACTCATCAAATTAACTATTCAAAATGGTAATACAACTTTTAAATCTATATTTGAAAGATACACTGTTTGATAAGACAAACATTTGTTATTTATTATAATAATATTATTATAATAATTTGATGTACTTGTATAAAAACAAAATTTGTATCAACATCACTTTTGCAATGGGGTTTTGTATATTTAGTTTTCATGAGATAATTTAAGTTAAAGAATCATTACAGAGTTAATTGATATCTTATAAGACTTCTATAGCATGGATCCAGACACATTAATTGGCATTGGCACCGACATGTTTTATAATTTATAAAACTGTTTCTTTGCTGCTTCTGTTTTATAAACACATGTTTAATGATTAAAGACATAATAAATAAATAAATAAATGTTGCTAATAGCCCATATGTTCATTTTCACAGAAATTTTCTTTACAAAATTGTAGAATTTAACTATTATATATAATTTGAGGTCCATTCCATATAATGCTTGTAACTGTTTTTAAAGTTGTAGTGTTGTTTTTTTTAATGTGTTAAATATACTTCTGTATGATTTAAATGCTAATGCATAAATTTAGTCTCTTTAATTTCAGTGAATTAATATTATAAATATGTATTCATGACAGATAATGTCAGTTATGGTTTTTTTCTCATGTGATTCATTTATAATTAACTGCATTAACATCGATTTGACAGGATTAAACTTATTCATTTCATACTGATTTCAACTAAACAGTTGTCTTCATTCAAATGTATGAAAAAATGCTATAATATAAAATATTTGTGACTTGTGAAGAAAAAATCATGCATTAATCCATTGTTAAAAATTTACATGTTACCAAACTTTAACTTATTTTATAATTAAAAGGTAACCACTGTAAATCAAAAGAATAAATGAGAAGATGGATAATCTTTTCTTGTAATACTTCTTGTGGCTTGTTTTTTTGAAGTTGAATTATTGATGAGCTTGATAAAATTTATGTATGTCTATAATTTATTGCTGACAATCTAAAATATCTGCAACATTTTGAATGCATGCAATCGATCTGAAATGATATATGACATGGGATTGTCAACTACAAAAATTGTACAAGGAGTGAAAACTCTTTCAGTATGGAAGAATGTTTTCCAAGTATTACAAAATTTATATAGATCAGTATTTAGTTGCTGAGGATCTAATGTGTTTTGTATTGCTTGCCTAATTCAAACTGTGAATATCAATCAGATAGTCCAAGTCAATTCACATAAGGGGTCGTCCATAAAAAAAACAACACCTGCAGATAATACCTGTTTTCCTAACCCCCACTTCCCTTGCCCTCTTTTGTCCATATGTTGCTTACCCCTCCTCCTCCAGACCTATTTATTAATGCCAACCAATTCATATATATTCTGTGGCACGAATCTGAATCATACAAACTGAAATAAACAAATAATTTATACTTAGGGATCACTCATAAAGGACATCTGCAAAACATAATGGAATGCATGCAGTAGACCTGGAGCAGCTTTTCAACACAGAATATCATAACAAAAAAATGCTAGATTGCAGACGTCCACAAGGTCCATTTTACAACCCCTCCCCCCTTTCTCCGCAGTTGTCCACATTTGAACAAACTCCTTTCCCTCATTTTTGCAGACGTCCTTTATGGATGATCCCTAACACAGACATAATCCAGTTCAAGACTAGACCATTCATCACAATTAATATGTTGCCACTTACCACGAAACCAGTTATCAGAACTAATATGTTGCCACTTCCCACAAAACCAATCATCAGAACTAATACGTTGCCACTTCCCATTAAACCATAATAAGGACTTTTACATTACCACTTCCCACGAAACCAGTTATCAGAACTAATATGTTGCCACTTCCCACAAAAACAGTTCTCAGAATATGTTGCTACTTCCCATGAAACCACTCATCAGAACTAATGTTGCCACTTCCCACGAAACCATCATAAGAACTTTTATGTTACCACTTTCCACTAAATCAATTATCACAACTAATATGTTGCCACTTCCCATGAAACCATTTAACAGAACTAGTATGTTGCCATTTCCATGAAACCAATTATCAGAACTAATATATTGCCACTTTCCATGAAACCAATTATCAGAACTAATATATTGCCATTTTCCATGAAACCAATTATTAGAACTAATATGTTGCCACTTCCCACGAAACCATTTAACAGAACTAATATGTTGCCACTTCCCATGAAACCAATTATCAGAACTAATATATTGCCATTTTCCATGAAACCAATTATCAGAACTTATGCATTGCCACTTCCTATGAAACCAATTAGAACACATTACTTAACACAATACAGTCATAGATGAAACTTTATGGTATGTTGTGTTGCAGGGGTGGGGTGGGGTTGGGTGAGGTGGGAGTGAAATATTGGCATTTAATAACTTATTGTTCCTGCAAATAGCTAGCACTGAATTGATTGATGCAGCTATAAATAAACATATTATCACCCTCAGTTTAATACTTTATTTTATCTTTACTCATTTAATTGCACACAATCATAGTGTGATCATCTATAAGTTTGCAAGATTTGTTTGATCAGTGCTTCTAAAGTTAAACATATTATCAGTGCCTTTTTAATACTTGGTTTAATCAGTGTTCCCCTTCTTAATTTCATTGCACACAATAATATCAAGGTCATTTGACCATCAGTTTGCAAAAACACTCTGATCAATGCTACTGTATTAAGGTACTTTTGTGTTCAGTTTATTGAATTAAATATCATTGTAAAAACAAAATATAATTATTACTTTAAATAACTTTGTAATTGTTGGTTGATCAATGAAGTGTTATTATATTATATATTTAAATGTAATAATCAGAAATCAAAATGTTATGGACTCGATATGTAATGTCAAATGAAATATTTATAATTTTAATTTTATTTTAATTTAAATTTTAATTTCTAAAATTTTCATGTGTTAGATTTGAAATAAAATGATTTGCTGGTTGAGATAAAAATCCAATAAGTCAAGTATGTTTTAATATTACATTGCGTAAAAATAACTCTTTACACAATTTTTATTACATTTAAATATAATGCAAAAAACATGATTTGCATAAAAAAATTAATTAAAGTCAATATTCAGTTTATGTATATTACTGTTTGATAGTGTTCATATTCAGCCATGCTGGCCTGATTTATGAAAATTTCAAAATTGTTTTCAAATATATTAATTTTCTTTATTGTAAACTTGGAAATAAGAAAAAGATAGTTCATATCTATTTTTTCTAATGCAACATAGAAATTTACAAGGCACTATCTCACATAAATTACAAGAACTGACATTCTCTTACTATCTAATGCAATTATCAAATTTTCTGATATTTTTTGTAATATATGATACCTGAAAGCATATAATTTGTATATTACATGTATCAAAAGCATCTTTTGGGATATTTGCATGAAATTTGGGTATTTCTGGTAACCTATTAAGTTTGTTCTTGTGAGTACCAGAGGCAACAAAAGGTAGTGTAATAATTGTTGACACTAAAATTGATAACTTCTGTGAATCTTTTTTGTTGCACATCAAAAGAAATACTTAATAGGTTCTGTAAACTGTTGCCAGAATTAAAAACTAAGAATAAACCAATGGCAGACCTTTTGTTGTCACCGAGATCATCTTTATTACCAAAGTTTTCAGGATCACTTCTCAGTCATGTTGCATGGCATCAAAATACATTTCAAGATCATTCTGGGAGAAGCACAAGTGATGAGTGATGTTAGTTAAGGTGTATTGTCTGCAGTGTTTATGAGAAAATCTCATTATTGAAGAACAGATAGCACCACAGCCATAATGTTATTTATTACTGAATGTTCTGTAGTGGGCAAAAAATTGAGGCATATATTGTACTGTTTTTAAAATCCAAGTGTTTTCTTGCTATGGTGTAAATGTGGGCATGGCTGATACATTGATTTTGGTTGACAACACCTACATGCTACCCAGCAAGCTTACACCAGTCAACAGCAACATTATATCATCATCAATATTATTTATAACAGTCAGCTAACATCAACATTATGTCAACAACATTATTTACAGCATTCAACCAATATTTGTCCCAGCATAGCAGAGATCAATTGCCAATAATTTCATCATGGGGAAACCTATGGACAGGTTCTAATTAAAATAATACAACAGAAAAAGCATTAATTGTTCTGAGGAAATTCAGTATTTTTCACTTTTTTGTCACAATCTTCCATTTTGTTGCCATGACATATTTAACCATTTGATTTTATGTCTCTTTCCAAGAAGATCTTTTTGTCTGGTGACCACGGCAGAAATAATCCTTACAATGTATATGATGACCATCTGGCACAAAGTTAACTTTCCTGCTGTCAGTGGTTCCCTGAATCTTGATTTTAATAGGTACAGACAATCAAGCAAAAAAAAAACAAGGACAAGAAAACAAAAAATGGGAGCTGAATTCAGTTATAAACAAGCTGTAAAAGAAATATAAAAGGGGAGGGTGGGAGAGGTTTATTTTTTAAAAAATAATTTTGCAACTGAGAAATATAAAAGGGGAGGGTGGGAGAGGTTTATTTTTTAAAAAATAATTTTGCAACTGAGAAATATAAAAGGGGAGGGTGGGAGAGGTTTATTTTTTAAAAAATAATTTTGCAACTGACAAGTTCTGATAACTACAAGCCCCCACTATTCTACTCATGGTAGAAGTCTGCAAGGTATCATAATGATAAATTTGTGCTGTTAAAAGGATGGTAACTTTGTCAAGTTTGGTACTCATTTCCTCGCTAAACAGTGACACCAATACTGAACCAAGCATCTTAGAAAGGAACAAAATTGCAGAATAAAAACACAATTTCAATATTACAACATTGCCAATGCAATGGCTATTATGAAGAGAAAAGATGACATTATGTAGTACTAAAGTTAGCCTATTTCTGTACTTGGCACTCACCAATTGACCTATAGAATGCAGAGGTAATTGAATTGTATTGCAAAAAAATACTTTTGATTTGATATCCCTGGTTGTAACCTTACATCATGCTGATGATTTGATGAGTTTAATTTTAAGTCTGAATTTTTGGTTCAAGATCAGATGTATATATTGCACAGATTTGTTAATATCTAAAAGTCAAGTGGTATCCTAAACTTTCTTCCATACACTAAAAACTGTTAAATTAACTTCCTCATTTTTTCACTTATAATACATTGCTCCACTCCGTTTGTCCAAACCAATACAGGTATACAAAAATCTTTGTATGTAATGAAAATTTTGCAGTCATTGAACTTGAAAAAGATCATCACTTACAATTATGGTTGTGGCTTTTAAGGTATGCAACCCAAAATGTTAATAATACCATTGTTAGCCTCCTTATTCAGCATCAATCAAATGACAGGTAAATATTTTCAGGTATACTCAAGTTACTTAAAGTAAGTTATGGTTTCCTTGGGTTTAATGTGGGTCAGGCACTGATGCATTTTAATATAGTATTAACTTAAAGTGGTATCTTCTCCAACTTATTATAAGTTATGTACAGTGAAATCTGTCTTGAAAGATCACTGCTATGTGAAACCACCTGTCTTGAAAGACCATATTCGCAATGCACAAACTTAATGATTATATAGCATTGTGACCTGTTATGAGAGAAACTTATGGTCTTGAGAGACCATAAGTTTCTGGCAAAAAGGGTGGTCCTTCAAGACAGGTTTTACTGTACTAACAATATGTTGGCATCATCACCATTTCTTCTGCTAAAAATTGCTACAGAAATGTTCATGCCTTTGAAAGAGAAATGTAAGCAACATACATTTTAACACCCATAATAAATATGTATTGGTATATACTTGCTTATTCTGAATGCTTGTGATTTGCCATCATTAATATGAACTGAAGCATATAGGCTGAAAGCATTCTCCAACTTGTTCAAGTATTGCCTGAATGAGACCTTTCATTCAGGTACCATATATACTCGCTTATATGTCGAGGCAAACTACAAACAACAATGATCCTGATATGCCATAGCATAATGAGCCTGCAGATCATGGTCTCTTTGTTCTACTTACTACTCCTAACAAATTGCACAGACCCAGATCTGCTGGTGCATTATGGTTGTGTGCAGTTGGTCTCAATAGGAGAGTATAAATGATACGTATTTTGCCCCAAATTTCGTTGAATTCTTCAGATAAATATGTTTATGGCAATCTTACCGACTTTGTCATGTGTCAATCATTACTCCTCAGCTCTATTAAGATCAAATGGTTTGAATAGACAGTTGCTTCGGACAAACTGACAAAGGCATTAATTATTGCTCATCCAGTCATAACTGCTGCAGTTTCTATTATTGCCATGAGAATCGCAATCTTCTGTTAGGTTTCCAAAGGATTTTTAAATCAGTTTTTGTTTATGTTCTCACTAGTCTCTTTTTGTATTTTCATAGATCTTGCTTGCTCTATAACTGACGTTCAGTTCAATAGCAGACGTATTCCCCATTGTTCCCTCCTCCTGCTGATGTCCTTCAAATTGTTTTCACTAAATGTGTTTTGTATCTGGTTATCAGTATAAATCAATTATAAATTGCATCAGTTAATTTGTCAAGTTCATGTAAACTGACTGTACGGTTATTACTGAGGATTCAAGTTCATGTAAACTGACTGTACGGTTATTACTGAGGATTCAAGTTCATGTAAACTGACTATGGTTATTACTGAGGATTCAAGTTCATGTAAACTGACTGTATGGTTATTACTGAGGATTCAAGTTCATGTAAACTGACTGTATGGTTATTACTGAGGATTCAAGTTCATGTAAACTGACTGTATGGTTATTACTGAGGATTCAAGTTCATGTAAACTGACTATGATTATTACTGAGGATTCAAGTTCATGTAAACTGACTATGGTTATTACTGAGGATTCAAGTTCATGTAAACTGACTATGGTTATTACTGAGGATTCAAGTTCATGTAAACTGACTGTATGGTTATTACTGAGGATTCAAGTTCATGTAAATTGAATGTATGATTATTACTGAGGATTCAAGTTCATGTAAACTGTACGGTTATAACTGAGGATTCAAGTTCATGTAAACTGACTGTACGGTTATTACTGAGGATTCAAGTTCATGTAAACTGAATGTACGGTTATTACTGAGGATTCAAGTTCGTGTAAACTGACTGTACGGTTATTACTGAGGATACTTTTGCATAATGAAGTATCTTTTGAATCATCTTTTTCTATCAATGTATAAATGTTTAGTTGGACCTCACAGTGGTATATTTCCTTGCATTCTGTACTTTATTTATTTTACATGGAAGCATAGGTTACCAGCATGCCATGAAAATGTATTTTTCATCTTCATCTCTTATGATTATACTTAGTATGGTATTAATACATCTATGTCATTGTTTGTAACGTCCCAAATATGGTGGATCAACTGCAAGCTTTAGTAACATCTTTAAAGGCTTACTATATTTAACAGTAAGGGATGATCTGAGTGTTGTGTGGCAAGATGGATTCATGTTTTTGTTTCACTTTGACAAGTTGTTTATCTAGAGAAAGGTTTGTCAACTGAATACAGAGTTCATGTTCTGCTAGCATTGTATTCTCTATTTTAAACTCGATTATGAGATGTTCAGATTTATTTCAGATAAATGTTTCCTGTTAGATAGTTTTGAATTGGCTTAGTAAATTTCGTTAGTGTCATTTGTTGATGGTGGACTTGTAAATTTCATTAGCATTCTTAAAACCCTACTTAATGCAATTCTGAGAAAGAATTTAAATGCCACATGAGTAAATTCTTTTGAAGATTTCATTTGTTTCATTACTTATTTTGTTAATTTTCTAACAAAAATGTCAGCCAATTAGACGTACTCAATGGTTGTATCATTTTGTACTTTGCTTGATGACTATTCGTGATTCATTTCAACGTCTTTTACCACAGTGTTTACAACCCTGTACAGAAGCAACTTTAAAGTCCAAGAGTATTTTGAGAAACGTCCATTGCTAAAGATTTCATATGCTTGCATATCGGCCCTCTCTGTCTGTCACTTGTCATCCTCGCGACTTTAATAAACTATAAAGAGTAAATATATTGTTCTAGCTCCTGTAATGTATAGGCACATTGCTCAATAAACCATTCCTTAATTTTAGCGTCGTTCTGTCTAATTTAATTTGTTCCCATAATTGAACTAGATTTTCGTAACCAATTGCATTTTCAGGGTCATAGTAAGTATGTCTTATCTACTGATTTATGTAGGTCAAGTCAGATGTGGATGTGTACTTTTGGATCATTGCTTAAAACTATAAAACCTAAAAAGAATATTTTACGCCTGAATAGTTGTGATTAGGTTTTATTAACAAGCCTTTTGGACATTCATTTACAACACATATTTTTTTTTTCAACAATCTGCAACATTTCTTTACGTCTTTCAAACATACAAGTTATTTCAGATTTACGTAACATTTTGATGTTTATGATTTTTAAAGGGCTATTATATCTACTGCAGCAACATTTTGTTGTTTTCGATCTAACGTTGCTACCAATAAATTATATGTCTGTTTATGTTGAATCATTGTAGAATAAGCTTTTAACTAAAATCTTCAAAATTGTACTCTGATTGTAGTCGAATGAAGTTTATATCTTTACTCACATCAAATACGTTATATATCCCTTCTTCATATTTTACAATTTAATCCATCTTTCTGTCTCAGTTTTATCTTGATTTTATTTGTGTTATCATCATTAAATGCAATACGGGAACCATAAAAATTTTTTCCCAGAACATTGCATTTCATTCTCTTTTACATTTTTTTTTGTAACACAAACAGCTTTGGTCTCGCATCTATTCCATCCAAATATGTCAAGAAATACTTTGTATCTCTTAATACTAACCTTACTTCTTTATATTAAACTCATGGAAAGTGTTGAATTCAATACTGTGTGGCTTTGTTCCATAATTGATATTTTATCCACCAAAAAAAGTACTACATATCGATGTCAGAGACATCGTACCAATGTATAGTATGGACGTTTAAATGCTAAACGCCAAGTACCATTTTTATAAGTCTTTGGTATGACTCAACCGGGTTTCGGAACCGCGACCTCCCGAATCCGATGTTGACGCTAAAACCATTGAGGCCACCTGAACGGTCAACATACGGTAAATACCTAGCTTCTAACAAGCAAGAAAATATATCACTAGGAGGTAAATCCTTCAGTCCAACACATTCATTGTATCAAATGCATATCTAGGAATAATAAACCTGAGCGAATTCTACAAGTGACAAGTTTGTATACCAAACCTAAATGCAATATCAAAATTGTATTTTTTGTTGTTTGAAATAAAGTTGAAAGGAGATGCTGATATCTAAGCGGTAAAGAATTTTAGGCTAACGCTTGTGAAAGACATTACAATATCATGCGGAAGCGATTGTTTTTCAACCGGAGTAACTAAACTATCTTTACGACATACAAAGATTTTTGTGGACACTTATATCAGTTAGAACATTGCAAAAGAACACACACAAAAAAAACACACGGTACTAAAGCTTTACAACTGTTTTGTTCAGAAGACGTTTAGACTTGACCACTTAACTTCCGATTCCTACTGGTCTTTGTCCACTGCATCCATGTAACTTCTCAGGACTTCACATAAAGTTGCATTTGAAGTGATGGAATGTGATAACTACGACTATGAACACCAGAAGTGATTTGCAGCATGATTATTTCAGAATCAATTACCTAATCGGTAAATGATAAATGATAGAGAGAGGAGGGGGGGTCATTGACATAGCATCAAATACAACTTCAACGAATCTTTCTCGCGATTTTTGTAAAATGAACTTAAGGTGGATAGAGAAAGTAGCCCAGCAATGTTAAACAAATCACTGACGATGGAAGGTATCCCCGCTCGGCAATACCACCGAACCTTAATACCACAGAAGTCACGAAGTATTTCTCCTACAAAACTACATACAAATTAGTAACGTAAGTATTAACGTTTTTACTGATAGCCATTGTATCTGGCTCGATTTAAAAATTTGATTGATTAGTAGTAACTTAAAATCTGCTTTGCATATCAAGGTATTCGCTTTCTAATCAGCTGGAAAGAAAACGTAGTTACTTGCCAAATGTATATTTATTTTACTGTGATGGTCAGGCAAACAGTACAGATTTAGCATATGATTTAGGCATAAATATATGGTATCCGTCTCGTGAAACGTCAAAGCCTTTGTGTGGAGCAAATGTGTGTGTATGCCGTACTTAACTGAAAGCCTCGTATCATTGTGTGGAGAAATTGGAAAGATTATCTTCCAGTCTTCACTGAAAATGATCTCATCAGAGATTATTTAACAGATATTGTAGATACTTTTAAACAGAACAAAAAAAAAACAATCTTGAAATGAACTTGAATTTCCTTTCCACTACAATATGCGTGTACCATAGAGGTATTGCTTTTGGCATATGCACGTGTCCGTAACGTAATGTGTTTATGTTATCAACCAAAAAGGGAAAACAAAGAAATATTGTCGTCATAAAGACAACTTATTTTTTTATTTCAATGCTAATGATTCAATGATTTTGCTATATTAATAAATTTATTTTCTGGTGCGTTCGTATGTTTGTGTGTGTGTGTGTGTGTGTGTGTGTGTGTGTGTGTGTGTGTGTGTGTGTGTGTGTGTGGTTCTTCTTATAAACTATTGGCAAACATGTCTGGCTGATCACCGAGTAACCACCGTTATTCAGATCCACCAAATTGGCAGATAAGAATATATATATATATATATATATATATATATATATATATATATATATATATATATATATATATATATATATATATATATATATATAATGACATTTTGTTCCACAAGACAAATAAGGGGCTAAAGATACCGCTATACCAACAAAAATGCAAAATACATATGATAACATACGAAATCTTTATTTGTGAATCGACTTTGGTGTGATATTAGAAAGGACTCTGACCAGTGGCAGATATCGTTGCCGCTCTAATCAGATCATCATTTTTCGTGTCTTAAATGCTTGTATGCGTTTTATCTGTAAAGAAATGAATTCGACGATTAGACAATTATATAAAATATAAATTTTATAAAACAAATATGCATTTATCACAAATGTGGTCATACTCTATGATACATGTGTTCAAATTTATAAAAGAGAAATTCCTGAACCTCATATATATATATATATATATATATATATATATATATATATATATATATATATATATATATATATATATATGTGTGTGTGTGTGTGTGTGTGTGTGTGTGTGTGTGTGATGGTCAAGAGGAATAGTAGGCTGGGGAGGAAGGAGCAGAGTGGTCTTATACATAACTCACATTTCACTTCTGCCCGCGTGAGTTCAAGACTCCGCTTGACCATCGTGTGTAAGAAAGCTTGCCAGTAACTTCCGTAACGTTTATATTTTCCAGGGGACTTCCCGGGTTCTTCTTCCACCAAAGACACTGGCTGCCATATATAGCTGTCACGTGCTGAAAATGTCGTTTAAATCCCACAAAACCAAACCAAAACCACTGTCTGGTTTAGAAAGTTTTGAAAATTATGGGCAAATTACTGGCGCAGGATATTATAGGCCTAAAGCATATAAAATTAAAACTGGTTTTTAGGGAATTGGATTTTAAAAAAGACCTTGATTCCGATCAAGTAGACCATTTAATGAATTGTCTAATGCACGTGCGTAGATACATGCACGCATATATACATGCATGCATGCATGCATACATACATACATACATACATACATACATACATACATACATACATACATACATACATACATACATACATACATACATACTTTGTATATACAGATCGATGGATGATAAATAAATTGAACAAAAGTAACAACTATGTAATTAGAAATGCAAAATAAATTCATAAAGTAAAATGGAAAAGATAACATAGAGTATTGTAAATATGCTAGACGGGTTAATGACTCATTTAATATTCTTAGGTAAGCTACCTGTCAGGAGGGACATTTTGTGATGTCACTTAATAATTACAGGCTCGACGCTTTCAGAGCAGTCTTACGATTTCCGATGGTCAATAAAATTGCTGTTTATTTAAAACATACAGAATATAAGAAGACATCGAAAATTAATTGCAGAGCATTTATATAAGCCGATAACCAGTTTTGGGGGGTTGCAAAGGGAGTGTGGAATGGAATTCGTAAAATTTGTCGTTATGCATTGACAGGTCATAATCACTGTACTTTCGAAAATCTAGCACAAAAATACCGTCTAGACGTAGTGCTTTTTTTTTTTACAGGATATAAAACTGTTTCAAAATTGTATCCAAGCACAAAAGCGAAGTCACGCCTTTGTCCTCTCTATAATATTTCTCAATGAACCAGAACGTATTCTAAGGAGTTCGCCTTGTATGTATGTGCATGTATGTGTGCGCGCACTCTCTTTGCAGGTAGCTGTTTATTTCCTCTGAAATATCGTTCACATTTACCACATTTAAATATACCTACCTTAGTCCCAATGACCATAATAACCACCGTAGTAACCGTTGCCATTGCCGTTGTCATAGCCGTTGTCGTAGCCGCCCCAATATGGCCGCCATGGATATGGCCTTGGCCAATAGCCGGGAAGAGTGGCGCTGACTGCAACCAAAAGGCACACCAGTAACAAGATGGCTACTTTCATCATCTTTGATGATCTGGAAAAGAGGTTAAATTTACAATCCAAGAAAATAAATGTAATGATATTATTGAACTTTGACATTTTTAAAAAAATTTTTTATCAATAGAAAATACAAACTGTTGGTTTTGCGTGGTTAATACAGAGAAATTGATGATTATATTACTCTCTAACAACCGCAAAATTCTCAACTTTATATGCCCCATAGTGTCCGCTGTTTATCAAAATATATCAAAATAAAGCATTTGAGTAAAAAAAACCCCACAAATTCGCAAGAGGTTAGATTTTTACTTTTACAATAAGTGCTTAGTATTCACAAATGCCATTTTTAATTGCCTAAACAATCAAAGAGAAGTCATTTCGTCAAGTGTCCACACACACATATACACAGACAGACAGACAGATAGACACACACACTGGCTTATAAGTCTGCTCCAACTGCAAACGTCATAGACCCAGATCTGACGTCGCATCATAGGTCCTTACAGCTAGTTATGAGTAATAAGTAGAACAAACAACATAGGAATTTATTTATCTGATAATTGAATTATCGATTTAATCGAAGCCAGTTTATTTACATAATCATATTTCCAGAGATAATACAGTTGTTGAGTTATCATCGTGTACATGAAAATACAAATTACAAATCTGTGATATTTACTGTTCAGAAAATGGTTAACCAATGGATAACCTGCTCAACTATTAATCATTTTATATATTTTGCATCGCGTTATTCAGCCAATCAGAAGCTTCCATTTGATGATACTATTCATTTTTAATAGATGGTTCACTTCTTAAGACGTTGAAAACGATGAAAATTCCTTCTAGTATGTTTTTGTCTGTCTAACATAAAATAAATGTATCGCAAATAGTACAAATGAAATTATATAGATTTGCGTCACAAAATACATTCGCGAATTTCGGTAATTACAGAATTTTTTAATTTTGGAGCAAGATGAACCAACTGGTTTTGTCTGGAACGAAGGCTGTTACCTGATAGTTAAAATAAACCACTCGAAAACAAAAGATACATTGACAAACATGCAGATTGCGATATAGCAATTTTTTTCTAAGTTGTTTACAGATCATGCCTTTTGTTTACCCTCTGTCCCCGTCCTTTAAATATAAGGTTGTACAATTACTGTGATTTCATTAATCCTTGAGACATAATAATAATATTTGAAATTAAAATAATTATCAATTTCATTTGTAAAAAAAAAACATAAAGCTCCTAACCAAACATATCTTACACATCATAGAAACATTCTTCAGGTATGAATCTGTTTTGAGAAGCCCATACATATATCATTGAAACTTATCATTCCGCACCTAAGGAATAAACTTGTACTCTCATTGCGACTCAGCCAAATTATAAAAATCCTGACGGTGTGTCAGGATAATCTTTTCTCCATTTAATTTTAGGTAATAATTGTCATCATTAAAAAGCTGGTTTTACTTTAATTTTTACTTGACATTATCAACCAGTTATGACAATATAGGCGTTCTTTTAATAAATGTTTTTGTAAATTTCTGTTCGCAATGTCCATAACTCGAATGTCCTCGATGCGTTAATCAATGGGTCTTCCTGCTGAATATGCAAGTTTTGAAGAAAATGCTTTCAATAATACCGTTACAGCATTATTTAGGTGTATAATGCGGTTTGATCACTACCTGAAGTTGTTTTCACCCTAGCTGAATGAGTTTTCACTTCAAAGTACCCTGATATAAAATCACATTATATATCCTCTATTTCACCATTTCTAGATTGATTTTAATCTTTTGGCATAATCAATACCGTTAGTACATAACTCACTTTATTGGATCATATCACAAAGGGATAATACAGTACAGCCAATAGCTTGGTATATTGATAAATTTTGGTGTTGATATGCTCGACTAAAAAACCTTAGCTGTTAACAATCTTCAGCTTTCATTTGGTACAAATATGGAAAGCATTAAACTGGCCTGAACTTGATTATAAAAACCTATTTAAAAATTAAAATCAACTGAATTATAACAGACTCGTTTAAACTTTCGCTTAAACCCCGTCATATTAATTGTAACTCGACTAGTTCAAAGAGGCACTACTTAATTGGACCCCTTGACTTTGAGAAAACAAGCATTTAAAAACACTAATTAGAATTTGATTATAATTTACATAAAATTAATTAAATTTCTTATTGCGAGATTACAAGTTAGAAAATTTTCCATAATTTGAAGTCATAAAATAAAATATTTTCTACCATTGAGAAAGTAAAGTATATTGTATAAAAAGAACATAACACGTATTCTTTACACTTGTGTATTGATCGGCATTTTGAGACCAGAAATTCAAGTGGCGAGATGAAAAGAAGATTCTTAATATATCATTTCAGTTTCCCAACATTTATAAATCATACTAACAATGTTATTAAAGTTTTATATATATATATATATATATATATATATATATATATATATATATATATATATATATATATATATATATATATATATATATAATAAATAATTATCGAAAATTCCGTTGTAACTATTTTAAAAATTTTATTTTGTCCAGCTTTATAGCTGTCGCTGTCATGAACACGAAACACCAATTCTATATATTTATCTATTATATATATTTATCTATTATATATATTTATATAATTTATATATTTATCTCGTTTACGAAGGAAAATAACATGATATGGAAATATATAAAATTTTCAAACCAAGAAAGTAAATGGTTCTTACCTTTTATGGATCGTATCCCTTCTAATAACCAGGACCCAATGAATCAAACAGATCGGCAACAGTTGTTTATACAGGCACCTATTAACGGCACGTGATTTTATACACATGATTTATATCCTGTCATTCTCGTTCACTTATTTTACCAAACCCATTTAATGTCACGTTACAACCATTAATAAGGAAGGCGTTTTTTTGAATCAAAATTATGACAATGAGATTAATTCATTTAGAAAATGTATGCAACGGTTATTTTTATTTTATATGATTTTCTCCGTTGATTTAAAAATGAAAAACTTCCCACATGACATTTTAAATGAACCGAACTGACAGAACATAACTTTACTGCCAGCTCACAATTCTAGTCTTAAAAAAGCAAAATAATTACGAGACTAGGCACAAATTCAAGTAATTAATGGTAAAAGAAGATAGATAAGAGAAAAGGTAAAAAGATGTTCTGATAAAAATTATGGACATACATTATTAGTAAATGGAATGAAACGGTACCAGACGTGACGATAGCTTGAGTTAGCATCAGTAAGTTAAAATTTGCACTGTTTGAATAAATGAAGATAACAGACCCTTTCTGATAGTCATTGTGACTGGTAGTTAAGCCAAAGTATCAGTTACAAAGCAAAAGTAAAACATGACCACTGTTAAATCGTATAAATAAATATTTTAATTTTTTAGTGGTAATGACTGACTGTTGGCAGTGTATTTGCTACTGTTGTCGTAAAAGGCATCATAATTGTTTCGTTTCAATAAAATAATAAGCAAGGTGTTCTCCGTTTGATTGTACTCTTTTCTCTCTTTAATGGGATACCACAGTCCTTTAATGTACTCAAATTATACGACTTTATGGTAAGATCAATTTACTTTGTATATTTATTGAAACGACTTTTGCTTGGTAGAAACGTTATTTCCGCGCAAATGTTGCACACACGCCACCCGCACAACACAAGAAAGCCAGTGAAGTTTCAGTTTCGTTCACTTTAGCTCACCGTAGGAATTGTTTGTAAATCCCATTTTACAATGAAGTGTGATTGAGAGAAAAGCAAGATGCATGTGAGCAATAAGATTATAAAATTAATATTTAAAAAAGTTAGATTGACGAAAGTAAATAGGTAAGAAAGAAACTGCGCATAATTAACGCTGGAAAACTATTGGTTGATGCAGATAACACAGTTACAATTATATTGAAAACAATGTTATGTTAAAATAATACAAAATGCAGAATTGTTTATAAAATGACTTTAAAACTACTTAGTTGTAATTCCATAGTAAATTCTACATCTGAATAATTTGTAGCGGACAATATTTTACCAACCTCCCCAGAGCTGAATATAAAATTTGTAACTATGAAATCCAAAGCAATCCCATTGGGAGCTGAAACAACCATGATATACAAACAACATCAAATATCAAGAAATTATCAAGTTTTATCAAAATAATAAACAATACAAAGAAAAGTTAAACTTGAATTCTCCGACTAACTAATGCTAATATTGTCTTGTGTAGAACATGTGTGAATGCATTCATCATAAATGCTAGTCGTGACGAATTATTATACCATGGTTATTTAATAGAACATGACCTAACAGTTATATCTAGCATATAGCTACTGAAGCTATGAACACATTATTCATAATGGGAAAGTATGCACGAAGGCGGTTGATGAGGTGATAGAAGAAAATAAAAAAAGATATGAATGCTAATATACGAACCGTATTTGCAAGAAGTGTTTGCAAGTGACACTAAGAATGATACCTCATATATTCGTATCCCATAAAATTATATCCCATTGGCTGAAAGAGTCAGGCGACGCCACTGGGTGGGGAGTTGTCTCGTTGGTCCATATGGTTTGTACCATTTACGGCACCAAATATAATCCATTCAACACATCATCATAAATATCCTTGCACTAGAGCAAATTATTTTATGACTAGAGGATAGCCAGAAATCAAGTTACAATGTGTGTGAGCCATAAGATTATAAAATTAATCTTTTGTACAATTTAGGTTGAGGACAGTAAGGAAGAAATTTAGAATCTGAACATAAGGAATAACGCTGGAAAATGACTGGTAGAGGCAGACCACACAGGCAACAATTTTATTGCAAGCGATATTATGTTAATACAATAAAAATGCTTAAAGTTGTTTATAAAATAACGTTTCTAGAGAACATGACAAAACTGCTTGGTTGTAATTCCATAGTAAATTTTGCCTCTAACAAATTGGTAGCTGATGAAATTTTACCAACCTACCCAACCTGGATGTCAAATTTTCAACTATGAAACCCAAAACAATCTTTTGGGCCTGTGCAGTAATTGACCGCTTAGTGCGAATACTCCAGAAACCTACCCATTTGCGCGTATATTTCTAAAAAAGCAGCGTTGTTTGGTTAACCAAAATAATACTTCAACCAAAATTTATATGGTTGATGTGAAAATATTATGAAAATGGGACGAAAAATGACGAAGCTCTAAAGAACTCTAATTAATTCGGAACTATTGTTATTTGTCTTTATCTATAGAGTTATAGAGACTTCCGCGAGAATGTACACAAAATAGTAAATTATATTTGCCCTTGTTCGACTGGGCAAGATTTCGTCAGGTTACCTGATCGTGTAACGATTCCCACTCAGCTTGCAATATAAATGCTAAGCTATTGTTTAATTCAGCATGTTTTATTTCATAAATTTCTTGTGGGAGATTACAATATGTATGCTACAATAGGTAAATTATCAGAACGAAGTCAATGGCTTATAATGTTCATCTCTTTAGCGATTCAGTGGAATCTCTGTTTTGCAATGATTAATTAATAGATTCCAACCTCGGCTGACTGGTCAACTTATGTTAATTTAACACACGACAAGCTGTCATGCTGCTTACATCATGTAAATCTAAATGATTTGATGTGACGAAAATAAAGTAAGAACCAAAAAGATCATCGAGCAAGTCAAACCGGCTTAAAGTGGCGTCCTGTCATTCGGTGCTATCGTTATTTGTCTTTATCTATAGAATTATAGAGACTTCCGCCTATCACTCAATGTCAGTCTTGCACCATTTCAGCTTCGAAATAAAAAAAGCCACGTGTTTTAAATTGCAAATGTAGTAAATCCTAGTTGCAGGAAATTTCATCTCCCGCGACATTTATGGGGTTGGAGTCATCCGGGTCGTCATGATCTGAAACCTGTATATATCATGTTCTCACTTATGAATACCGCGCATCTTACTGGGAATGCATTGAACCCAAGTCTTCCAGCTGATTATATGCGGCATGTCACGGTCTGCACTTCGATCAAAGTGACAATAGAAAGTATAGACTCTGATCATCAGGAGCATTGTGTAAAAGAAGATATGGGTCTACAATGTTCTCACAAACTTCATAAGTTATGGCGTTTTTAATAATCGATCACTTCCTTCTAGGTATTTCAAGATTATGGATGTCATGCAAAATGTACTTCCCTACGAAATTACAGAGCTCAACAACCTGCGGAAAACACAATGCTTAAAAAATTGAAGATTTGCAAGAACACGTTAACATACATGTAAGAAGAAATGTGTTTAGTTCAAATTACAAGCGAGAAATATATTAGATTGACCATAGCAAGTCCTTTTCTTTAACTAAAACAAAGAAAACGGACCAAATGTTTGTGAATTATTTTATTTTACTAATATATATATATATATATATATATATATATATATATATATATATATATATATATATATATATATATATATATAATGTGTGTGTGTGTGTGTGTGTGTCCCCCAAGCTGGTTGGGATCGGATAATATCCAAAACTTTATAGTTAATCGCCACAGAGGACTATGGTTACACTCAGTACTTCAGGATCTCTACCCACGAATGTATTCTCAGTCTATTTGTGTATTTTTCCTTACTTTTGTGCTGATCATCGGCTTAGATTTAAGCAGTGTTAGTATTGGTTTAAACACAATTGTTTACTGTGTAGAATATGGGCATTATGGTGTGATCGTTTTTGTGAGTTTCGGTGACAGTGGACAGTGAATGATATGGCATTCCTGAGTGCCCGGAACGTAGAAGTGAAATCTGTAACTCATTGCATGTTTTGGGTTTGCAGGACAGCCTCTCAAAAACATGCCTGCTCACCAGTAACAAGAGCTTCAACATGAATTCATCTTTGAAGGTATTTTAGTTTAATATTAAAAATCAAAATCCAGATTATCATATGGTTTATTAGGATTGGAAAAAGTTTAGTACTGACAAACAGATGTAGGTACTATATAGGGAAAGTAATAGTGATCAGAATTCTGATGGCAAAGGCGATTATCGGCGATCTTGCCGAGTGACTGTTCTCAGTTCGGTACTGATACGTGGTATGTACGAGAACATACAGTTGTATGACCAATGTTTGTTAGAGAATAGATACTTACCAATGGCGTTGTTGTAAGACAAATGACTCAAATGAGTTGCGTTTATTTACCAGAACTGGAGATTTTGAAACTGTTCAGTTTAGTCAATAAAGAAAGATGTTATCAAACGGTGAATCACTTATGAATACTTAAGCTACTGATATTAATGTTGAATCTTCCAGCTTGGCGCTTACACCGAGCTAGCCCGGCACCATCTTTTTTTTTTTTCGTTCAACTTTATTACACTACGTATGTGCACGTACCTTGTTATAATCATAATAATAAGATATTGATCATTTAATTTCAGGGGGTGGGTTGCAATTTTCTTTGTAGTCAAGATACTTTAGTTTTCCTTAGCTCAGGATATGTTTGGGTGCTAATAAAATGGATATAATATTGTGTTATTTTAAGTCCAACCCAGTTTCCTAACCCAGAAAACTAAACTGTTAGTCTCTTAACAGGTCTGTTGCACACCGTGGAATATATATATATATATATATATATATATATATATATATATATATATATATATATATATATATATATATATATATATATTACAACTGTTTCTCAGGGGTTTTCAATTGGTAAGAAATAATTACCATAAGTTTAAAAGTTACTCGCAAATTAGTGACGAATTAAAACAATGATCAGAATGAATTAAATAAATGTCTCTCAATCTCGTCCAAAGCAGCCACGTGTTTTCGACTAGGGACCATCTCATGACAACATAATCAAAGGAAACGATGTACATGTACACATTATTTATAGTAAAACAGATACAGATAAATATTATAAAATTTTGAGACTGGCAAACACACACACACGAAAATGCATAATAATATAGTGAAATTTTTCGATGTTGAGAAAAAATTATTATCATTCAGATTAGAGAAGATTTTTAATTCGTTCCCGACAAAGACTCAAATGCCGGTGCACGGTTACGGCTACTATCGCACTGCATGCAAGCACCATCCCATATACCCACCATCTCGACCATGCACAAATCCCATTTAAAAAAAAGATGGACCCCCATAGTCGTTGGCATAAGCACCACTGTGTAGAGGTTACGCCCTCATACGTGTGGAGGATCGTTATTACGAATAATTTGTGAGATTTTGTGGAGGGGATATTGATAGGAAAATATAAAGGTTGTAAATAGTAGCGTATACACTTTGCACTGAATTTTTCTTACTCCGATCTTGAGACGACTTCTGCCGTCTAGAAACTACTACTACAGCACACACTGTGAGAATATCGTGAAAAGGTGTAGAAGTAGAATTAATAGTTAGGAGTGGGGCATACGTAAAGTGAATGCAAAAACGGCATTCAAAGCCACTTTTCTTTAAAAAAAAAAAAAAAACCCACGTGAATATGTCGGTTGAGGCATATATTTTGTCCTTGTAGAATTGTAGCATTTAAGTTAGTAGGTACGCATTGTACTGATGTCCCATGAACATGTTTTAAGTTCAAGATTCATACGGAATAACACAAAGGCATTGTATGCGATAACTATTTTTAAATTTTGAGAAAAAAAACAGCTCTTTTAACGTTTTTGTTTTTCCCGTTATGATTTGCCTTTTTGATAATTACGACCAGATCGACATCGTCTGAATAAACGCAAACGACAAGGAGACCAGGATGATTGTCTTGTAAAATTGTTGACGGCTGACAAGTGTCGTCATGACAATTTAAACATCTTGATGCACGGATCGTTTTAAACCAAATTTAAGTAGAATTGTTAAATTTAACTTTCAATCCAAAGAAGGAAAAATAAATAGAGAATAGATCGTCGTCAATTGTACAACAATAGGTCAAACAATTTATTTACTATTTTACTTGCTTTACTTACTTGCCTTTGAACCAAAGAGAACGCATTTGTTGTGATATAGATGTTATTTAAAGATAAAATGCTTTCTTAACAATCTTCAACTTACTGGACTGTCCGAAAAATAATACTCGACACTTTATTCTCATTAATTATCAAAAGTAGTGGTGTAAACTTGCGCCAGTCAATCATTCACTAATGGGTTATGCCTCTTTTAAAAACATGTTCATACATACATACATACATACATACATACATACATACATACATACATACATACATACAGACATACATACATACATACATACATTCATACATACATACATACATACATACATACACACGCACGCACGCACGCACGCACACATACATACATACATACATACATACATACATACATACATACATACATACATACATACATACATACATGTGGGATCTAGTTTTGTTACATTGTTTTCAATAATTATTAGAAAAACTTGAGTAAATTAACATTTGCTTGTCACACATGACACTTCATATCTGCATATTGCATTTGGCAATGATTTATGTATATTTTTGTCTTGAGCGCTGACACGAAGACATTGTAAATTTTGACGTTTTACGCTTAGTATTGCACGTCTTAGAAGGAAATAGGACAAAGTGAATGAAGGGAATTAGAGTAATTCAAATGATAATGCATCATACATAAACATAATGTCGTAAATATCTCTGATGAGATGGAAATGAACATGATTACACAAAAGATAATAAAAAAAACAGAACAAGGAGAAAATAAACGCCACAAATATGCATTGCATTTCTTTAATTGTAATAGATGATGCTTTGAATGAAAACACTAAAGTAGTTGAAATAGGAGATACCGACTGGCGAGTGCGAAAGATCACCGTGAAATAACCGAAAACAGGAGAAAAGCAGTGGCGTATATGATTTCCTGATAAAACAAGGGAACAATCACACATTTTTGTCCCCCTCTCTTGAGAATTTTCCAATAGGCAAATACAATTTTAGGAAACAGAATTGCATGCAATAACAATTTCGGATTTAGCTAATTCTTTGTATTAGAAATTATTACTTTAATTTTCTACTTTTAATTATTGTAAAGTCTTAGACTGCAGAGATATGATTCTCAAAAGTTAGTTTGACGCGGTTTATTTGCTCCTTTTTCAAACACACACACACACACACACACACACACACACACACACACACACACACACACACACACACACATATATATATATATATATATATATATATATATATATATATATATATATATATATATATATCAACCTAGCACTGTCTTTGATTTCTTGAACCAGCTGGGTCGTTGCTTTAACTATTATTATTTCTGTATAAATTCATTGTTAGAAGCTGTATAAAATTTGCAAATTTTCACGTATAATGAGCGCAAATCAGTAGAGTGCGTCTAATTCAAAACCAAATGGCCAATTATTTCTGGTGACTGATTTAGACAAAAAAATGATAAGTCGGCGGTTAGAGACCACTGGTAATGCGGAACACGTTTGTTCTTCGTACGTAATGCAAATAGAGATTTTATTGTCCAACTTATCACCTGTCAAATATATTTACGGATATTCATCCATCCATCCATTATCCCTCTCCTTCCTTCTGTCTGTCATTAATTGTATACAAAACCAATAGATTACAAATATTATGAACAAGCGTTTTAATTGTTTGTTGTTAAAGGCATGAATGATCATCTGCATAGAAAGTTTAACAAGTTCCCTTAGAAAACACAAACTAACAAACTTAAAACAAAAACTACACATACACAAAACAAAACAAGACACAGTCACCTATATCCCCTATCCACCCCCATACCCAGTCACAGAATATTGTTTGGAGACAGGATTTGTATTTGCAACGTATACAGGTAACTGATAAGGATCTGGGACCTTTTCTGTAATTGAATATACGAAGAATGGATGACCAGCCAAATGGACAGACATTAAAAAAAAACAACACTGGAACTAAAATAGCAAAAGCATATTTACATTAATATAGTGTATTCCACGTTCCTAGCAATATCGTAAACGGTTTTGTTTTTGTTTTCCTTGGAAACGCAAGTAAAGACAATGGAAAAAAAATTGAATACTGAAACTGAAAAAAATGTGAATAGCAAAGAAGCCCACAATGTACAATAAGAAACACATTCCAAACAGCTATATTGATTGGCTTCAGAGCTATCGTGAAGAAAATAAACTGTGAATTAATGATAGTACAAAGAAACTGATGAAAACTTAAATAATAAAAGTGATGAACTTTGAATATAAAAAGTCACATCTACATGAGTAGATAATGTAGCTCTATTTTAGAGCACACGACCCATGACTTTGAAACAATAAATTCGACAGCAGAATGTTAAAACTGTTTTCAAAAACGAGCTTTCTAGAATACTGGGGAATCGGAATTATTCCGCCATGCCATTATTGCCACATTGTATAAGGGAAACGAACATATTTCTGGTGCACTCGATTATTTTAAACTTGATTATTCATGTTAGAGAATTTTTAATTCATACTCTAGGAAAATCTAATCTAGGCACGCGGGTAAACGACACCGATCGCCTTGCCTGCACACACCAGCCTATATTCCGTCATGACTAAGCACCCATCAGCAAAACATGATGCGACTGAATCGGTGTTAGGCCTATATGCACTCGTGCCTAGCAGGCACAATCGCATGACGACAGGATCCATTTGTGTATCTTCAGCGTCAATGGTCAACGTCTTCCTATGCATTATTTTAAAATTCTTTCATTTCAAAATCTTATGAGTAGAAAAAGAATAGTGACTTATTTAAGAAAAAAAAACTCGATTTATTTAGCAAATGTTAAGTACAAACAGGAACTGAACATAGTCATCGCAAATGGAACACACATTGTGAAAAAGAAAAGGCTAAGCTAAAAAAAATAGAAAAGGTGGACCAGAAACAACTAAAGACTACGTATGAAATCTTCGTAAATTCTACAGCTATAAAACTTCATTGTCAGATGTCCAGTTTTACTGCCTGGTATCACTGACGAGTAAATTTCTTCCAATCAGCAATAAGGAATGAATATTAATCTGAACTTAAAGAGGACTGCAGAAATTCTAAACAGAATTATATATTTCGCTAGAGGTTTACTATCTGCACCGAGTGCTAATTTAATGACTTTAAAACATTTTTATTTCAGCCTGATAACAGAAGGCAATGAAAACAAATGCAGAAAAATACTCGATAAATAATTAGCGAAGCCTTAACAGTGAGAAATTGTATACAGAAAACATCTTGATGCATTTGTGGTTTTAATTAATCATAATTGTTACAATAGCTGCAATCCAATGAGTAGCAAGCTGTTTAAAGTTATCTAGATTAAACAATACCTGTTCATGAATGTATCATTGACAACACAATCTCAGTTTCCTCATTTAAAAAGTTGTCAGTGGCTCAAACGTTTGTATCTTTCCTCAACGAAATTTTGACTTTTTAAGACATATTTGCCTTTGCTATGATGTATTTATTTTTTTTAAATGGAAACAATTCTTTGCTGTCCAGAATCTGACGAATTAAAACAAGATCATGTAATAGTGTGATATGTGTTGAGTTTATCTTCATTCGTACTTGATGGCTTTGTGACATTTACTCATCTGCAATAGAAATCAATGTACGGCAAGCAAAGTATTTTCAAGGCATTTGATTTTGTAATGTTTTGCCTCAATACATATTTCTATTAGGCAGATCTTGCATAATTGTGGTTCCTTTGCTTCGTGTATTTTTTCATGCAGTCCTTATTGTACTCATTATCTCTCGATCCCTTTTATATTGTCTTCTGCGGTACTCATTAAGGCAAAGTTTGCGATAAGCACTAGTTCTGTAAAATTCAATGAATTTATTTTAAAGCTTTCCACATATAAACCTTTCTTCTGAGTCCATCTTTTATTTACCCAAAACTAGATTTCAAATCATTTTGAACCACTTGTAAGCAATATTGAAAGTCATCTTGTACTACCATTTGTTTTTGTTCATATTCAGAGTCGTGTTCATTAGTCTTTCGAATTTTCATGTTTCCTTGTCAATTAGATTTTTGGTGAGCACGCTAAAAATGAAAAGAGTAGCAAATAACACGAAGAGCGCTTAACTTGGAAGAGAACTCAGAAAGGGTACAAAGGAATTTATCAAGGCTAAACCAATATGTTCAAAGAAGAACAAAAATTTTCAAAGTCACAACATAATGAAATCACACTACATTACAAAAATGAAACAAATTCAAAGTTCATAATCCATAGTTTTATAGGTGGTTGTGTGGCTGCATTAGGTAGACAAATCATAAAAGGTTGTATAAAACGAAAAAAAAAATGATTTACCGTACATTTGCCTTGCATACTCAAAGCTACATACAGCATGATTTTAAAGAAGCTGTTTAAGACGCTGATACTTTTTAAATAAAATAGTTATATTGAAGACATTCCAAAGCTAATCAGTCCATTTTTCATTTAGTTCACAATCGATAACTTGAAACAAAATAAATTGACTTTTACCTGACAAAGCTGCGAACATCTATGGAACACGTATACAACCTATTTTTTAATCTGCCTTTACTGATGCTCACAGCTTAAATTAAAAAATCTTTTGAAGTTGGTCCATTGGTAACTATGGATACCAAAGGTGTCCATCGGATCATTGTAGATTCTTTTAGAAAGCTCACAACTGAATAGCTGATAGCAAATTGACTTTTACCAGACAAATTTTACCTAATAAATATAGATAAATTAATTTAGCATAATGTACATAGCAAGAAAACTATGCTACAACCAAGGGACTCCCTAAGAAAAAAGTACATATTTTCACTCCAAGAACTAAAAAATATGACAAACTATTAATTTTATTACAGAGAATTTATGTTATTATTTGGTATTATAGATTCCCATGAACTCAAAAAGAACAGATTCAACCAAATGAATGCAAGAATGAAATCAAATGATATTTTAATTCCTACTGGTTACTTAAACTTCGACATATGAAAAATGTCTGAGAGAAAATTACTCAAATGGCAACAAATAAGAAAGTATTGATGTTGCATGTTTCGAACACAGGTCAAAAGTTAAAATTACTCCAATCAACAATGGAATCACTCACATGATAAATTGTTAAGATTCAATAGCCAGATAACAATACACATATCTTCTCACCATGATGCTGTCTGGACTTTTATAGACCAATAAATCTCTACATTTTTCTCAATCAAATCAATAACACCTAATTACACCAATGGCTATTATTCCTGTTTCCTAGTCTTTGCCAGTTACTTGTTTCACAAAATATTGTTGACTGTTACAAACAATTTCAGAGGAGTGATCATATTAAATATCAGCATCATGGATGAAGATGGAAAAGTAGTATATTGTCAATATATGTCTGCAATGGTTGTTTTCTATGTAAAGTAAATAGCATAGGTAATGTATAGAACGAATGAAAAAAATTACAGCTTAGATCCAAGTGACTCCTACCAGAAAACCCAGCAGAAATATCAAAATTTGTTACTCTTAAGTACAAAGAATGACTACAGCAGCAGTCATGGTTAAAAAAATAATGGCTAAAAGTTTAACATTTATAGGAGGCAAATGTCTGATTGTCACAAGGGACACACTAACACTGTCATCTTGTTTGTGTTCAAACCAAATGGAAGCTATCACTATAAACAGCAAGACTGCTCACCTTCTTTGTTCAGATCCTAGACAGGTCATTTTCAGTACCAGTTGTCTTCATCCAGTATCTATAATGTTCAATTTTAATACTTTATTAACAAATGTAAAAAAAGTTTTAATTCTGACAAAGATTTGCTAAAATAATATACATTACTGAATTATTTGGTGCATACTAAACACAACAAACTACATCACATCTATTGTCTGAAAAATAGACTCTCCCATGCAAATATGGCAACTGTGTTGGTAAAGAAACTCCTGTTCATCTGAAACACGAACAAGATGACAGTGTTAGAGACCCATGGGAATGAACAGGTTAGAAATTATAAACTGACAAATGAACTGACACAGTTTTGTGCATTTTTTATATCCTTAATTCCTTTGTTAAATTGGAATTGGGAGGTTGGTTTGGTTACAAGCTGTTGGTTAATATTTGCAGGTAAACTTGACTAACAGATACCTGAAGATCACTGATCAATGTACTCAGGATTCCTAAGGACTTTAGATTAAACCATTAGTTTTGCAAAGGTAGCTAAAGTGATAGAAGGCAGCCGTAAGGTTATGATTATGAGCAGGTAAACAATTGTCTCAAGCAATGATCAAGATTACCTCTTAATCAACTGCTCTGTTGGTTAGAGACAAATACAGAATGGATCGCTTTCTTTTATTACTCAGTCACAAGAGAAAGACGTGTGACATAGCCATCAATATAGCTTTAAATATATGCTTGATTCTCCTATTATGAGCTTGAAGCCTGTTTAAATGTTATGCTAATTGATGAGAGAAAGTGATAACAAATGGTCATTTAACTTTACAGTAGAAACAATCTCAGTGACAACAGGTCTGCCAAACAGTTTTTCCACAATTAATCACTACATAAACTATCAGGTTATTGGGTTCTTTAACAATACATTCCTAAAAGAGAATCAATTTAAGTTCATTGATTTGAATCTTTGATTTGAATGTATGACTGACATCTGAAGGAAATATATATATATATATATATATATATATATATATATATATATATATATATATATATATATATATATATATATATATATCATGTAAACATCTACATTTTCTTTTCTGTTGATTGAAAGTGGATACCTTGTAGTATGTTGGATGACAGCTACCATGCAGACTGTAACTATCTACTTTCCTAATCAACATACAGTAAATGTCAGTTCAAAAATTGTTAACACTTTCATTATTAATTCATGTAAGCTTTTGTTGTTTTCTACTTTGTAAACTGCTGTATCTACCATTAACCCAGGGAATAAACCACTTTTGTACTACATCTTACAGACACTGAATGCTGAATTTCTTTGACTAATTTATCATTGATCCTTTTCTGTACAGCAAAGATTGCAATAAAAAGCAGTTTTCCTGAGATAGTGATGAGTCCCTAAAATAAATCAGTTATAAGTTGGAGTTAATAACTGATGCATATAAGATACAAATACTTTGCATATCATTGATGACAATGATAACAAGGATGATTGATGACTGTACCAATGATGTCTAATAAACTGTGATAATAATGACTGATAACCATGACAGTGATGATTGATGACTGGCAATCATTGATGACTGTATCAATGATGTTTTATAAACTGTGATAATAATGACTGATAACCTGACAGTGATGATTGATGACTGACAATCATTAATGACTGTGACAATGATGACTGATTACTGTGACAATGATTGATGACTGACAACAATGAGAACATAAAAGGGAAAGCAACTAAACTAATTATGCTAGTTTCTAGGGGTAGATATTATGAAATACTCATGTGGGATATGGAACAAAATACCAACTTAGTATTCTCAGAGAAAATCTTATTTGCCTTCTATAGGTGGTGCTCACCAGTAATGTACTTTTGAGAGAGTGATGTAAGGTGAAGTTTTTCGCATTTTTAACATGCACAGAGGATGAGAATGTTGGCATATTTCTATGCTACTTTCATGCAATGTGGCTGACATTTCTTTGGATATTGTACTTTTGGAAATGTTAAATGATCTTAGCACATTGCTAACTAATATGACTGCTCACTTGTGCTCGCAAAAAAACCTGAATTTGTCTAAAATACATTATCCTTGGCAGTTATTAAAATAGGGAAAATGAATTTTGCCAGACTAGACATACCAGCTTCTGAAAGTGCAATGAATAAATTACCAAATGCAAAAAATGTAAAAAAAGTTAACAGCTTTTTTTTTTTTTACAATTTACCTCTGAAGTTCGGGTAGTGAAAAGGGACCAACTTTTAATAATTCCTGTTTTAATTTCATTACAGGGTACAGATACCATTAAGTGTACATTTCATTTGGTATGATGACATGTCCCCACAGCAGACTAGTTACAGATAAAAGCAGCATGAGTGACAAATTGCCATAATACTTATCAACTCTCGTTGCAAAATGACATTTTCAATGCATGCTGTATGTAACATTTGATCTTAAACTTTTTAGTTGTCTACTCACATAGCATTTTCAAAGCATAATGACTGACATATAATCTTACATTTTTTTTGTTTTATTGTTCGTCATTATTGTGACACATAAAAATGATAACTGTAAGAGCAAAGCACTGATCTTTAAATTACAACACAATGGCACCTTTTGTCATTCTAATATTAGTATCTCTTTACATGAATATGATCAACATGTCAACATGCCTAACTTTGACAGTATAATTTACTTTCTTCTCCAAACGTGGTGCATAAAATGCTGACAAAATGTATATCATTCTTTCCAACTCTTTTCAATCAGTTAACAGGTCTTGTTCTGAAGTAAAATTGTCTGTAGTCAGCTTGCTGTTTCATAAATTTAATAGGTAAATCATTAGTGTTCATCTTAGCACTCACTAGAAACTGGTACTGTTGTTCAAACTTCTCTGCTGGATTCTCTCTGAGAATCCTGGTCTGAACAGAATTGTTCTTGGTAACCATAATGTTAGCATTATCAGAACTGTATCCAATGCAGTTTGACTATGATATATGCTTGTCTTTACAATACGACACATTTGGGACTGACTATATCATTGTCGGAAGATGAAGGGGACAAAATGTTTTGAAGCTTAATAGGGGCTTTACAGGTAATACAACAGTAATAAATGCTTCAGTTCATTTTGGTTGTTAACACTTTATGAAAACCAATCAACTTTGCAAAAATGAACGTGAACTTAGAATTATTTTTCAATCAGTCCATTTCATGGCTAAAATCATCCTGAAAAGTATGAATCAATTAACATTATTAAGATAACAAATAATAATAAAGAGAACTAATCTTAATATTCACTTCAGCATGTTGAATATGTTCTCGTTTGTCTTGATGTTATATACAGGTGGTACTGCCTGTACACTGAAATTATTTATGTCAATTAGATATGCGCAAAGAATTAAAAGCTTCTCCTTGCTGCTATACTTCACAAAATAAAACTCATTCTGAAATTTATTTATAATCATGCTCTGCATTTTATATAAAAAGTAAAAACCAACTTTAAAGAATTGTTGCTGCTGTTCACAAACTTGCCAATAAAGATAATATATTGCTTAAACATTGTCATTCAAGGCAATGATGTAACACTTTTGTTTTTCATCAGGCACTTAGCATCTCATTCATTTACCTATAACTTAAAACAAATTGGGCTGTTCTACTTTGTAAACTTTACTTATACAAATTAGTATAATGGACTCCATAACAGCAGTCTTCAATGGACATCACATTACACTAGATATTGTCAGCCAGTTATGTAATACATGACTTGGTGGTTGTTTATACCTAACCTACTTGCTGTTTAATTGCCTTTATGACAATTTGCCATAAAGACTGCCCTAATGAGAGTTTTACATGAGCTATAAGCAGAACAGTTCATCATTTATGCATGCTACATATTATGGGCATATATTGAGGTGATGGTGTTTAATTATTTTACATGAAGTTTACTGACGGTTGTGTTTTTCAAATAAAAATCATGTTGTAGGAGGGTTGGGTTGGAGCAAAAATAGTGTTTTTAGCAATTGCATGTAGTGTTATGGTTGGATTTCTAAAGTGCTCAATAAGCATAAAACAGAATCATTTTGTTTAGCTGTCAAAGCATACATAATCTTCCCAATTCTAATAAACTAAAATCTAAGAAACTCAATTATCACACAAATTTCAATGATGGATGGAAACAGGAATTTCAGTGCTTGGAATCAAGTTCAATTACATGAATATGCATTCTGCCTTTCCCATAAAACTGATATTGAAATTTGCTACAGTGGCAAGAATGACATTATGCATCACACAGCATATTAAAGCATGTTAAATTTACAACAAATACTCCATCAGCAAAATTTATGGAATCTATGTCAAATGTGGATAAGTTGTTGTTGTTGGGCTTAACGCCATTTTCAGCACACGATAGGCTATTCATGGCGGCCAGTATTAATGGTTGAGGAACAAACCGGGAAATCACTGGAAAGAACCACCGACCCCCAAGAAGCTACTGGCAAGCTTTCTCACATATCCATATTCGATGAATCCTAGACTCGAACCCAGACAGAGGTGAGATGGCAGTGATCCGTAACGGACATGGCTTTAGACCACTCGGCCACTCAGGGCCCCCAAATGTGGATAAAGATATTTGTGCCAAGACACTGTTTGCCAACCTTATAGCCAAACATAAATATCCTATTATCAGATCAAGTCAAAATAATGTTTCCTGACTCAAAAATTGCAAAATGTTATCATAATAACAGATAAAAACTACTCACATAGTGACAAAAACTTTGGGATCCTCATTGGGAAAAGAAAGTAAAAGACATTTACTACAATGAAAAATTTCACCATTCTCATTGAAATCCTCCCTCTTTTGTGGACAAAAAATCCTGACACAAAATTTGCAATTCTCTAGATATGTTCCAAATGAACTTCTATTTTCTGTAACACATATAAATAACATTTCAACAATCAAATGAAATACCAGCACATTTTAATTTTAATGTGGTTCTTGAAACTTTGCAGTGAAAAAGAAATCATTTGATTCCAATACCCTGAAATGTTTATTCTGCAATTAGTGATGACATGTCAAGTTGATGAGATGTCAATGAAGTAGAAGGAATAATTCAGGTTGGAGTTATAATCCAGAATCAAAAGCACAACTCAACAACAGCTCCTTTGAATCATAAAGTCCTCTGCCTTTTCCATTAAATGCAAGAAAAAATCTTGGATATAAATGGGCTTTTAGAACTGCCATCAAGCCCATGGTTATTACATTTTAATAACTTCACTGACGTTACAATCACTAGGTGATGTCACCACTAGCAAAAACGTAACCAATTGCACTGAAATGAGTCCTTTAGTTTTATTCATATATAAGTTGCAAGAATAAAATTAAAAATTAAAAGTGAATTTCAATGATTGCTGAAAATTTGAGTGTTAATTTATACACTTAAAATTTTATATCAATATGTTTTTCACAAATTTAAATGAATGGAAAAACTTAACGATTCAGGATGTACATGTATTACCACAATTAATCTGAGCCTCTTTCAGTAAGTCCAAGTTATTACGCTTGCAATGGACAGAGATGAGAATATTCAAAGTAAAACCAGTTTATCCATTACCCCACTTTGCAATACATGGGGACTAAAATCCTGATGCATGTATAATGCACACGTAAGTTCAGGTATTATCAATTGTATAAAATGCAAAGGACTTGAGTGATTTTATCTTTGTGATAATCTTCACACTATTTTAAAATGAGTCCATCCATATATCCATACATCTAAATGCATGCATCAATACATACTTCCAACTGCATACACACAAGAGAGAAAGAAAACATAAAAATACAAACATATGCATGCAAATGGCATTAATACTACTCTTTTATTAGATATAAAGTCCTCTAGATTGGGTAAGATATACTATTGTGCAATATACCTCAACTGTTTTAAAGAAATTGGCTGAGTGGTGGATCAAAGATCATTTGAGCTTAGAAACAAAAATAACAGAAAATACTTAAACCACAAAACTTAGTCCAAAAATAACAAGACAAATCACAATCTTAACTTTTGATGAATGGCAACATTTGGATGAACACAGACCATTACTGCTTTAGACAGCATTATCAGACTGGTTGTGTAAAATAGTTTTTAACCTAAAAAGTCATCATAAACAGCTTTTGTTTCTCCCCACATATTCTCAATGCATTTACTGAAAACCATTATTATTTACACCTCTGCCTGATAATGGAACAAACATGAACCTACAGTATATGACAGCCATTGATCTTGTTCTGGGGCTTAACGCCATTTTTCAGCACATGATAGGCTATACATGTTGGCCAGTATTAAGGGTGGAAGAAGAAACCGGGAAATCCCCAGAAAGAATCACCGACCCACGAGAAGCTACTGGCAAGCATTCTCACAAATCCACATTCAACAAATCTTAGATTTGAACTCACACAGACAGAGGTGAGATGGCAGTGATCCGTAACGGACAGTGCTTTAGGTCACACGGGGCCCAGATTATATGGGTAAATCAAATGGCATGTTAAAAATAAATTTGTATTTTAATGGTTGAAAATAATTTATTCTAAAGGGCCATTAGGATCATAGTTTATGAAAATAGAATTCACTGGTCTATTGTTGGCCTTTTTTTTTAAAGCAGATTCAGAAAACCTCCACCTGACCCAATCTAATGTAGAAATATTCAACTGGCCCATACCTTGTTACAGATCTGAAAGAGTGAAGCACCATTTAAGGAATATTTTCCATATTTGACTAACTTAAACACTTCCCTAGGCAACTTCAGAAATGTCTTTGCATGTATTTCATAGTGGTTAGAGTATCTGCCTCGAATGCAGAAGGTCGTGGGTTTGAACCCCCATCATGTCATACTAAAGACATAAAAATGGTACTAACAGCTGCCTCTCTATGCACTCAGCATTAACAGGTTAGTGTTAGTGTTAGAACTGGTTGGCCTGGTCTCAGGATAATGTGACTGGGTGGGACATCATGCTACATGTCTGTGACATGATGTAACAGTGCTAGATGTCACTATAAACTGCCACACTGTAGACATCATAGCAATGTAAATGAACAATTTTTAGTGCTACATTAAAACTTCAAATCACACACACACACTCCTTCATTTGCCGGAGTAGGTAAAAAAATGGGTTTTATGGCAGAGTTGGTCATTGCTTTTAATTGCATTTGTTGTATTTGGCCAACAATCCATGCCTAAAAAGATCATTTTGTTTTAAATTTAACTAGTCTGCCAGAACTCTCCATATTTACTTATGTTCACTGAATCAATTTTGATACAATTATTGATCCTGTATAAATAAATCACAAATATTTGAGACTTTCTGAGATTATCATGACATAAGCCCATGGAACAAGTTTTATCAAAATCCTGTCAAAAGTAAAGCATCAAGAATGTTATAAAAAAAGCTAATCAGATGCAAAATCACCTCCTTTATATGCACAAGTCTAACTCATAACCAAAAACCATCCAACACCTTGGTGATATTATTCTATATACCATGTCAGTAAAAATTTGGCTCAGAAACACCATCATTAGAGTTGTAAGAATTTTCAACCAACAGATGCAAGATTATTACATTAATTTAGCATACATAGATGTCACTGTTAATACCAGTCCTCTAACTTTATGACAATATAAACCTCTCTGCTGAAGTGTTAACAAGCTCTGCCAATCTGAGTCAATATCACCTCATTAACATGCACGTATCCTACTCAATTCTGAGATTGTCCAAAATCTTCATAATGCTGTATAATCTCCTACTTTATGGTTATCAAAATCTCACCAGAATGGTACTAAGCTCAACCAATCAGAAGCACGGTCACTGCATTAATATGCATGGACCTTGCTCATTACTGAATATGTCCTATGTTATGTAGTTTTAATTTGCATTGTGTATTATTATATGTTTTCATTTCAATAAGTAATGCTTTAAATAATGCAAAAATGCATCTGAAAGCTGAACATGTCTAAGATCAATGACAATTTTATAAACAACATTGGATTACTATTAGTATTATTATTATAAGGAGAGTCATTTGAATTTCATTTGAATTTCTTCATAAAGCTAGATCATATGTACATGTTGTTTGCAACATGCTTTATTGTAACAGACCTTCTAATTGTTCTAGAACAATGAACTTTTGAAGCTCATCTGGGTTTTCTTTATATGTCATAGTTTTTATATAAATGTTGTTTACTGGAAATAATATCTGAGCAAAATCAAGTTGCATTATTGTTGTGCAGTATTTTGATTTTGTTGAAATTATTTAATTGGAAATATTATCCTTATATGGTAAAACAAAGTATTCAAAAATAATATTATTGGACATAAAGACTTAGATTTAAAGTAAAATTCAAATAAGGATATATTTCTTGGACTATTTTATTGTGATCCAACAAAAGGATATTGGCACACTGCCATAATAGAGGCCATCAGAGAAATATCAACACTTCCAACATTGAATTTACTAAAGTTCATTCAGAACTTTAGTCATTAGGACTTGTTAGAAGTTCTAGTATTATTTGGGATTTAATTCACAATAGCATAATGTATTTTTTTTTTTACATTTTCACTTTATATTCTAGGGTAAAAAAATTTGTTAAATTTTACAAAATTTGTTGGTTTTTGCTCTTTTTTTGTTACTTTGTTAAAGACCATAGAGTTGCATACAGTTGTTCATGTATTAGCACATATTTCCAGCCTAATCACAATCAGATCACAAATATGACTTCCAAAGTGATAACAAAATCTGGGAATTAGGTGCATGACTACATCATTAATATAAGTGGATCAGGTTCATTAAAAGTTCTTGAAGATGGTAGCCCACATATCATGTTTGATCAAAAAAAGATTAGAAATATGGTCTCCAGAGTGGCAATAAACTCAATCAATCAAGATCACCTCATGTATGGATATCGCTCATTATAAAACTCATCTGAGCTCTTGTTGACGCCAGCAAATATTCCAAGTTTGATCATATTCTCATCAGAAATCATCTGATTTTGAAATTTTTTATTTGGCTATTCAAAGCATCTTGATGTGAAATGATGTGATTATGATTTTATATCATAGCTTTAAAAAATTTTCAGTCATATTGCTATGATGTCTGCAGAGTGGCAGCTTATAGTGATGTCTAGCACTGGGCATCATGCCACAGACATGTCCCATGATGTCCCACATTATCCTGACACCAGGCCGACCGGTCCTTACACTAACCTCTTAATGCTGAGCATCAAGCAAGGCAGCTGTTAGTACATTTTTGAAAGTCTTTGGTATGACTTGACCAGGAATTGAACCCATGAGCTCCTGCATCCGAGGCGGATGCTCTAACCATTAGACCACTGGAGCGATTTCCTTTGATCTTGAATTTGTTTAGTGTTTCAATTCTGTTTCCTTTCTTTAGTAGCAGTATTTGTCATTATTGTGGCACATAAAAAAATGTTAATTTTAAGACTGGAGATATCAAGCTGTTCAAAGGGAAAACTGTTGTTGGGGCTATAATTCCTGCTGTGTGCCCCATGACTGAAAGTGCAAGAAATTGATAATGCTAGAAACCTGAGCTTGGTGTTATTCTAATGGGAAGCCCAGTGGTGTAAAGCTCCCACCGAAGATCCAGGTCAAGCAGCTTTGATACCACTTAATTTAGTTAATTCTGAAAACATTCTTCCATAGCCATTTTTCATCATCATCCAAAAAATATAATTTTCATTAAGTCATGCCATCCTGCATTTATTTTGTAACCCTTGAAAATTTTGTCACTTTCCATGAATAAAAACCAAATTACTGCCAACCAAAATGTGCAGTTTGCTTTAAAATAATTGAACAACAGCAAAACTGACTTAGTATGATGTGCATAACTAAAAAAATCATGCCATAGATGTGCTGTCTCTACTCATTACTGTGATTGATTGCATATAAAAAAAAGTATTACCAGATTTGATCTTAGTTAAATAAGTGCTCAAAGAAATAAACACTAAAATCAATGGACTAATATAAAATTGAAGAAAATGGTCTTAGACAACTTCTCCTCTAATGAATTCTAGTTTTATATGGAAAGCTTTCATCCACAGATAGACCAAGGTACAAAGGGAGTTTTCTTTTGTGGGGAAGGAAAGGATCCTTGGTGGGGTTGGGTGGAGTGAGGATGGTTGGCGGGACTCTCCATAACAGAAAAAAATGACATGATGTATTAAAAAACAAACCCATCTAACTTGTGGTACTGAAATTTATAGGAATCGTTTTTTTTTTATTTATAATCTTAAAAAATTTAAGAATCATTTTATTTCTAATGTAAAATTGGGGGTGTATGTGTGCAGGAAAATATGTAGAAATATTGGTTCCATATCATTAGGATAGAAGTTCAAGTTTAATGACTAATAAACTGTTGTACTATGTAAACAATTATGAAATATATGTCACATTTTGATGCTTTTGCAAGATCTGCACGTTTATTTTCAAGTGACTAGCTATATGAAACTTTCTTTTATATGCTAGATTCATTCCACTTGCACAGGTCTTGCAAAATGTGCAATGTTCTCCAAAACTGTGACTTGAAGAATGTAGAAAACATATTGGCATCTCCTTCCAAATATTGTTTAATGTGATTCAAAGTCCACTTTTTCTTTCTCAATGGTGTTGCATCATCCACCATTTTTCCACAAGACCTGAAATATCTAGAGTGATGCTCAGTTTTCTTCTCCCATATTTTGTGGTAGATACATTGAACCACAGAATGTGTGTACCGGTTCTTCCATCATAACCAGTGATGGCATGTTTTCTTACCTTAGAAAAAATGTCCCAAGTAAAACTAATTTACAAAACTAAAACAAGCAATAATATAAAATTAAAGAAATAATTTGAACTGCTGATTTGCATAAAATAATAATGGACAAACAGACAAACATATGTGCTATTTTACTGCACAATTTTAACCACTGCTGTATTCATAAGAAAATGTCTACATGGATTAAATTAAACAAACTTATCTGAAACAATGATTTACATCAAGGTCTTTCACCACACACAATACTGTATTGAAATTTTTAAACAACCACCTGGTTGTCTTGCTTTTCTGATTAACCCATCAAATTTGATAAGAATCTTAACATATGCTTTATACAGCATTAACATCTTTCTTTAAATAAGTCCTGGTAGCAAAGGGAGCTAACTCATCCATTCTGAACATGCCTGGGATGGGGACATTCTTAATCGTAAATTTAATGCTTACTATAACTTCAGCATCACAAATTTTAACCAAATAACATTATTTTATGTACACAATGCTGATATTATATTGAACAGGGAATATAATTTGTATCAATCTATGCACAAACTGGTATGACAAAATCACAAGATGGATACTGCCACTACCAAAGAGTAATCGGCAGATGGAATGAAATAAAGTTCATAATAATGTTTGTGAATCCTCTTCTGCTATGGTGATAAAGCTTAGTGTGGACCTCTGAGACAGGTGCAGACTGACAGCATCAGACTTAGTCTCTGTGTCAATCTGATCTGGACTTGCTTCGGATTTCTTCCAGGTGGTATCAGGAATGGTGACAAGTTTTTCTACCTCTTCCATGAGGGCCTCAGTCTTCTCTTGAATCAGTGCCTGAGGATAAATAATGCAAAGACTTTAACTCAAATAAAATATCCAAATTGACAAGGTACTCAGTTGTTTTGCTTTTACAGAGATACAAAAAGACAAAGACATTATGATCATCAAAAATCAGCGATTCTGGACCAGGAAACTAATTCCCTTACATGCAAACAGGCAATAAATATTCCTGGCCAGGATTACTCAGCTGTAACACCTGTGAAAGCAGCATGAGCAAGGCTCAGTGGTAAAATATGTTTTAATTGGGTTATGGTTTTGTGGGTTTAACACCATTATTCAGCACATAATAGGCCAACATATCTGGTGGAGGAAGAACCCAGGAAGACCCACCAATCCACAGGAAGCTACTGGCATGCTTTCTCACATACACAATGGCTGAGCTCTAGACAGGGATGAGATGTCGGTGATCTGTAAAAGCATGCACCTGTAAAACCTGACCCCCATCCTCAGGCTCCTGGTCAAATATGTGTAACTGGTAACTTCCTCTAATATCTGTAGTTATCTACACTTCAATGACCATGGACATCAACAGCACCTAGTGTGAACTGAGAAAATTTGTTGAGACATGAAGTTGACCAATCAATACATGCCACTATCAATTTAATTGTCGAAAACAAAATTGGTGGTGATGCTAGTGCCCAAAAAGAGTTAGTTGAAATTTGTTGTTGTTGTTATTGTTTTGGGGCTTAAAGCCAATTTTCAGCACACAATAGGCTATACATGGCAGCCAATATTAATGGTGGAGGAAGAAACCGTGAAATCCCCAGAAAGAACCACCGACCCACGAAAAGCTACTGGCAAGCTTTCTCACATATCCACATTCACAGAATCTTAGACTCGAACCCACAAAGACAGAGGTGAGAAAGCAGTGATCCGTAATGGAGAGTGCTTTAGAACACTTGGCCACTCGGGGCCCTGTTTAGATTTGTAAAAATTTGTTTGCAATAGTATGCATGAAATAAATGTATTCATTTAAAATGTAATCTACGTAAAGTTTATTGAATGTAATCATTTACTACCATTGTGCTAAATTATACAAGTGTGCTCATATTTCAAATTGTTATCCACAATAACTGATCAGTATTGTCAATATAACAACCAACATGCCTACTGTATATACTCACTTCTTAGTTGAGCCTAACTGCAAACTGCACAGACCCAGGTCTGCCATCACATAATGTATGGGAGATCTGGTTATATGCAGTTTATTAGGAGTAATTAGGAATAATAAGTTGAACAACACCATACACCCTATTCTGCCAGTGCATTATGTGACAGCAAATCAGAGTCTATGTTGTTTTCAGATGCCCTCAAATCTGATGAAATACTGACGAAGAAAGGGGCCTTTCCATATGGACCCTTTCTTGGGAGAGTGTTGACCAGGACATCAAGTCTGCCGGGATTTTTTTGTATGTTGATCAGAAATTGGCAGCACCAATGAAAAAAACTGCTAAACCAGCACACATTAGTCAGGTGCAACCTATTTCCACCCAGTTTGAGGAGGTAAATCACCACTATTTAGTTGTCTGATATAAAAAGGATTGACTTCTCACAGTCAGTCCTTCTAGAACTGAAAGACATGATAACTTTCATTTTGACGTTCATGTGAAGAGGCAGTTTCCCATGACCCCATTTGTCACTAGTTGTAGAGTCTGGCAACATGTAGGCACCACAAATGTATCATTAGAACTTACCATGTGTTTTTGGAGAACATCCAGATACGACCTTGTTACTGTAGAGGAAAATGAATGGAACAGGACAACTACTCATTCCATAATATTTTGGGTAGTTGATATTCAGAACAAGGACTCCAAATTGGTAAACTTTGCTGCAGTAAGCAAATTAAAGAACTTTTACAACACTGGTTGAATAGGAACATGAAAGTTATCATTCGTTAAATTGATCTTGAAGGCAAACTCATCACTCTGAATGAAGAATTGCATAGATCTGTCTGTCTTGAACCTTGACAGAAGAATTAGTTGTGGCAACTAAGGTCTATACCATTGGCCTTTTAGAAAGAAACAGTCATGAAAAGATCACATAGAGACTGATTGATCATACAATCTCTACCGTATATGTCATTAAGAGTCACCATTACTGTAACTCTATGTAACCATAGGCATGTTAGAATTAATAGATCTATCATTACGATAATTGAAAAGAGATAAAGATTTAGATTATTAAACCAAATAATATATGGATGGTTTGAATGTAACATAAATTTAGCTTGGATTGACAAGAGGTGTCTCATGTGATATTGTTGTACTGAAGTGAAGCTTAAAACTGGCAAGGAGCAGTAATAAGCAAGAGCTATTGCTTTTTATACATATGACAGAGACAGAAAAGACAACACTGTCATCTTTTAGAAGGGCTAGATTCAGGAGACAGCAAGCTTATATTCCTAATGTTAATGGGGAACATATCTGAAGTGAGATATCAACCCGATCCCTCTCCCCAGACAAGCGGTTAAGATGTGGTAACTAGACAGATGACCGGTTTAAAGTGCTCAATGAGCACAGCTTGTTGACTGTCTTCAAAGAAAAATATATGATAATATGATGCCTACTGACATTTAAAGGGTTTCTAGCTGTATTAACAGTTGCAACAGTGTTGTAAATTCTAATTAATCAGACACTCCCATATCTTGTTTGCAATTACCTTGGCTGATGTGACAATCTGTCGGGCAACTTTTCTGGGCATGTATTCAAGTCCTTTCACCAAAGCTTCTGGGTCAGCATTTGCTATGGAGCTCAAAGTCTTGAAACCTGCACTGAAAAGCAGCTTGGCTCTTCCCTTCATGAAAAGAAACAAATAAGACTCTTAAAAAGGGATTGATGTTCCATTGCCTGAAAGAGATTTCCATAAATTCAGACCATTCTTTGTTTTAATTACAAAGTATTAAAACTGTTTCTAGAATTTTGGCAGGCATATTGAATGAAAAATTTTCACCATTTGTTTTAACACAAGCTAGATATCATTAGATATTGCTGAAAGATCCATGTTCATGTGACCATCCATTCAAGAAAATTAATGACAAGATTTTCAATGCACTCATGGTGCCTGCCATTTCTGAGGTCAGTTTTGAATTATTTTCATTTCAGGACCAACTAGTTATGTCAAAATGACTTTCCATTTTTCAGGATGGCTGCCATACTGCTTTTAGATTGGTACTGCTGTCATTTTCATAATAAACAGGCATCATAAGAAATGTCCTAGTGAAAAGCCAATGTTGATATGATTTTCCATCAAGGAGAAGTAGTGATATTTTAATGATGGCCACTGTGATGACAATGTCTGTATCAGATCTGTGTAACTTGCCTTATTAAAGATCAACCAGACATGATAATAAGTTTTCTGGTGAAAAATCCATGTTGATAGTACTTTCTGTTCTGAAGGAGAATAAAATTTTCAATATGGCTGCTGTTACAGCCATGATTGGCACCATTTTCATTTAAGACAAACTAGACATGATAGTCTTTTAAGTAAAACTGAATTTTATATGACCATCAATTCAGATACAGTCAGATATAGTGTAAATAGGATTTCAAGAGAGCAATGTGGTGGCCATATTGGATGTCAGAGCAGAACCATTTTCAACAAACTAGAAGTCTTCTAGTGATTTAGTGAATATTAAATTGGCACCATTTTCACTGAAGACCAAAGTCTTTTGATGAAACCCCCATGTTGATATAACCATCGGTTAAGAAGAAGCTTTAAGATTTACAAGAAGGCCACCATGGTGAATATAGTGGAATCCAAGCAGAACCATTTTCCTTTAGGATAACTACACATCATAAGAAAATTTCTGGTGAAAACCATATGTCAATGACTCTCCATTCAATGCTAGCAACAAGATTGTCAAGATGGCTGCCAAAGTGATCATAATAGACATCACATTAGCACCATTTTTATGAGGGACCAAATAGTTATCATAAGAATTCTTTTATGTTTATATATCCATCTATTAGGAATAGTAGCAACAAGATTTACAAGATGGCTGCTGTGGTGGCCATTTTGTATGTCTGAGTAGTATTAATTTTATTCAGGATCACAAGATTTTGAGATGGATGTGTATAAAGTTTGATGGCAATCATACAAATAGTTTAGGAGGAATAGTAATAACAAGCTTGTACAAATGGACAGACAATAAGCCACTTCATAAGCTCTCCTGGTTATAGACCAGTAGAGTTAAAAGTGCACATGATAAGTTAAACCCTCTCATCTACTGGGATGCCCTAGTCCTCCCATCTACTGGGATGCCCTAGTCACCCCATCCCTGACCAGTTTCGTTTCTATTGTAACTCAGAGGGAATAATAGGAGTTGATTTGTTTGTTAAACTGTTGAATGTATTATGTCAGTGTGGTTTATATACCCCTTTGTTGCTGGTGTCACTACTTGCAAGGTCATGTGACTAGTACTGTCAAACTTTACAACCATAGTAGCCAGCATTTTTAATGTATCTTTATTTATATCCTTGATTATTCCCAAACATAGAATATGAAGAGCCTGTTTTGCTTGATATCTTTACCAAATCACATTCTTCCAGATGTCTATTGTTCTTTTATATACTTTGATCATGTACTGAATTGGCAGCCATGACTGGTGTAGATGTTTGATGTATAATTGCCTTTTACTCCATAATATTAGCATGAAACCATAACTGAGTAAACAAGTATTAGGGTTGCTTAAATCAAAGCAAACTGCCACTGCAGTTTTACAATTATTTTTAAAGCATTATTTCTGAAACTTTATTGTATTTTAGAGATATTATTGAGGTATAATGCAAATGATGCCTATGATTTAAAAACCAAGGATGTACTTCGTCCTGCACAAGTTAAAATCTTCAACGTACATGCAGTGATGCCATGATGTAAACACACTCACTAAATGCAAGCACTGAACAAAACACTCGTCAATGTTGTCATTTTAATAAATTAGGTATTATAAAAGACAATTACTGGTGACTTTTGACAAACTGACAACAGTAACATAGAGCATAAAAGGGAGAAGTTACTGGCATAAAATCCTGCAAATGCCCAGTTCCTATTATCTGATCAAATCAATATATTTATTGAATTTTCAGGCAAATCAAACTTAAAACATTTCAATCCAGTAATTCATAATGACAGGTATCTTAATGAGCACAAAGTCATTGTCTTTAAAAAAATGACATTATGATCAACAAAATATGCTAATCAATCGGTAGAAGTAAAAAAAACAACAACAAAGTGACTCATCAAAAAATTACTATAATTTCATGTTCCAACTTTTATAGGTCATCAAATAATTACAGGTGTTGAAGGATTTGTATTTTCCCCAAGACCTACCATCATTAGGGTGCCCTGACTAGCTGAGTCTCAAACCCACATGTGAGATTACAGTGATCAGCAAAGGCAAGCAATTTAGACTTCCTGGCCAACATGGACACTACAGTAATATGTACCAAGTGTTATGGCTATCCACTGAAACATTTTTCATACAATTCATTCAGCTGCAACTCAGAAAGGGCAAGGAGCACAATGAGTTGTCAATATACATACCTACAGGTGATACATTTACCAAGTTTCATGGCAACCCATAAAAAAAAAAAACCCTGCTGGGCTTGATGCATTAACAAACTGGTGAGTCATATGAAAGAACAGACACAAGGACAGATATGAAATTCCTATATACCCTTATTGTAGGGGGAAAAATGAAAATAAATTTTAAAAAATACACTTGTAATCATGTAACAGAATCAGTTAAAGATGCACAATTGTGTGATTTAAACAGACTTCTAAAAAAATCAAGCTGAAAAATCAAATGAATGTGTCAATAGTGAACATTATATTTTCAGGCCTGACATTTGTTTCTTCATTAAATCCCTCCTATATGCTTTAATTTCTCCCCTTTTACACAAATTAGTAGAGAATTTCTACCCAAAATTTTCAGCTCCAAAACTTATGCTGCATGGAGCATGATTGCCCGACCCAATAAACTCACCTAATGAAAAACTTAACCAGACATACACATAGAAAACAAAGATTAATACTTAATATGTATTTGTATAAACCAGAAGACCCTGTTAAAAGGACTTTTCAAGCATTCTACTTATTTTTTAATGATTATTTCTAAGTTATGTCAATGTCTGGAAAAATCACTTGTAACAACTTGTCCGCTTTTTAATGAACTGAATGAATGGTGTTCATCATGTTATTCAAAGTTCATAATATTTCTGCTTTTAAAACATTGTCATTTGTTGAACAATGACCAATAATGCCTGAAGACAGTGCAGGCAATGACAACAGTAGTGGCATTCACACTCAGATCTGTTCTCTCAAGGTAAAGTAAAGTTCTAAAGTGAATACAATCATAAAGATGAACAATATGCATTTCTCTCATATTTCTTGCTTTTCATACAAGATTTGAAAGCACTTTCCCCCATGATGGATGCAGGAAATTTTTAAGTAAATTTTGTTTCTTCAAAAATACTTACCCAATCACATTAATGTTAGAGATATAAGCTCCTATGTTGCAAATCCAGACCTACTAAAATACTAAATTGTCTTTCCTGTCTATCTTTTATATACAAATGGCAATAATTCTTACCCATTACCTCCCTTTGCCATAACCAGGTCTCACTAGTTATTAAGCTGAGTGATAAACTAATGAGCATGCTCACATAACAGGGATGTAGGGACACTTTTTAAGTATTGTGATTGGGTATGTATTCTCCGAGAAATACAATTTATTTAAACATTTGCTTTCTCCATCAATATATTCCCCAATCACATTACCATTAGGCTCATAGGTAACAGGAGGAGGGAATGCTGAGCATTCAACCTCTTTGTCGGGTATGCTTCTGGGATATGACAGTTGGATTCCCCAAACTAATAATAACTCATTCTCCTACTTACATATGCAGCACAGACTAGGGTCATTTGATCTGTAACCCCCTACATATGGTGAAGAAGATAATTTTTGAAATCTTCTTACCCATAAAATTCACTTGCAAATCCAGGGAAGCTGATAGGCTGTGTTAACTGTTTTAATTGGGTCTGCCACCAATGGACCAACCAGATTCAAGGTTTGCCCCTGTGAAGCTAAATCTTTGAGACAAACACCCAAGAAGGCTGAATCAGCATACCAGACAACATCTTCTACTGTATCTCTGATCAAAATGTTACTTTCGAATATGAGGCTTGCAGACATGGCTCTAATCTGAGGAGTGGTAATCTTTATTAGGCAACTCTGATCTTGTGAGACCTCTGAGTTTGCAGAGCATATAACCCATTCCAGCCTTGTGATATCCTGTTCCCCGGCTTTCACTGGAAGATAGGGGTGCTTTCATGTGCAACGACTTGTTTTTGTGTGTTTCAAGTAGTGCTTAAGTGCGTGAAAAGGATCTAATGTTGCCACAGCTCTCAACTTGTCTACGGCAGAGAGAAGTGAATGACAACTCTGATTGCCGACAGTAACCTATTTTTAACTACACAGCATGGTTTATCAAGAGGATCAATGAAGAAGAACGGTAGATAGTTCAGGTAGATAGACAGGGGCAGTAACTCTCACCCTGCATGCTGAAGTTAAAGCTATCAGAAATCATGTTCTGTATGAAAGTAGCTTCGGCGAAGTGTGGGTTAAAGGCTCGAATTTATTTGATTTAAGCCATATTAAATCCCTGGATAGATTCCAATTTGGAAACAGAAAAATTTTGGTCAACTGAGATCTAAATTGGCTAAAAGATCTGATAGATCTTTGTCATGCCTGGTATCAAGCATGATAACAGAATGTGTGTGATTATCACGGAGCAGAAGACTTTTATAGTAATTGGGGTAACTGTTTCTCCTCACGAGCTAGTGAAAAAATGTTGTCAGTTAAGCGATTGAGGCACTCAAATGGACTTGTTATAGGTATGGCGCCAGTCCCTGAAAATACGCCATTTGAGAATATGGTACTAATTCAGTTCCCATAGTAAACTAATGCAAACACCATGATATTAAAAATTCAATAACTTAAAATTTCTGAGTGCCCATGGTCAAATCTATATTTATCACTATAGATGAAACCTGAATGTCAGCTTCTGTGTAGAGGAAAGGGTATGAGCTGCAGCATGGTCTTAACCTGCATGTGTTTGAAACATATACTTTTAATTCCGCATGAAATAGCTATGTGCTAATTTCAGTAATGAGTGTTCCAAGCTTAAGACTGTTAAAGGACTGGAAATCCATCAACAAAATAATGTCTCTATTTTTTTTCACTTACAACTAGGATAACCTCTGAAAAGATTATTTTTCCTAAAATATAACTTACATTATTAACCAAACCTGGCCAGCCAAAACCATATATACTCTATTAAATATTCACCCATTTCCAGACTGGTTCCCATTTTTCCATACCATTAGAACCATGTGTCCTTTAGAGTTGAGGGATTTCATGATCTTGAAATTCTCTCCACAAAAGGAGGTTTAAATTGTTTGTCTTGCAACTGTCCAAGCAAGAGCCAATCGTGAAGAAGACATGGCATGTCATGGCGTAGATGGAACACCAGTGACTATGGCTGCTTCAGAAGATTGGGTTGGTCCGAGTCTAGCTGGTCAGATCTATTGCTGTATTGATGTTGAGACCCAAGGGTAGGACTCTGAACTGATAAACAATATCACGGTAAAGGAAAAGAAAATATGCATTAGTCAGATCAAGACTAACAGCGCAATTGTCCCATTGGATGGAGAGACAGATTCATCTCACCATCTTGAATTTTGCCACTGATGTATGGTTGCTTCTTAGCTTGGTTAGACTGTTGCCTCCTGGCATTGGATCTATATTGCATATTTGATTGAAAAGATACCTTATCTCTAGTCTGCTTATCATCCCTTCTGAGTGGTGGGAGCTGATCGTTTCTAACATCTGTGTACATTGAACAGAAAGTTGTAATGGTTGTTCCTGGGCTGCTTGCCATCAAACTTCTTCAAGTTTTCCTCCAAAGAGTGACCCAAATGGGGTCATCCGCAAAGCCAGGGTATGATGTGGCTTGAATACAGCAGACTGCAGACACGAGATATGTTGTATCAGGCCTAAGTTGCTGAAGCCGTCATTGGCCATGGAATAGTGAGCTGTCCAGTTAATGACTCAGGCAATCCTGGCAATTGCCTCTCAAGCATGGTCACTGCCAGATTCTTCCAAAAGTCAAAAATTGCCAATGAAGCCAAATCTAACACTGAAAACATAACAACTATGTTCTGGTCTGGCTCCGACTTGGCATAGAACACATTTCTATCAATTTTATAAAAGAGTGGAGCAAACGTGAACTGCTGCTAGATATTTATCATGGACTAGGATATCAATACTGAAGGCATCTTTTGAGTTTTGTAACAATGAAGTGAGAATATTACAGTGACTTGGCTTTCTGAAAAGAAAGCCTTAGAATTTGCCAGGTCACCAATTCTACCTGATAGCTGGTCATTAATCTACTCAATTTTAGCTAACTGAGGGCATTGCCAAAAGGATGGTGAGTATTTCTCATCTAAATGTAACAATGTGTGATCATTAGGAAGTGGAGAATATAAATTTCCTCGACTGCAGCCTTGAAGCTACTTTCTACAGTCTGTTACATGGTCAGATCTAAGTACGGCTGGTTTGTAAGAGTTTTCCCACACTCACCATGTATCAAATCATGATCAGATTCCACTTGCAGCTCTGGATAATCCATACTAGGTCACATCAATGATTCAATTCTGTCCTCTTTGAAAATGTCATTAACTTTCCCATGTGGAAGTCCAGTACAGCCAGAATGGCTGGTGATTTTGCCTGGCATAATATCATAGTATGTCGCCTACAGCATGGCTAAATGGACAGATCTGTCACTAAGATCCCCATAAATCTTAGGTGGCCAAACTTTTATCAAAAAAGTCCCCATGCTTGGATGGCTGATTGGTAAGTGACAGCAAAGCTGTATTATGAAATGAAACCAATGGGCCTGGTACAAACCCCATTCGTCCAAACTTTGTCCCAAAGCCCTACTCAGACATGCAGGGAGATTTATGCTCATTGGGCAGCCTACAATTTGGGGGACTCTCACCAATCCTGGTTTCAATAACTATGTCATTGTTTCCTAGACCAGACACATCTGTTCAAAAGTGGACAATTGTACCATCTCAACATTATTCTCCTCCATTGTCAAGTAACAAATGTGGAGGTAGGCGGAGCCAGCATCCCCTACAAGACTTGCAATGGAGACTGACTCTTTATGTTTACTAAGGACATCAACATTATCTTTCCTCAACTTATTCCATCTTTCCTTTCCTTTTGATGCCTTCTGGACTACTGTAGTTATGAATTCCTCAGTTCAAGTGTTTTTACACATGCTACATGGCAGATGATGTACACTTTTTACATATGATACAAGAGTTGTCTTCCTTTGTTTTGAAACTTGCATTTCATGCATTTAGTTGACATTTCAACTAAAATGACACAAGACAAGAAAACAAAGCATAAATTAGTATAATTCAGCATACTGTTGTAACATGATATTTTATAGATGAAGTCCATAAACGTGGTCTTATATAGATAAAGTCCATAAAAGTGACAAAGTTACTCAAATTTGGAGAATTTTTTTTTAAAAAAAATAATGCATACAATATGTAGATGAATGTTTGCCCTACACAATAAATCTAAATTTAAAGCTGGATTGTCCAATTTTAACAGTAAGAAGGCTTGGGTTGTTTGAGATATAATTTACCTGTTATCAGTACAGCAGCAAAGCTTCAAAACTAGTGACAGCTGGTGGTGGTGGTGGCAAGGGGAGGTAATTGGCAAGTGTTGCTGCCCTTTATCTATATAGATAAAAGATGATACTAGGTAGCAGGCTTATATCTCTAAAGGTAATGTCATTGGGGAACATATTTGAAGGAGAAATCTTGTATCTTGTCTTAAGCCTTATATTTGTCTCCACTCAATATTTTCACCCATGCACCATAATAGGGTCTTGTTCCCATTTGCTGTTGTATACACAGCTCATGGTAAGTCAAATTGTGAGCTAGATCAGCTACTGTTTGATTGCAGTTCTACCTTTGTAAAGGTACATAACTTGTTCCAATACCTACCAGTGTCATGTACTATTCACCAACTCATCTTTTATATAATTTCCATAAAATCTGTCTTTTTTCAAATTAAATTTTAGCAAACTGGTTTTGACAGTACTGATAAAATTCAAGGAGGTTTTGAAGAAATTTAATCAGTTTTTTTAAATTTAAGCCCTAGATGGATTTGTTCGACCCTGATATGGATAGTGTCACTTGAACACATTTGCTTTCAAATATATACAAATGCATAATTTTAAAACTATAATGCCTTCATAATATCTACCACAGGCAATAAATCTCAACAGTATGCCACTGTTGGCAGTAGGATTGTCAAATTGTACTCTGAATGGTATTGCCATCTGCATGTTACTGTGCTCTGAGCTCCAGAACTGCTCTTCCTGTCAGTATGCAACATACCAGCACCTATACTCTCAACCTTCATTACTGGTGAGGTAGCAAACGAGGCACAGATGTGTACCAGTAATTACCAGTTTGACTCCTGGAATCTCCATTAGCAAACGAGGCACAGATGTGTACCAGTAATTACCAGTTTGACTCCTGGAATCTCCATTACCAAGCGAGGCACAGATGTGTACCAGTAATTACCAGTTTGACTCCTGGAATCTCCATCAGTGGAATGAGCTCAGCAGTGACACAATACGTTAGACGTTTAACAAAATTCCCCAGAAGATCCTGGAAGGCCCAAAATTCATCCAGTTCCTAAAAAAATTGATCAGAACAAATAAATGTATGTTGGGTTTTAAGAAATGCTATCCAAAAATATATAACCCTGAACAGAAAAAAATTTTATAAGAAAGATTAAAAAAATGATATTATGGTATGTTGTGTCTGCAGAATGATCCAAAAACCTAACATATTAACCAGAAAAAGAAATGCAGGTCACTTTGAACTGCTTTTCAGACATGTGAATGTTAGTCACCAAAATGCAAACAATTATTGTTGCAGAGCTGAAAAAGTTAATAATATTAGAGAAACAGAGGATAGTGTTAATATAATTAATATTAATATATATTTAATATAATTATATAAAATATTATAAGTAGGTGTCTGTGACTTCAATTCTAGCATTATGAAGTGCGCCTCAATCTGCACATGCAATGATGTAATAGTGAAATGCAGCAATTTAATGCCAAAATCTATAAAACAGGGACTATGAAGCCAGTGTCAGAAAAAATATAATTATTCACTTTGCAGGCAAGATAAAAGCTTTTGTTTGTCCGTTGTATGACTTGAAATATGAATGGGCATAGACAAGGTCTTTCACTTTTACAACAGAACAAAGATGCAGGCCTAAAGTTGATTATCTGACTGAAAATGACTTAAATGGCAAATATATTAACAGTTTGGTAAGTAATCTGTGCTGAAAGATCTTGATCTCACATGGCTTTGTGTTATCTGTCTACGCTTTTAAAATAAGTAACAAAAGAGAGTGAGAAGCAACAGCTTTGTAAAAGTCAATAAATTTTTTTTCCAAGAATGCAAAGTGAAAATAAAAACAAAACAATACTGTGAATTAATACCAAATACAATTGCAGAAGTACAGATACAAATCCTAATAATAAAAGTTATGAATAAAGAGTACTGTGAATTAATACCAAATACAATTGTAGAAGTACAGATACAAATCCTAATAATAAAAGTTATGAATAAAGAGTACTGTGAATTAATACCAAATACAATTGTAGAAGTACAGATACAAATCCTAATAATAAAAGTTATGAATACCAAATACAATTGTAGAAGTACAGATACAAATCCTAATAATAAAAGTTATGAATAAACTTTAATGGAAATCAAAATTAAATCCAATACAGAATGTGTTGATGCGTCGGTGGTGGCTTTCATCATGGTATTGTACCAAGAGTTTTTTTTTGTTGAATTACAGTATTAATATTCCAGGTTTGAATTGACTAAAATCCCAGTGAATCTTTTTTTTATGAGCATTCTGTATTTCTAGAGAAAAGTCACTTGAATAATTTGAAGAAATATATTCCAGCCTAAATTAATTAATGGACACAACAATATTACAATTGATTCTGCTAGATCTAGATGTATTAATAAGATACATGATCCTCACTCATAGAAAAAAAAATTGTTTACAAAAATTGTCACTGATTTTGAACAAGGTCAGCAATGCAGCAAAATGGTGGTTATCCACAACATATAATGAACTAAAAAACAGATGTAAAAAAAACTAACAAACAATGCAAATTAAATATGCATTAACACTCTGAATAATTATCCAGAAACAGTCAGAAAATTGGCAACATCAAAAATACTGACCTGAAAAATTTTTCACCGCAAAATGCACCTCTAAACTACTTGTGTTATATATGTACCAAATTTAATAAATATATCTCAAATGGTTTTAAGCTAGGCTCTAGAAATGATCAAATCAGACCAAGCTTTCTAAGTTTCAGTTTCTATGTCAATGCAAAAATGCATTAACACAATAAAACCATACATACCAATCCAGAGAGAGATATACACATAATTTTTGCTAATATTAGTAGCGTAATCTTGTCATAAAAGGTGAGTGTGTGTGTGTGTGATTTGGATTTTTTTAATGTAGCTTTAACAATTTTCCTATATACCAAGTCATATCAAAATCTGTTCAAAGATGAAGCTTTCATACATTAATCCCACTTCTAATAAGGCTTCTCATGACTGGGCCACTCTTGATTCTAAGCTATATAAATTAAGTTCACACCTGATGCAAGGCCCCTGTATCATGCCGATGCAAGGCCCCTGTATCATGCCCCAAGGTACTGCATTTTAATCATTTTGTACCCCTCACAAAAAGTCACCTGTTTCATAAGGTCTTCTTTTAATAACAGAAGGGGTGGTCATATAAATATGACTATCATGTCAACAAGCAAATGCTGAAACACTGGATAGATGACACGAGAAAGATGCTGTGATATACAATAAGGTCAATTGACATTTGGTTCAGGAAGCTGAAAATATATCTACAAAGAAATTTCCTTCATATACAGAATAATTTATTCCTTCAATTTAATGCTATAATATAGCAAAAATATAAGAAGAATACCTCACAGAAATGTAGAACACAAGTGGCAAAGCTTGCTGTTCCAGTCAGAAGGTTCTGGATGAATCCTCTTGGTATTTGGAACTTCTCTGCCACTTCCCAGACTGACCTCTGTCTCCAAAGGTCATACAGCATCAGGGTCAGGTAAAACCGATTCACTACAAATTCATCAAGGACCTATGGAGTACAGAGGAGAGTCAACATCAAAAGCATTAAACATGAAGCATATATAACTGTTATGGAAAGAAGCAATGGATATTGCAACTTTTCATTCAGGTAAGTGTTACAGCAAAACCAGTAGAGGGGTACTCTTTCCTCTGTACTAGTGCCCTCCATTGTCCCATGCGCTCTCCACTCTACCTTACTTGAATCATCACTAATTCATCATAAAAAAAAATGGAGGGGGTGCATTTAGTGTTACTAATGTCTGTCTGTAGATCACTACCCTCTGTATGTTATGGATTTTGTTGCTTCTCAATACCTTTTAAAAACCTCATTTGATTTTAACTGCAAACATCATAGACCCTAATCGTCCATCACATAATATGTCAGCAGATCAGGTTCTGTTGTTTTTTCTAATGATTACTAACAAAATGCTGAGATCCAGATCTGCTGGTGATGGTCTGTGTATTTAGCATTTGGACTTGACTTATATGAAATTATCAGGCTTTATATTATGAAGACCATGATCAAGATTGCTTTGCACATCTTTTACTCAAAATCGGACTGATCCATTTCCCACCCTTCCACCCCCAGTTGGACATCCACATTTTTCTTCCTCATGGAAGCAAGGCTTTACAGCAATATCAGTAAAGGTATCCAATGTTTCAAGACAATCCTCCAAATGATATTATTAGATAAAGCTATAAACAAATTGTCAAGTTAATGAAAGTCCATGAAGCAAGATTTTCATTTAGGACCATAAAGACATGCTGACAAATGTGATGCTAAATATTATGACAATTTTTAAAAAAAAATATAATTCAGGGGAAAAAGTGATAGACTGAGTTTCTAGATCCTGGCAAAGTCAAATACCAATTTTGCTGAGACCATATCAGCGAGAAATAAGACAGGATTATTCTGCCCGAGTCAACAGTTTGTTAAGGTTGGTTTTATACAGTGCTTGGATTGTGGGCTTGACATGTAGGCACTGGCCTTCTTCGTCATTCAGAATCCACTTAACCTCAGGATCAATGCATGTGTGTGTGTGTGTGTGTGTGCGTTAATGCATATGTGAGGTTTCATAATTATTTTACCAATTATTTTGACAATATGGCCAGAGAGGCAGTCATAACAAAAGACTAACAAGGATCATTTTTATATAGGATCAACTCAAGATGAATGTGTTTCAAGTTTCTTGGCTTCATGTCCATTCATGCTGTCTTTCATTAAAAGAGGTAATAACAAATTTGACTTGATGAACACCAGATACCAATTTATAACACATTTCCCTGTCTTTTACTGGCAGTGCTAGAAATCCTCGTTTGAGAACTTTCTTTTTCCTGTTGACTGGGAAGGACAAAGGATTGGGGTCATGAAGAAACATACTTAGTCCTAAGCTCTTATAATTTAAAATTTACCACACGTACTCACTTGTAAGTAGAGTTCAATTGCAAACAACAAAGACTTTGATCTATCACATAATGCACTGGCAGACCAGGGTCTCTTTTGTTTGTTCTGTTTTTGATCTATCACATAATGCACTGGCAGACCAGGGTCTCTTTTGTTTGTTCTGCTAATAACTCATAGAAATTGCAACAATCCAGATTTGCCATAGATCTATACAGTTTGCAGTTGGCCGACATGCCAACTTGAACAAGACTCTCTCAGAAAGGCAGTCAATATATTTTCCACAAGTCAGACATACGTTAATTGAGTAACATATAACTTAATATCATATACTGGTATTGTCAATTTGGAAAACATGTATTTGAACAGTTCTAAATTGTGATCTAAGGAGGAATCAGGCAAAAAGTATTTTCAACTAAAATGATTGTGAAGTATATATAGACCTTAATTACTTCATGTTCAGTTCACCGCATTTCCTGCTTATTCTCCCAAAATACCATCTATTTTCACTCAACCTTTTTTTATTTAAACAGAAAATTTGATTCATCCAGAATAGATGTCATCTTAAACAAACAAAAAAAATCAATAATATATGGGTAATGTTGCAAACTTAAGATGTTTAACATACATACAAATACTGTGCAACAAGCACCCCCCCCAATAATTTATGCATAATGTTTGAAACTAGAGATAATAATGGTACATAAAAATACAGTGAATTTAAATATTGTAATGTTTCTATTGCATTTTTCCCATTCAGAAAGGTGTATATTATAAGTATTGTGTTTATCCATTTCATGATGGTATTCATTACACATTACTTGTATCTAATGATATTTGGATTTAAAAATATTATGGGTAAATTAAATACTACCCATCGCATAAAATATTTTCCACATTTTCTTCATGTGTACATCAACCTGGCTTGCAAAGGCAGTTCTCACTCGTGTTCAAACAGACAATCCTTGTGATGGAGGTTTGAATTCATGTACTTGTTCACTGCCAAGCTGAGTTCTGCCTCTCCCAGTGACTGTTGACTTTAATGCTTTTAGCTTGTAAAGAAAGCACCCTCTTTATTTACCCCTGAAACAACCCTTAGATTGAACTGTGGGATTTTATACTTGCTCAGTGCCAAGTAATTGAGCATGGCTATTTGTACTCCATATGATCTGCCTCACAAATGATATTCGTTCAGTTAATAGATTTCCAGACAGTATGATGAAAGTGTTACTTATGCAGCCCATAAGCACCCGCACGACAGTGAAGGTAAGAAAATGGAGTCAAACATTATTAATGATGACTATATTGCTATGATTTACTACATGATCATTGAGGATTTCAGAACTTTATCAATGATAATGAACTCTTGGACTTTGTACCAAAAGACATCCATTTGTGACATTTAGAGGATACTGTGAATTTAAATAAGTGGACTTAACTTTCACTAATTATTTGTAAAATGCATGGAATTAAAATATTATGGAATATTGTGAATCGGATCATTCTGAATTATGTTTATATCAGCATGTGACCTATAACTGAATTCAAGCATTTATGATATAAATGGATAAAAAATGTTAAGCAATATGGACTGTAAAGCATTTAATTAGGACAAATTGTTAATGATAATTTATTTGTGACATGTTCAACTCTATAATTGTATTTTACATTAGTTCTGTTGTTTTATTGTTTTTTTCATATCTATCTATCCACCTATTGATCTATGTATCTATGCTTGTTTATTTTTCAGTGCAACTCTGACTCCCTGATGATAAGTCACCCCTTGGTTGGACCTGACTTGCAAAATAAACTTCACTTATAGTAGGGTCAAAGAGAAATTGCCTTTAAGCAATGCTCAAATTAGGCAGGGTCAACTTTTAGTTGAATTGACTTATAATTGAGTATATATGTCAATCTTTTGGTTTATTATGAATTTTACATGGTGAGAGTTATAATCTCCCTGCCTTGAGACATACTTAAAACAACACCTGATGTCCAATTAACATGTTGCCTTCTCTGCCTTTTTTCTCCAAGGGACTTGATTTATAAACAAGTACATATGGTACTGAATAGAGGACAAGCCACAACATACTAAAGAGAAAACATGATTACAATGGAAACCAGGGTTGATTCATTCTGTGGTTTAATTCACAGAAACAGGATCCAATAAAGTTACATTTAAAGTTTTGGAAATGAATTGCTATTTAGAATGTGCAGCTAAAATGATTAAGCTGATTTAACTGGCAATGTAATGTCTTTATTTCTCCTATATTTTAATATGACCTTCAGTTTTATATGTTTCCCTACCTGTTTAGGTTTTTGGGCAGCTGCTTTCTTGACTATATAAGAGTCTGGTACACCAATCAGAGCGGCCACCTTCAACTCATCTGGATCCAAGGTGTTCATCTACAATTAGTAATGAATAAAAAGCAAATGAAAAGACTAAAGAAATAAAAATGTCATGATAATGAGGCAAAATTAGTTTTTGAAATATATATAATGATTACATAAATTTGTATTACTTGATAAAATATTATCATTCTTTCCTGTTTAAATTTGCAAATAAGTTCATGATGAGAAGGTATGAAAATAGCATCAATTTTGATTTATAATTTTTTTTTATTTCATTGCTATGTTTTTGTCCACTCAATAATATTTCTCTTGGTCACTGAGCTAAAAATTGAAGGTGGAAAAGTATCGTGAATGACAATACCACACTTACAAAGAATTTTCAGTATTTGCCAAAAGATGCAATATTTATTAGACTTTTACATTTATTAAATTATTTCAGTATGCAACAGTTCATATTTTGACAAGTTTTAATTTTACATAAAATATTAACATATCCTTTTGTCTGCTGCATGAAGAGGGCATATACTGAAAAGATTTGAAGTTTCTGTATATTATAGATTTTCTATTCTCCAACATTTTTTTTTTACCTGGATAAAGAACCATTCTTTAGCAATGGAAATACAAATGTGAAAATATTTTAATTTTCACCATTTTCATTTTCTTTCTTTATAAATTTTAAGGTCTAAATAAGAGTTTAAATGATAGTTCAAAATAAAGTGCTCCAGCCAGGTCACATTTTTATTCTAATATAGTGGTCCCCATCTTATATGGCCACCCATTCTACACAAGGAAAGTGGCTTACAAGATCGGTGGCTTTTTCAGAGGAGGAATATATGTGTAAGATGTGTATGTAAATGTGTATATAGTATTAAATCTACATATAACTTAATGCAGTTAATGTCTTCATTTACAAGTAGCATTAATTATAAAATATTCTTTTTGTCTTAAGTTATTTCAAGGGTATATAAATTAATAGTTATTCTTAGGCATGAAATGTGACTAAAGTATTGTTAGCATGTGCATTACAAAACCATTAATTTTGATTTATAATTTCAAAAACGTTATTTAAATTTTGATACATACATTGTTTCATATTTGAAATAATTCTCTTTCCATTTACTCCATTTTCCCACTGCTATAGAATATTTTCTTTATCTTTTACAATCTTGTTCATTTGAGTCTTCCAAGCATAAAATTTTTCACCAAGTGAACTCTCCCTATTGTCGTCAAGACAAATAACTTTTACTTTTCCTTTTAAAACATTTTTTCTTTGTTTACATGATGATTTGTTAAAAATTTTGTAATGATTTATTCCTATTTGTACAGTACTGCAATTTAATTTTGCGGACAAAACTATTGTAAACAAAAAAAAAAAAGCAACTTCTTATAAACTTCTTATATGTATTGTTACAATATTTTTCTGTTTTTTATTTGGTACCCTGTTTTGTTCAAAATTCTTTCTGTATGTGTGTTATAATCTAAAATCTAATTTAAGCCTATCTGACCACATTATGATCTTGACATTTACATCACAAAATAGCCCCAATGTGTGAAACCCAAAGCCCTATCAAAACATTGCTGACCCAATTTCTATCTATGTTATGATCTTGGCAATTATGTCTAGTCATAATCAATTAAAAAAACAACAAATCCACTGTGTGAAGCCCAAAGATCTATGGAAACATTGTTAATGCCATTTTTTATGCAAACATTATCATTAATGATATAATAATAACCTTAATGGTACATGTACTTTAGCCAACACTTATTTCAGTAAGGAAAACCTGACATCTGGAAACAGACATCAGGAAAGATAAACTGATTTACTTACCTTACTGTAATTAAATACTGATTCTGGATACATATTAATAAAAAATGTGGCTGCTTGTGAGGGGTAAATTTCACATTTGTGCACTATTATATTATGTTGACTGCTGGTCATGTTAGAGAGGTATCCTTTCTTGATGGGTACTTTTGAATACAAACTTGTTAGTGCTAAGGTATTCTGGCCATAAAGAGCAGGTGGCTGCTGTTCAGGGGAACCATTCATGAGGTGAACCACTCTGAGAATACTTGCCCAATCACATTGCCTTAGGAATATTAGCCTGCTACCTTGTAAATCCATCCCTACTAAAAAAAAGAAAATCTTTTGTCCATTTACCTCCCCTTGGCACCACTAGGTTTTGCCAGTTTTTAGCTGACTGAGATATTAACAAGGATGCTTGTAGGCTGGGGTAGTTAAGATGGGCTTTAAGTAAAGTAATTGGGCAAATATTCTCAGAGAAGCATAATTTACTTAAATTTTTTATTTCTCCTTCGAATACATTGCCCAATTATGTTAGGAGAAGAAGGGGAAGCTGAGCATTCATCTCTACTTCAGGTATCATTCTATGGAAGAATAGCTATGCAAATGGTAACCCATTCACCTAATTACATAAGCAACATAGATTGGGGTCACTTGACATGTGACCTAATATATGATTAAGAAAATGAAATTTAAAATCTACTTACCTATTCACAGGAAAATCCAATTAAGCTAATGGGGGCCTCGAGTGGCCTGATGGTTTAAAGTGCTGACCATTACGGATCACTGCCATCTCACCTCTGTCTGTGTGAGTTCGTGAGTTCGAGTCCAGACTCGGCTAACAAGGGTAAGTGAGAAAGCCTGCCAGTAGCTTCTCGTTGGTCGGTGGTTCTTCCCTGGGTTTTCCAGGGTTCTTCCTCCACCATTAATACTGGCCGCCATGTATAGCCTACCTTGTGCTGAAAAATGGCGTTAAACCCTATAACAACAATAACAACCAATTAAGCTAACAGGTTGGGTCTGGTGGTTGTCTGTGCTGCTGCCACCAGCCCTATCAGACTCAAGGTTAACCTCTGTAAAGCTAAATCTTGGAGAGAGAAAATTGAGAAGGTTGACTCTGCATGCCAGCCAACAGTTTCTACTATACCTTGCATCAAAATGTCTGAATGCAAGGCTTGCAGATATGGCTTAAAATCTCATGAGGTGACTCTGATCTAGTGAGACCTCAGAATAAATATAACCCACTTCAGTCACGAAGCAAGAGTTTGAGGGGTGATATTCTGCATCCTGGTTTTCACCAGAAAGAAAAGGTATGTACATGTGTCATGACTTTTCTCATTTCATTTCAAGTAGTGCTTGAGAGTGTAAACAGGATTTTGCATGACTGCTGCTCTTGACCTATGGAAGACAGGCAGTGAATGATGAATCTTTGGTTATTGATGGATGCTAACCTGTTTATGGCTACAAAGCCTGTTTGTGTCAAGAGAACCACTGAACCATCAAAACTGAATTGAAGATAGTTCACATGGATGGAAAGGGCATGTTGCTTGCTTACTCTGCATGCAATCAAGCAACATGTTGTGTATGACAGAAACTTTAGTGAAGTGTGGTTCTGAGGTTCAAATTTACTCAAACTGAGCCAAGTTAAAACTCACGACAGGTTCCATTTTCAATGGGGGTAGTTGGGAGGGGCTTTAAGTAAAGTAATTGGGTAAATATTCTCAGAGAAAATAATCTCCCACAAGGCTTGCACCAGAGGTGGATTTGGGGTGAAGGCTGAGGATGTTGGATCTGTCCTTCCTTGACTCTGACTTTTCTTTCCCCTTGGCTGCTTTTTGGAGAACTATTGCCAAGTTATCTTTGATGCCAAATAACATTTAAATTGTCATGAGTATCCTCCCTTGCCTATAATTTCTTACAATTCAAACACTTGAAGGACAGTACAATGAAATGACATATAAATGAAAATTAAAACAGAAGCTAGTATTGTATTTGAAATAACTAAGTTGCTAAATCATTGTCTTAGCTAAAAGAGAAGAGAAAGTGTCATATAAGAAACCTATGGCCCTATTATGAACTTATGCACAAAGCTCAGTTAATAAATAAACCAGAATTGTATGAACACAGCATAAAATACAACATAAAAAGCATAAATTATAAAAAAGCACTTTAGAATTTCACTACCACTTTAGAATTTCATTAATAAGATCTCCATAATGAATGGAGAAAGTGAAAACAGTCGAAGACACCCTAACACATAATGACCTTGCATAATGTCATCAAAGGTATGGTGGGATGCGCTCTTGAAAGTCCAGAAAGATGATCAAATCACTCAAATTTTGCAGAAATTGCAAAAAAATGCATGCAACCTGTAGCAGATTGATAAATCATCATAATACATTAAAAAAAAAACATTGGATGTGCATATGAGAGCACAAAAACAGCCAGATTGTGCTAGGATGAACTGTATGACATGTGTTCAGTACAGAAATGAAGCTAAAGACTTGCAACACCAGGTGGTATCAAGGGGAGGTAATGGGCAAGAGTTATTGCCCTTCATTGAAATGTAAAGAAAAAAAAACATTTTTTTTTTTGGCAAGGTTGGATTTGCAAGGCATCAAGGTAATATTCCTAGCGTAATGTAATTGGGAAAAACATGAGAGTTATTACACTGATGGCATTGCATTTACTTGCCTATAAATCAAGTGAAACTGCAAAAAACAAAGATTCTGATCTGGGCGCATTTTGCACCTGAAGATCAGGGTCTATGCTGATACTCCTAACAAACTGCAGAAAACCAGATCTGGTGGTGAATTATGCATTGGCAGATCTGAGTCTGTGCAGTTTACAGTTGGACTCAACTTATAAGTGAGTATATATGGCATGTATGTGATGCCTAAAATCTGTTACTCCCTGACTTAAGAACTTTTATGTTCAATTTTGAACCCTTGAGTGTAAAAGAACAAACAACTTCAAGTGATGAATATCATTTCCATAAACAGAGAAACTGCATACAAACTAGACTGTTTAGAATGACATTTTAAAAAATGTTAAATTTCAAGCATATGCAAAGGTACATTTTATAAGAATTTAGAGGACTGCTAAACTGGGAGCTTTTTGTCTTGATACGATTAATAATACCTATTAAACATTTTTCTACATGATACACAGATAATACTTTGGTTCATTTTTTTTAGAATGAAAACCCTTGGCAGTTTTTCATAGGCAGCATATGTCATGAGTTTTGCTTTTCAAATACTGAGTGCTGTAATAAATAAAATTTCTTCATGCAAACTGGACTTTATAGTTTGTCCAAAAAATTAGACTAAATAAATTACTTACAACTGTCCAAAAAATTAAGGGTACATCAAAATATTGTTTGCAGAAGAAATTTATGGTGTTTAAAACATTATGTGTGAAGAATCGGGGTAAAGATATCATGTATTGGCTCTCATCTTTGAGGTAATTAAATCAAGTGAAATAAACTAAGATGCAATGACACAATTAGATTACACAAATGGAATCCAGTGCTTGCCTTATACAAGTTACGTTATACTAAGAAACTTTATAGTGAATGGCCACTGTTACCTGGCTAAAGTAGATCATCCACGAGGGTGAAACATCTTTCACTGCATCATAAGGTGTGACTAGGTAGAGAAGGTGAAGATAGTTAGAAAGCACCAAAGACTCCTCTGCTTTCTTCAAATCCAAGTACAGCAGTCCAGCATACTCCAAATCAACAGGGCCTAAATAGTTCAAATAAGTCAAGTTTACATGTGAATAACATGTTGCTGATTGTGACCAGCATTGACACTAATAAAATATACTTTATTTTCTCCACATTGCTTTGAATTAAAATGTTTAATCCATATATATCATAGGTTTTTGACAACTTTGTCAACAGCAGCAACATTTCTTTGAAGTCATATTTTACTGCATAAATAAAATGCAAGGCATGATCATTTCAACTGTAAGAATAGTGTTCAAGTGTGATTTTATCTAGCTGATTTAGGAAGCATTAGCTATCAGTATCAGCAAAGCCCAACAAAAATAAAGTTCAGAACTAGTCAACAGAGTTTTACTTAGACATGCCAGCAAAACAACACGCACACACCCAAATAAATAAAGTGGTGGAGAGACAATGAATTCTCTGCGCATACTGCACACAACATATTGACATACATCAACTTGTTTCTAAAAATGATTGGCTCAGAGAATCTAGCAGAGATGTCTGAACACCAAGACAATCCAGTCTCTTGTGAGCATAATGATGAATACTAATAACGCCTGCAATACTTTCAAACCTCCTACTGAATTTATATTTGAATTGGAGCAATTGCAACATTGTGACAAATAATATTAAAAAAGGGGAAATTTTGGGCATGTGGAATTTCAGTTAGGGCTTGTGATTCCAGCCCTGACTCTGTGTACTGGATTTTCTATAGATTTGGCAACTAACATAACCAGTTGTCCAAACTGAAACAGCAGTCAATAACAGGAATGACCCAATCTAATAATATCAAATATGTACTTTCTGTTAGTGAATTTCATGCAATGGTTAGAGCTAGCACCACGATCCCACGGACACCATGATAGGTCAGCCAACAATATCATGTCCTATTAAATCTACTGTTATAATAATTCATCCAAATTGCTTGTTTGTGAGCTAATGAAGTATATAGCATAAGACAGAAATTCTAATAACATTTTAAACAAACTAAATGGTCCACAAATAAAGAAAACATGTAAAATCACAATTATCTAAATAGGTTTAGTTTGGTTCAAAAGTTCCAAGGGGGGCCCCGAGTGGCCCAGTGGTCTAAAGCGCTGTCCGTTACGGATCACTGCCATCTCACCTCTGTCTGCGTGGGTTCGAGTCTAGGATTCAGCGAATGTGGATATGTGAGAAAGCTTGCCAGTAGCTTCTCGTGGGTCGGTGGTTCTTTCCAGTGATTTCCCGGTTTCTTCCTCCACCATTAATACTGGCAGCAATACCCTATTGTGTGCTGAAAAATGGCGTTAAGCCCAACAACAACAACAACAATAGTTCCAAAAATATCTTGCTTACATGTCACCATGATGGGTAGACAGATGACATTAAACAAGTATGTCTACCTCCTATTAAGAGCCACAGGAAACAAATACTCCTTAATTTAAAATCTTCATTTGTATTCAATATTAACTGCATCGTTTGTGGAAAAAAAGCTGAATCTCCTCATAAAAAGCTTAAGTTGTACTGCATGTTTTCAATGCAATCTTAGCCTTAAAATGCATCTGGATATCATAATGTACAAATAACATTTTCTCTTGCTGTAGAAGCTACCTTTAAATGCTGCTCTGCCTAGAGGAGTGACTTCAAGTCTCAGCTCATGATTCTCCACAGGACTGGGGTTGACTGCTTTCTTCTGAACTACCAGCTTGAGGTCAATTAGTTTCTGAAGAGCATTACAGCACAATGCTGACATGTCTGCCTGGAGAACTGCCTGCTGTATGTTCAACAAGGACTTCTCCATGAATTGGAACACATCCTTTGTGGTAGGAGTAATCTGGAATGAGGTGCAAATAAATCAAATAAAAGTGTGGTAAAAAGTGCTTACATTGCTGTATTATGATAAATCTATTATAAGATCATCTTTCATTGGACAAATACTCTAATACTAAAAAATATAGTACCTGTTAAACCAGTGTACTATGTAACTGTTGCAAAACAATATTGCCTAGCTATATGTTCCATCTTATCAGTAGATCATTTCTCGAAGTAGTTTACGAGGAGCAGTAAAAAACCTTTGCTAATGAATAAAACTGATAAAATTAAATTTTGCTGGTTTACACCTTTCTGAAGCCATGTCTGAAAGCAAAATTGTTGTTGTACAACAGTTTGAGAAATTGCACATCAGTCAAACCCAGTTATCTTGATTATGTCGGAGGTGTCAAAATGTCATCGACATAACTGAGTCCCAAGATATCTGGGTTTAGTTGATAAATCTACTGCAGAATAATGATTATACATCTGAAGTACAAAAAATGAGTTATATTTCTAAAACTAATGGCATTTCTAATGCACAGATGATAGACAACTGAACACTCCAAAAGTTCTCCTGGTCAAAGACGAGTAGAGCTGAGAAAAAATAGTATTTGCCTTCAAAATAAAATCTATAATTTATAACATGATATAATTCATATTTCACAAACCAGTCTTGTATTTTCAGTGAATGTATTACATATTTAAAATATCAAGACATTGCAAATTGTATAAATATAATTATAATTTTTAATGACAACACTAGCCATTTATTATTAAGTTATGAAATAAAATTTTACCTTATTTGGTTATGTAATAAAGATCTCATCTGAAACAGTTTCAACAATGATATTTGCCTTGGCAAGTAGGGTCAGCTTACATGGAAATCAACTGGACAAGCAGAAAATCAACTGGCCCTCCCAATACAAAAAATATTATCTTCAAAGATTTAACCACTCTTATATGCCTGCAGATCCAAGTATGAATTGGCCCTCCTCAAACCAACAGGCCAGTCCAGTGGCTAAATCACCCCCTGTATTATAGTGCTCATTTTAAGTAAAATTTTCTCCTGTGAATGCATGCAAGACCATATTACCATTCTACTAAAAAAATGTAAAGGTTCTAATTGTTTACACAAGTACTGATACTCACAGCCAATCCTATGGTTGACAGCATGATGTTCTGGAGTCCCTTACCCTCATCATATAACAGACTACTATGACAGCTGCCCAGAGGTCCTGACACAAGCTCATATACCTACAAAAGATGCACAGAAATATGGTGTTCGACTTGCATCAAATCTAATGATAACATTTACTTACAGCCCTAGTTTATTTTAGGATTTATAATACATTGTTTTCAAAAACACAGCAACAGTATCTAGAGATGTCTAGTTCCCTGGACCTTTCACACCTCTACTACCAATTACCCTTTTAGAAAATTTCAAAAGAAAAATATGTAACAGTCAAGTCATGTGCATGCTGGAATAAAAAAAGTGGAGACTTCACAGAAGAAGCAGAAATTTACTTAACTACTACTCAAGTCAGAAACACAGGAAAGCTTTATGATTCCATATTCAGACACATTAACACCCTGAATTAATTTAAAATGATATGGGCAGCAAAGTCTGGTGACAGAGCAAATAAAAGTCGAGGACAGTAAAAATAAATCTTAATACAAGTTTATCTCCTGTTACTGCCATTGATATGCAAAATCAATAAAGCTTGGATTCCTCTAGAATGTGAGCACACTGCCATAGCTTCAGGAACAAGAACACGTAGGAGTACATGTAAAATATGAATGCAAAGAATTATTTCAAGTATTGTTAGTAAAAACAAAATTCATCTGTACTACAGTAGTCTCCCTCTTGAATGGCTCCCCTAACCAGCAGCCACCCACTACTTACACACAGAATCTGTCAGCACCGACCCATTTGTGTTCAAAAGTACCCATCACAAAAAAACCATCCTGCTAACCCGACCAACAGTCAGAATATTAATGCAAAAATATAAAATTTACCCCATACAAGCGGCTGCATTTTATTTTTTAATATATACCCAGAACCAGTATTTTATTATATAATGTGTGTTAAGTAATCCGATATCTGTTTCCTGATGTCAGATTTTCGTTACTGAAAGAAGTGTTGACTAAAGTATTTGTACCACTGAGGTTAATATTATATCATTTACACCTCACAAAAAAGCCACATTTATTCCTTAAAGTGGAGAAAGACTCAAATTTTAATCCATACAAAAAGGTAAGTACCCTTTGTTATGGCTGTGTTGTCATGAGATGTCCGATTTAGTCACTCTGATAATTGTTAAGATTGCAATTATTGGACAGTAGTAACAGCTGAGAAGTGGCAATATTGATGTACAATACACAAGACAGCCGGGGGGGGGAATGGTTTGATAGCCTTTATGGCTTCCCTTAGCAAAATGTTGAGCTTGTTCACTCTCATAATTAGTGGCTGTTACTATTGACAATAATTGTCAAGTTTACAAATCCTAGAGGCAGCAAGGTGCTATTGTTCAGGTCAAATCTGTGTACATATGGAAGCCATTTTGGCTTATCTCACTTAGTGTCAAGAAATGTTAAAACAATGAGATACCAGACTGCAACTAATGAATCACGTGACAAAATCACTGCCTTTAAAAACACATGGCATTTTGTTTAAATGCAGAAAAACTGTTTTATCAGTCTTGTAGTAGGCAACATTGATGATTATATGATGATTATAACCAGATGTAACTGTCAAGATCATAACAGGGTCAGCACAGGCTAAAAATAGATTTTGTGCAGAGAAATTAACCTTGTGCAAAGCAGGGTACCAGACAATGACTGAAAAATCATGTGACAACACACTTGTTGCATCCTTTATGAAGAAGGCATTTTGTTCACTCTACAAATGTTTTGTCTGAATAAATTAAATTGCATACGGTTAGCAACAACCGAATAAATCATTACCAAACATTAACATGTCATCACGTTAATGGAGACGATTATTTCAGAAAAATTTGGTTATTATAGTCTATGACATCAGGTGAGGTGGAGAGGGGTTACTTGCTGAACAATTTTAAGTAGAAAAGACTCAAATAAAACAAAATTTTATGTTGAAAAGACTTGAATAAACAACATCACAACTGATAATAAAGTTATTCAGCATTAGTGAGAAAATGGAACAAATAGAGAGAAAATTATGTACGTACTATTATTTAAAGGATGTTTTTGAATGGTTTTGCAATGTGCATGACAACAACACCTGCTCGCATATCACGCTTACGCCAAGAATAAGGACTATTCATTCAGTTGAAATAAGTCAGTTATTAATAACAAGAAACTTTTAGTTTAATGTTACTTTTAAATGAAGATATTAAATGCTTTGAAGAATGTAACTTTCTTACTAAGTACATTACATAAACTTCTCACAAAAAATTTAGTCCTCCTCTGAAAAGGCCACCTGCTTTATAAGGCCTTATTTCCCAGTGAAGGGATGTCCATATAAGAGGGGGACTACTGTATTACAGTACTGTAAATTAATTCTCATTTGTTTTTTTAGAAAGTATTCTCACTGACCATCACTAGTCAGAGAATTGTACCTTTTCCTTGTCAGCAGGTTTGGTGATTAGGATGCTCTCGCCCGAGTTATCTAGGCCTGCCCTCCCTGCCCTGCCCACCATTTGTTTGTACTGGCTCCGGCTCATGAACTGCTGCCCTACATAGGGACTACGCAAAATCACTCTGCAGAAGAAAAAAAATGTAGTTACTGTAAAATATTAGTATGTTTTGTTTTTATGAATTCTTGAAGTCATCAACATGAGATTTCCACCAAACAACTTTTTAGGATATCATGTTGGTCCTAAATCAAAATGAAGCCAATCGTGAGAGAACTCAGGATAAGCCAAACTAATCCACACAAATCACCCAATAAACCAAGAGGTAAAAGCTTGGGATCCATTTTATACTCCGACTGGAAGGAAGTATCTCTGATGGCCATGACATATACATTCAGTACGTAATTCAAGGCATTCAATGGATTATTTTGCCTCTATAGAAGGATCTTATAACATGATAAAGCGAAAAATAGCCATTGATTACCTATGGATGGTAGACTTCTTGTCCACAAACCCAAGCTATGATTGACTGGAACTGCAAATAGTTCTGGTCAACTGAAAGAACATGTAATTCACACACCCTGCAAACTGAAGCTAAAACAATTAGAATGCACATCTTGCATGACTGCAGCTACAGCCAAACTTAGAGAAGCTGAGAAAGTTAAGAACGTATGAAAGATTTCAGTAGGAAAATAAAATAAAAGTCTGACCAAAATTGGAAGTTAAATCTGATATATTTTTATAAGATTCCAGTTGGGAAACAAACCAAGTGAAATGTACAAACTCTGCCAAGATTGGACAATAAATCAAAATACCTTTATCATGGTCTATATCCACTCTCTGATAGTGTCTGAAAGTGTTTGAAATCATGGGGCAATAGCTCTTAATAGTAATCAGAGTTAACTGATTGTTTTTTCAAATTGCTGGAGAAAAAAAAATATTGGCTTGTTGCTAGATGGAAAAACATGTTGCCTTTTAACAACAGTGCAAAATGAGATGAGACTTTCCTACATATGCCTTCTTATTTGCTGTATTTTCTCAATGACTCCAGATTTGAACATCCTGTGCTGGGCATTCTTGATCAGAGATAACATAAAGGTAAAGCTCATCTCAGAAGGGCTGGTAAACCTACTTTCTCAGTTATCTGACCTGGTTGGGAAACACCGAAATCTTTCTATGAATGTCAGTTTCATTACATCTAATAGGGACAACAAGTTTCACTTTGCACTCCTGACCTCTTATTTTCTGAATCACTCAGGTACCAGGTACTCTGGATATGGCACTATAGACACAAAGGTTGGCAGCTTGTGATTCTATGTGATTATGAAGGGACTGTTCACAAATATAACAAAACCAATGGAAGACTAACATATGGAAATAAATTTCAGGAAACAGTCTCTAACCTCTCCTTAATAATGAATCAGCTAGCCTTTTGATTCTGACAAGAATACAAGATTGTGGACTATCTGAGCAATGATTTCATGCAGGATAAAGGGATCTGGCAATATGGATCAACCATTAAGAAGGAAACAGGTCTGACTTCACACTGTTCACAAACACCTGGGAGAGAGAACCAACTGGTTCATATCTCATACTAGAATTGAACCTGTTCAATATGATGCCCACAGAAGCAAAAGGAAGCAAACTAAACTGATAAACAGCTCCATGGAAAGTGAACCTGGGGACTTTACATGACAAAGGGTAAACAGGGTTATGAAAGTAGAAGTCATTAAATCAAGACTGACAAAAATCACATTGTTCCTTCAAGAAAGTCTCCATCCTGAACTCAATTGTAGCTATCATCTTGCTGAGCCAGCTAAATATAATTGCAAGCTTTTCATTACTTTTAGCATCTTTTTGTCCAGCTTATGAACAATTACCACTAACCATTTAGTGAGCAAACAATGTATAACCTTCAAAAAAGTGCCTCATCTGGCTGGTCAGAACTTTCTATAACAGAAAACAATGAAAGGGGAATGAATGAATGAACAAACTTTTCAATACCTCCAAACCAAACTTTGCCAAATTATTGCCTGGAAACATATACAGCTAAGCCTGTAATGAATCCAATGCCTACTGGGATATCTTTGGTAGGCAATGGGCAAAGGGTCATTGTTGTTTGTTTGAAGGCTTGGGAGAGGAGAAACTGTGCATGCTCTCTCTTTATCAGACAACAGTCCGTGCTGGGGAGAATGCTGTTGTCAACTCTGCTGTTGTGGCCAAAACAACTGCAGCCAATTTAAGCCCATTTGCTTCTTCTACTGGGTACAACTATCTTAACACTGGAACTGAGACTGGTGCTGATAAATAAGGAAGAGGAGCAAGTTGGACTGGGAATTCCTGGGCAATCTGCTAATGGCCTCTGAACAGCAGGGGAGATTTGGACAGCAAAGTCACAGAGTGGTAAGGCTTGAGTGATAAAGAATGTAGGAAGGAATTTCATCCCACCAAGACTACACAAAGTCATGATGGCATTTGCCACATTGTGGTGGGCTCTCCTATTCATAACTGAAACAATGTGTCATGAAGACTCAAATGCAAAATCATTCCTTTCTTTCTATGCAAGTCTAAAAATAGTGAATACTGCAAAGGTCAAAAAGCACGATCTAACCACTTTAGCTTTGAAACTCTCAGCAATCCACATTGTACAAAAACTGGACAGACAAATTTTTCTGGTACTATACCCTAACCGCTGAATTACATTCAGTATACCAACCCTCTTAGGATCTTGGTTTTCTGTCCAATCAAGGTTATCCCCAGTCTCATTCATTTAGGTTATTTTTGTGTAGTAAGTCTTACACATTTGTATAGATCACTCCTATCTAAATTTATTATCAATCATTAATGGTGGCACGTTGGTATCTATAAACAGTAAATGCCATTATTTGTGAGCCAGTCAACTAAACCAGTGGTCAGGCAAACAACAGCTGGGTTGGTGAAAGAACTAGCAAATCCAATGGTGGGATGGCTATGCAGATGGACCAATCAGACAGTTCACCATGACTGACCAAGGAAGATTAAATGGACAGCCAATCTGTGGTCCAGCCTGTTGTAACCATCTCTAACCATGTAAAGAACAGCTGGTCAGCTGGCTGGAGTAGCTGGTTAGAAACTTGGATGGTGGAAGAAGTCATAATTGACACAGGTGGCTATCAGAAAACTCTCAGGAGTCATAAACAACGTCCTGAGTTTGACTCTGGTCCTGCTCTTGCATGCAGGGCAGGAAGGACTCAAACCCACTTGGCTGCCATAGTGAAAGAATAAACTCTCCCCAAATATTTTAAGTCAGCTGTAGAAAGGCTGGCACACTGGTAAGGTAAAAAGATCCACCAATGTCAACATCAGTAACATAGTTTCTTGAATAATTCTTTTCATGAAAGATTCTGACTGTGATTGGCATGTAAGTTGATGGTAATCAAAGTAACTGGCTCAAAATGGTTGTGGCCCTGATGCACCTAAAATCACTCAAAATAAGCAGATAAGTTATTGGCGAATACAGTATTAATTGGTTAAAATCAATCATGAATCATACAACTAGCCACAAGTACCACTTCACCGAGATCAGGCAAATCTGATGAAAATATCTATGCATTTGACCTAAGTTTTCAAGTCCACGCCATCAGTATAATTGGGGACTTGTGGAAATAAGTTAAACCTCAGCCATAAGTACCGCTGACCCAAGTCCACTCTGACTAGCTAGTGCAGGCTTCTATTAGGGTTTGTAAAAGTCGGTTTTAAACACCAGTGAAAAGTTTCATGCATGTCCTTGACATCTTGAACATTTTACAACAAAAACAACAAAGTTAAGAAAGGAAAGAAAAAGATGAAAGCTATAACAAATGAAAGCACAGTATGCATATGACAAAACAAAGAGCTAAATGGCACGATCAAAGATTATGTTCAAAACAGTGAAAAATATGAGGTTTAATGTTAAAAATAACACCAAACTTTCATGAGAATGATAAAATAATACTAATTTGTATGTGAGGCTAATGAGAAGATTACAGAAGGTAACAGGTATAATGTTACATGTAAAGAGCAAACATCTGATCTGGTCAACATCCAATATACAGTTAGCCACCTACTGGAGACAGGGCTGGTAATTATTGTTGTCATCTTGGATGACTTTCTTTCAACAGATACTATTATCTATAGTCTACACATAGTTCAGATAGTAGTGACAAATTCTGGATTTTTTTGGGAGGGCTGGATTCAAGATACAGGGGAAGAAATTTGATCTTAAACTAAGACTAATTACTATGAGTCCCATCTTTTAGATGAAAGATTAACCTTGCTGACAAAGAATCATTATTAAGACCATAACCTTTCAGCTGCAAGATTAACCCTGCTAAATATTTAAAGGCTAATTACTAAGACCACTACCTTTTAACTGGAAAATTAACCCTGTTAACTATGACTAATTACTAAGACCACTACCTTTTAACTGAAAAATTAACCCTGTTAACTATGACTAATTACTAAGACCCTACCTTTTAACTGAAAAATTAACCCTGTTAACTATGACTAATTACTAAGACCCTACCTTTTAGCTGGAAAATTAACCCTGTCAACTATAACTAATTACTAAGACCCTACCTTTTAACTGGAAAATTAACCCTGTTAACTATGACTAATTACTAAGACCCTACTTTTTTTTAACTGGAAAATTAACCCTGTTAACTATGACTAATTACTAAGACCCTACCTTTTAACTAGAAGATTAACCCTGTTAAATATGACTAATTACTAAGACCCTACCTTTTAACTGGAAAATTAACCCTGTTAACTATGACTAATTACTAAGACCCTACCTTTTAGCTGGAAGATTAACCCCTGCTGCAAGTGTAGAAGTGCAGGTGAGTAAACACAGAGTTCCTTCAGAGTAAGCTTCCTCTAAAAGCTTGCGCTCATCCATTGTCAGTCCACTGTGATGATAGGCAATGCCAAAATGGACTGTGTACTGCAGAACTGGGCATATCTTCCCATCTGCATCATTGCACAACTCCTTCAGAAGTGCCTTGCGTTCTACCCTCTTCACATTTGAAAGGTCTCTGATTGATGAAAAAAGAGGATTACATGAATACATATGAATTAAGTTTTGTAAAGAAAGTTTGTATTGGAATAATTGCAAAGCACAAGGGAAGGCCCACATCAGGAAAAACTGAGAGAGCATATAGGTAGATAGGTACATGAAAATGGGTACTGTATATACTTGCAGACCGCTTCAATGGCCTAGTGGTTAGAGTGTGCACCTCAGATGCAGGAAGTCATCAGTTCGATCCCCGGTCGAGTCATATCAAAGACTTACAAAAATGGTGCTAACAGCTGCCTCACATGGCATTCAGCATTAAGAGGTTAGTGTTAGGACTGGCTGGCCTGGTGTCTGGATAATGTGACTGGGTGGGACATCATGCTACATGTCTGCGGCATGATGCCCCAATGCTAGACATCACTATAAATTGCCACACTGCAGATAATGTATCAATATGACTGAAAAATTGTTAAAGCTACATTTTTAAAAAATCCAAATAGACTTGCATACAAGTCAGATCCAACTGCAAATAAGACATACCCTGGTCTGTGAAAGGAAAATATAAATCAAATATAAATATAACTATCATTATATATAACAGTTTATACAGCAAAACTCAAATATTAATACAATTACAAGTTGTTCTGACTTGCATAAAAATAGAAGCACTATACACACTGGTAAACAAAACTTACAAACACATTATTTCACAGTGGGTCATATTTATTATTCTTGGAATGCTTTCAAATTATTAAAATCCAAATAACTAGATACATGTGTTGTGTAATGAATATCATCATAAAATGGATTTACGCAGTGCATACTATCTAAGCATTTCTGAAATAGTGGCATGAAAAAAAAAATACTTTAATTGGGAGCATTTGTAAATATTGCAAACATCTAGTTTACAATATTATATTCAAATTTATAAAACTTTCCATGTCACTCTTAGAATTCAAATCAACTCATAAATAAAATCTTCTGTTTTAAAAACAACTTTGACTTAAGTATATATCATTATTACATGTCTAGGCTCATTCAAAAGTAACAAAGAAAGAATGAAGCCAACAAGCTTTGTAAAACTTAACAAAATAATTTATTTTACCTAGAAAACAAGGTAAAATATTTGACAAAGGAATTAGGGTTTGTGAATCTAATCCAAAATTAATCCAGAATGAATAATATAAGTCCTATCACTAAAAAGTTCTAAATGTATCAAAGTTTGAATCCCAATGAAGTTCCAAAATGGAAGGAGACGATATCTTCTATGTTCAATTTTGTGCTGTTGTGTAAACAGTTCCTTGTTGAATTTTATGAGTCAAGAATAATCTTCCGGCTTTAGAATGCCAAATAATTTCCAATAAATGTCTTTGTCCAAGAATGTTGATGCGCACTAGTATGTTTCCAAAAAAATTAATTATTACCGGGTAATTCCAAAAACTAGACTGGTCACAACACAAAATATCTTTGAGCTCTGAAGGTATTAATTTACGACTGAATTGAATCACTAAAAGTGTTAGTTTTAAACACAATTCTAGATAAGATGGTGGGGAACCTGGTCACTTAATACTAATGGTACAGTAAGACCATAGGCCAATTGACACGTATGCCAAGGACGAATTTGATTCTACCTAACAAATCTGTAAGATTCAATAATAAAAAAATTTTAAAAAGTTGTTTACAATAGAACTGATATACAAGCCAAGTATGACCTTGATTACGACCAATGATTTTCACTCTAAAATTTTTTTTAAAAAACTTGTATACCAGATCTGAATCAAGGTCACAACTAGGTCAGCTACAAACACAATGTAGCAATATTGGTTATTTATTGATCTGAACTGAATTTTTGCAAAAAATGTCAAATCCAGTAAATAAAGTTATCATTACAATAACATGTAATGAAATAAAAATAAAATAAAAGATTTAAAACACACAAGCAATTAAATTATATATATGTAACAAATATCTTTATTTGAACTGAAGAATTCACATATGAATATACATAAATTTATACAAAAAGTGCAGATTCAAGATGGTTTCCCAATGTTTCAAGCTAAACAATCTCCTTGTAAGATGAATAAACAGCTTACATATACAAACACTAAACAAAAAAAAATCTGAAAAAAATTCCAGACTTTAACATGTTAGAATCACTAGGGAGAATTTATAACAAGAGATATAAAAATGAAACAATAATAAACAAGCAGGTTATAGAAAACCAACATGTTCTGATCTCATTCCATGATGAGAAAAAAGGGATGGAAACACAGCATGGTGAAAAATCAATGCCATCTAAAAGATTTGTTTAAAAAATTATATCCCAGAAGAGTAAGAATGGAGCTTATAAAGGAATGATGACAAGAGAAATGTGTGATATTAATAATAATAAAAATAATTATTACAGTAAGGACAATACAAGAATAAAAATTAAAAATGTAATTACATGGGAAAATATTATCAAAACAATTGACAATGAGTAAGAAACAGATGACTGCCTTAATTTTTAATAACACTGTTACATTCAGGCTTTCAAAAGTTTTAATTTTAACAAAATAATTTATTTCCCCAAAAAGTAAGGTAAAAAAATGAAACAGGACTTCCGGTTTGTGAATATAATCCAAAAATTAATACTAGAATCTAAAAATATAAGTCATATCACAAAAAGTTATAATTTGAATCTGGGTTCAAATCTCGATGAAGATCCAATATGGAAGGCGATGACTTCGGATGAGGTTGTTGTACTGATGGCAACAGTTCCTCATTGAAACTCAATTTATTATGTTCCCGTTTAAAATTCTAGAACAAATTTTCACTATATGTCTTTGTCCCAGAACTTTTATAAATAAAAGCATTTGTTTTATTTTTGAGAGAATTTGAATTATTAATTCCCAAAAAGTAGATGAACTTCAGAATAAAGTAACACCTTGAGGTCTAATGGTGTCAAAATACAACTGAAAAATTTACTAGAAAATGGCTGTTTTAATCTTACTATAAGATTCAAAAATTTATAAAACTATAAAGATTTGTTTACAGAAGAGTTAACACATGGGCCAAACATGGCCTTGGTAATAGCCAATCATTTTTGTTCGATGTTTACAAATGTCTCAACAAAGGTGAACTAAAAAGAGTGATAAAGCAACTGTTATATTATAATCAGGTTAAGTGAATTTCTCAAAAAGATATTCAAATCCAATGAAAATTATCACAACAATAAAATATAATGAAACAAAACATAAAATAATTTTTTTTTAAAACTAACATACAAGCAATTTAATTACATATTCGTAACAACACCAAAGGGAATGTTTGAATTTTTCATTTGAACTCCCCATGATTATTCAATTGTAGTTTCAAATATCATTCCTTATGTGTACATTCTATGCCAGTCCACCCTAGGTTTAAGTCAATCTGTAAAAAGTTCCAAATGATCTGCTCCAAGTTTGGGGCATTGGGGTGGAATGTTATTAACAAGGGTACATGCTTAATGAATTAGGCATTTACAATTTCAAGGCAAACTAAAAACAAAATTACTGGTGCACTGATATAAAATATCCAATGCAATAATGATGCATAAACAAACAATAATAGGAGAGGTAGTGCTTTAGCAACCTGCAATTGCTCAATTCTTGTCATCTTTTGATAAAGTTATACACAAATCTGAATTAGGCACAAGCAGTAAGAAAACAGAAAATTAAATAAATTACTTTTCAAGCAAGTTTATACCACTTCTTTTTAATAATCAAACATTCCAGCCCCGAGAAGTATATGTGGAATTTTCGTTAATATAAATTTGTCTAAATAAATGAATTTAAAAATTACCACATGCATCTTGTGATGTCTCACATTTGTGGGTCAGCTTATACACGAGTCGTACACATTTTAGTGTTTATACCTATTCAGTTTGGAGGTCAGCTTATACATGAATGAGTTTATATGTGATCATTTACAGTATCTTTTTTATTATTTTAGTGTATGATTGATAGCCATCATCTGGGTTGGGTATTCATCTTGGCCTTACTTTAAAGTAAGCCTTACTTGGCCTTACTTCAAAGTAAGCCTTACTTAGCCTTACTTCAAAGTAAGCCTTACTTGAGCCTTACTTGGCCTTACTTCAAAGTAAGCTTTACTTGGCCTTACTTCAAAGTAAGCCTTACTTGAGCCTTACTTGGCCTTACTTCAAAGTAAGCCTTACTTGGCCTTACTTCAAAGTAAGCCTTACTTGGCCTTACTTCAAAGTAAGCCTTACTTGGCCTTACTTCAAAGTAAGCCTTACTTTAGCCTTACTTCAAAGTAAGCCTTACTTTAGCCTTGCTTCAAAGTAAGCCTTACTTGGCCTTACTTCAAAGTAAGCCTTACTTGGCCTTACTTCAAAGTAAGCCTTACTTGAGCCTTACTTGGCCTTACTTCAAAGTAAGCCTTACTTGGCCTTACTTCAAAGTAAGCCTTACTTGATCCTTACTTGGCCTTACTTCAAAGTAAGCCTTACTTGGCCTTACTTCAAAGTAAGCCTTACTTTAGCCTTACTTCAAAGTATGCCTTACTTGGCCTTACTTCAAAGTAAGCCTTACTTGGCCTTACTTCAAAGTAAGCCTTACTTGAGCCTTACTTGGCCTTACTTCAAAGTAAGCCTTACTTGGCCTTACTTTAGCCTTACTTGGCCTTACTTTAAAGTAAGCCTTACTTGGCCTTACTTTAAAGTAAGCTGTACTTGGCCCTACTTTGAAGTAAGCCGTACTTGGCCCTACTTTAAAGCATCTTCTTCAAACTGCTAATTACACTTGGTCATTTTCTCTTCCAGGAATTCAGAGTTCAATTGGACAAAAACCAGATGATAACTTTATTTTAGATTTGTTTTAAATTTTATAATTCATTTTACTTCACATTCAAAAGCAGTATTTGCTACACTGTCAAAATTCATTTCCCCGTTTTCATTGTAAAAGTTAAAATTCTGAACTTGTTCAAGTTCATTTCTTGAGCACTTTGAAGCAGTCATTTTGACTAGCTGTCTACTTAGTCTCCCTTATATCACAAATAAACAAATTTCAGCACATAAAAGTTGCAGAGGTATGCCAACATTCTCTCCATTATGACTGTTGCTGTTGGTCAGAAGTTCCTTAGAACTGTTGTCATGACAATGAAGAGTTTCTCTTTTGTATTTATAACAAATCCCTTTTAAGGGTGTGCTTTCTGAACATGCAAGACCGGTGTAGTTTCCACAGGCCCAGCAAAAAGTTTGCCTTCTTCTTAACCTGCCCATGAATAATACTTCTGATATTTCTCTTGTAATTTCCTCTCACTATCTCTTTCTTTATTCATATTCCCAATTTTGTTGTTTTCTCATATAACCCTTGCTCAGTTTTGCTTTTAGTAAAACTGAAGATTCAAGTTTAGGATCTGAAGAATGAGCTTGTTTCCCTTCCCATTTCTCAACTCACACATCACCTACTTCTTCCAGTGGTTTTCTCTTACTCAGAACAAAATTTTGCCAAGAACTTTATAATCTCCATAATTTTACAGCCTATGTGTATGGATGACTTTTGCAAATGATATGATGATGTATCAATCAGAGAGAAGCCTGCATGTGTATATTTTTTCCAATGAGAAATGATGCAAGCTTATTAAAATTATAGGTATAAAACTAGTCTGGTGCATGACTGCATTATGTAAAATGTTTATGCATATTGCAAAAAATGACAAATGAGCTTAAATGACTAGGAATGCCAAGCTCAAAACAATTTCCATTTTCCTAATAGGCAATTCAGTCAATGAACAGGCATGTTCAAAGCAAAATAACCATGTATATTTTCAATAACAGATATCTACCATAAAAATTAACTTACCCAAATGAACACATAGCCCCCCACACCAAAAGACTCAAATGGCTGCAATTTTTGCTTGCATTTCAAGTAGTGACATATATCTTTGAATTACCTTCTGAATTTCATCATCATTTTAGCAAGCATCATGGCTACATTTTCACAGTTCTTCTTGGTAGGGCAGAATAACAAACATGATTTATCTGGAATGACCTCAAGTATCAGCCCAAAAAGGTGGTCACAGTCTATCTTCAACATCTCTGGAATGTACTGTAATAATAATAATAATAATAATAATAATAATAATAATAATAATAATAATAATAATAATAATAATAATAATAATAATAATAATAATAATAATAATAATAATAATAATAATGTATAATAATAATAATAATAATAATAATAATAATAATAATAATGTATAATAATAATAATAATAATAATAATAATAATAATAATAATAATAATAATAATAATAATAATAATAATAAAATTATTATTATCAAATTCTGCTCACTAATTTATACTGCACACTTTATAATACTAAAGTATCAAACAAAATTCTCCAACAATGGACAAAACACTCCATGTCAGAAAATGTACTGCAATCCGAAAGAACTTGCAAATCTACTCAGGGCATCCACTTATGCATGTAAACATGCATACCAAAGTTCATAAGCCAAAGTCATGTGATTTCTGTGTGATCACAACATAGAGATCTTTCTTTTAACCATTTAAAATTCTAAAACAATTATAAAAAAAAAACAATTATAAAAACCTAATTAAACTGGACAAAAGGCTGATGTAGCATGCAAATCTAACAATCTTATCAGCATAAGAAATATTACTACTGAATTCAATTTGTCTATGTTATGAAGTTTTGCACAATCAACAAGTCTATTACCAAACAAAAGCAACATACACCTGCTACAAGAGTTTTAAAACATGAAAATTTTTTAAAAAATGACATTCATGGTATGAAAAATAAATTAGATAATTTACTTTTGTACATAAAACTACAATGCCTACCAAATTCCATGCATTCGTCCCAAGTGACCAGAATTACATACTTCTGACAGACAGGGCCAAAGCAAGCAGTAGGAGCATGCCAAAAAAGTTTGTTAATTGTACAAAACCAGTGCTGAATTATCTGATATTCCAAATCTTACATATTTATTCATTACAAATGAAAAATGAAATAAAAAGATCAAGTAGGTGCCTGGTCTAAAACAAAATATATAACAAAGGCTACATCTTGGTGCAGTAGGAAGTGGAAGAAAACCAAGTTATTTGTTTCTCTAAGGCAAGTGGCATTACTGAACAGCATATGCTGTTGTTGTTTTTGTTGGCTTTCACACCATTTTTCAGCACAAGATAGGCTATACATGGTAACTAGTGTAAATGGTGGAGGAAGAACCCAGGAAAACTCTGGAATGAACCACCAATCCACAAGAAGCTAGTGGCAAGCTTTTTCACATACCAACATCAGCTGAACCCGAGACAGAGGTGAGATGGCAGTGGTCATTAACATTGAGCACTTTAGACCACCCAGCCACTCGTGGCCCTTAACATTCAATGCTGAAACAATCCCAAGTTATGATGTCACTCTCATAAGTAACTTCCAATGTGAAACTCCAAAATTGATTAACAAAGCCCATCATTATGTCAGTAAGGGACAAAGGAAGCAAATTTTCTAGTAAATTAAGTTTCTCCAAGAACAACTACCTGATCACATTATTGTTAATGAATTAACTTCTCTACCTCCAAAATTCAGTCCTCGTGAAAAGACAAAATAAGACTTAGTCTTTTCGATCAAGAAAACATATGTAGAAAGGGAAGAAACTCTTCTCCATTATATCTCCTTATCACAACAAGGTGGTGCTGTAGTAAACTAATTTAAGCCAAAAGATACATCACCAAGAATGCTTTCATTTCTGGGGAGTTGTAGGAAGCTTTAACAATAATGTGATTAGATATTCATAGAGAAACCTTATTTTCTAAAAACCTTCCTTTTTCATTTGAATACCTTGATCACATTAATGTTATGAGAATATAAAATATGAGGAAATGTTGGGCATTGCTCCTCTACCACCATTAGGTAAATTAATAAGAAAATAATTCTTCTTAATGATACAATTTCTAGGTGAATCCAGTGAAAGCAATAAACCCACATCTGTAAAGAGGTTGTGCTGACATTAATTGTTTGTCTGGACCACAGCCACTGAGCCTACCCAATTCCATTCTTGTCTCTGTGAAGCTAGATCATACAGATAAATACTCTACTAGGTTTAACATACATCCCAGTCAGCAATTGTTACTATGTCTTGAATTGAAACATTACATTCTAACATGAGACTTGCAGAGATCACTCTAATCTCTTGAGATAAAATCTTAACAAGGAGTAATTGAACTTCTTGGTCTTCAAAGTAAATAGAATGTATAACCCACATTTCTAGGACTTGAGAGTTATATCCTGTTCCCTAGCCTTCACTGGAACAAAGAGATATTGTCTAGCCCCACAACATTTATCTGTACATTTCAAGTAATACATATTGGCACATATCATGGTGAAACATAGCAACAGGATAGCGTCCTGTACAAGTTGGCATCTGTGCATGCTGTAACTTCCATTTGGAGCGTTTCCACAGGAGTTCCTACTAAAAGTCAATGTATGTTGAGCCAATTAAACAGGAATAATGCTTTCATTGGGGTGGTAAACTTGCTGATCAAGTCTACCAGAAAAAGTGTGCAAGAAAAGGCAACCAAAATGAATCAAATCTGCTGCAGCAATGAGCAAATTGAGAAGTTGCAAAAACTAGCTGCAATCCACTATATGGACTGGAAAATGAACTCCATGAGTGGAATAATCCATACCAGACATACATAAGGGAGATATGGGCATAATACTACCTTAATTGAGATTACAGGAGGGATATCACAGGGATAATACCAATTTCATTGTAATAATAACCCATTGGTCAAGCAGAAAATGAGTACTTGACAAGGCAGCCAAAGAAGAATCAAATCTGCAGCAGCACTGAGAAAACAGGAATTGCAAAAACTCTCACACTTCGTTCCACTATCTGGGACTGCAATAATCCTTGCCTCACATACATTAGGGAGATGGAAGAAACTCTAAAATACTTTAGGAAGATGAATAAAGCTTAGACTGGACAGAAACTCCATGCTGAAGTGGACAAAATGCTGGGATAATATGTCAAGATCCAACATTTCCCAGTTCAATAAAAAGTCTGGATGACCTCTACGAGACAGAGGCTCATTCCTGCCTTTCATTAGAACTAAACTTGTCATGTGTTTTTGGAGGATATCTTCAAGAAAACGTCAGCCAGAATTGAATGATGACAGTTTATGATTTCTGTGAATGCCCATAGACTGTTATTGAGACCAAATGGAAGCACATCAAATTGGTGTGTTTTTCTTGGCAATCAAACTGAAGGAACTCACATGAAGTCAGGAGAACAGGAATGTGAATATATGCATCAATTGGGTAAATGGATCTGAATGTATTCAATACCAGACTGATACATATATGACTGGTAGGTGGCTTTCTGAAAAGACAGATATTTCCTTTATCTTTTCTGACTGTGCCAGTAGAAGGAAGAAGAGATGCTCATCATCATCTTTTAAGTGTACAGAAGAATTAACCGTATAGCTTAGATCGCAGTCAGCAGCGGAGGGCATTTGGAAGACAGCAACAATATATTTCCTCAATAGCCTTTTTAAAGCTAAACTCTGTCCATTCCACTGTTGGATTTGAGTGCACTAAGTCATAAAGATTAACCCACCCTAAATGTGGGTGTTGTCCTCATCAGGCCCTACTTCTAAATCCAGTTAGAACAATCAGACAGCCAACTAGTGTTGGCTCAGGTGCAGACTGGACAGCTGAATGTGCAGCAAAACAGATGGATCAGTCAATCTAATCCCCATATGGTCCACATACTATGGAGTTGTTGGCTAATATGTGGCACAGCTCACTAAAATGACATATCTCTGAGCATTAGACAACAGGTATAGATGGCTAGATTGGCTGGTCTCCAGCCCTAGTTGTGGTAATTGGCATGAAAGTGTCACAATACGGATCATCAAGATCCGACAAACAGCACCTGGATTTACAGGCCAGAAGGCCATGCTAAAATATGTGGGGGAACTTGCGCCCACAGGGCTGCCTAGAAAAGGGCAGACTCTCCCCAATAATTCTAAATCATCCTTGGCGGTTTGCAACAGATGTATGGACAATAATTGTTGAAGACCATCATTCTTAACTATACCAGTTGATGCACCTAGGAATGTAACTGTCTGGAAAGAATGCAGTTATGCTGATAACTGATGCCTTCTGTCCAAACATTTACACATCTTATCAAGCTTTTGATGCTTTTCCACAACACACTGCACCAGACAATAATGCAAAAACACCACTGACTTATATTTATGATGAACACTCTGTCCATGTCAGTCACATATGTACATACATTAGCTTTTATATCGTGCACTTAATGCATATTTCATCAAAGGGGCCCCGAGTGGCCGAGTGGTCTAAAGCACTCTCCATTATGGATCACTGCTATCTCTCACCTCTGCCTGCATGGGTTCGAGCCTAAGATTCAGCAAATGTGGATATCTGAGAAAGCTTGCCAGTAGCTTCTTGTGGGTTGGTGGTTCTTTCTGGGGATTTCTTCCTCCACCATTAATACTTGCTGCCATGTATAGCCTATTGTATGCTGGGAAAATGGTGTTAAGCCCCACAAAAACAACGACAACATATTAACATATGTTATCACCATTATTTATATTAAATAACAAGACTGATAAAAATTAGGAAAATAATAACCCAAAAGTGTTTGCAAATTACAATAACACTTGCTACTGAGAACAAGAAAAAACAATATGTAGCAAATATAAATAAACAACAATATGTACCACAACTGCAAAAATTCACATAAATATTAATCAAAATAATGATTACAACATTGAACAATACATTAATACACAGGACTTTCTGGATGAATGGATTGAAATCACAAAGATACTCAAGGACTTGCAATATTATGTTGATAATGCAGTGCGAAAGATTAAACTGGTTTGCTACTAGCTCCACCAAGCATAGGTAAGGGGTGGTAATGTACAGAGTTTCTTCCCATTGTCAATGTCGCATATAGAAAGAAAAGCCAATATTTTGGTTGAATTCAAAGAGCTGGATTAAAGGGCTTATGTAATACAAACAGGAAACATGACAACTTCTGACACAGCCTACAGGGAACAAACCGTGAACATTGCAACTTCTGAATCTGAAACACTTTACACAACACAAACCTGGATCATGACAACATTTTTAAATAAAACTTACATGACACAAACCTTGAACATGACATTTTTAAATAAAATTTACATGACACAAACCTGGAAAATGACATTTTTAAATAAAACTTACATAACACAAACCTGGAATGTGACATTTTTAAATAAAACTTACATGACACAAACCTGGAATATGACATTTTTAATTAAAACTTACAAAACACAAACCTGGAATGTGATATTTTTAAATAAAACTTACATAACACAAACCTGGAACATTACAACTTCTGATGCAGCTTACAAGATACAAACCTGGAACATGACAAGCCGATCATGCTTGAACTGATCCTCAGTGCATTTACTCTTAGGGTCAATAGAGTAGATGTTCTCATCTAGCTTCACATATTCTGTAAGCTCAACCTGCATATTAGAAATAAATGAAATGCAAATGTTAGTAATGAGTGGATTACAATAAACTTATGTAATGTCTGCTTTTGTCCTCTTGAATCAATTGATAATATATCATTCACTTCTACCGCTTTATCTATCTACAAGGGAAAGACTACCATTTAACACCAAGAAACTTTCAAGATGTTTAATAAATATATATTTTCAGCATTGTATAAACATTGTATTTCTTGTGATGGGAATACCTATTTGGTAAAACTAAAGAAAACAAATTCATGTCTAAGAAAATATGTTAATAACCAAGTTTAGTCTCACACAAGTGATTATACAGGTTGCTGTTGTTGCTGTAAAAGGGTTTAATGCCAATTTTCAGCACAAGAAAAGCTATACAAGATGGCCAGTATAAATGGTGGAGGAAGAACCCAGGGAAAACCTCCGAAAGAACCACCAACCCATGAGAAGCTACTGGCAAGCTTTCTCACATACCCACACTGGCCGAACCCGAGACTTGAACCCACGCAGACAGAGGTGAGATGGTAGTGATCCGTAACAGTGATTGCTTTAGACCACTTTGCCACTCAGGGTCCAGATTATACAGGTAAATCATATGGAAGGTTAAATATAAATTTAATTGTATTCAATCATAATGTTCAATGAAGCATTTAAAAGGTAATATGTGGTCTCTTTTTGATTCACTGTCTGAAAAAAATCAATATTATGTCATTTTTCTATGTGGGTAATGAAATTCCTACACATTTTAAAAAATTTAAATATACAAGATTTTATTGAAATAAATATGAATAAAAAATGTGCTTTAACTCTGCATCAAATTAATTTAGCAAAAGCCCAAGTAAAAGCAAATCATTACCTGTATCATAATAAAATGCAGGTAGTCTTTTACTTGGACAAACCTGACACATAACATAAATTTTCCAAAAACTGGATCCAACTAGCACAAATTTCCCAATTTTTTTACTAAAACCGTTATTTCTCTGTCAAAAATCATATTTTCCATCAAGATATAAATGCAATAAAAAGCCTTTATTTCAGCTAATATGATGCAATCACATTTGTGTTGATCTGGGCTGATCTCTTGTTTCATGTGTATTCATATTTGTAAATCCTGCTATTTCAGAAAATACACAGCCACTATAAAATATCTTAAAATATTCAAGAGGTGTTGTAGATGCTCCCTTTCTTCATGTATATTTACAAGATCAGAATTCTCATATTTTCAAATATTTTGTCCCCAGACAATTCAGACTGATCATGTAACAAGTCTTTCATTTTAGATATACTCAAGTGCATTTGAAGAGTTAAATTTATAGGTCAGACCAACACCCTTGTTAACAACCTACCATACAGCCTGAATATATCCAGATGTTATGCAAATGAATCATAATAAAAAAAATAATTATTTACTAGTAGAGCAACCCCAACATTTATCAATCAGAAAATATAACATCAAAACATGACATGAGGAGGAGTTATTGTTCTTGGAATGCTCTAATGGTCTGCAGTGTTGGTTAAACATACAGCATCAAAAGCAAACTTAACATGATAAAATAAAATTTGAAGACAAAACATGTATACAATAATTTTAACTGGCATCTGAGGGAAATAGGCAGCTAAAATTTATTGTACTTACTGGTCTAAAATCACTGTTGTAAACATCAGCCTTCAAAAACAGTCTGAGATCAGCTATATTACTCAGAGTGGCACTCATTCCAATTATCTGTGTATTTTCTTGAAAATAAAACAAACTGCACTATAGAAAATTATGTCTGCAGTGTGCATAACATAAAATGAACAATAACATTACATCCAGCAGTTAAAACTATAATGTAAATCAAAAGAAAAGAAAAGTTTAGGAAATCATGGAGATAAAACAATTTATTAAATGTTATGACAACTGAGATTTAACATTGAACATTACTATTATAATTTTTTTAAATATAAATTAAAAAAGTATGTATATAAAGACTATAAAGACACAAAACAAATAGCTATCTGCTGTTTCACATTTCACCATTTTTACCTGGGACAAAGTGGTTGGCAATACTTCCTTGTACCACATACAGTATAACCTGTCTTGAGAGACCATTGGTATTAGAGACCACCTGTTCTGAGAGACCAGAATCTCCATGCATAGATTTATTGATTATATAGTGTTATGGCCTGCTATGATGGACCATCAATTTTGAGAGATCATTATTCTTTTGCAGAAAACAAGTCCTAATTTATTTCATTTTGTTACAAAAGTTTCTGCAGTATCAATTTCACTAATTATATAATTTAATTTGCACTACACATTCATCAATGATCATTTATTGCAGACTGTCTTGTCATATGATCAAGAATTTTTAATCAGCTGTGTATTTGATACATAAAAAACTATGGTGACAAGGATGACCTCACTTTACTTGTCTGAGCAAGGCACTGATTTTGCCTTAATTTTTGGCATAGTTCAACACAATCGTTTTCCCTTTTTCTACTTACTTCTTCCTGATTGCTCAGACAATGAAATTGTCAATATGATAAAAGCATAAAAAATATAATGCAATACTAAGAAACTTCACAGCTATATTCGACATCCATTTCTTAAAATATTCATGGTATATAAAGGCGGTTGGACAGAGTTATTGCCCTTGCAACTATTTTAAAGATGCACCAGATACATGAAAAAAAAAGCATTTGGCAAACTTTATTAAATTGAAGAAAAAAAAAAACCCACCTCAGTTTTACTGTCTTAATTAAATTGTAAAGATTAAAATCATTACATCTTCATGGAAATAACAAAATAAGGCTGGAAAACATAGCTGTGAAGTTTTAACAATTTTATTTTATAACTGCCAGAACAAACTGATGAGGAATCCTATAAAATTCAGTATCATCATGAACAACAGCTGTAACATTATGCATCCAAGAATAAAAGGTCAAAGGCTGGAATTCAGTGCCAAGATGTCTCCAATTACCATATATACTCACCTACAAGTTAGATCCAACTGCAACATCACAGACCCTGATCTGCCATTATATAATGCACTGGAAGAACAGGGTTTATACTGTTTGTTCTACTTTTTAATTCCAACAAACTGCACAGACCCAGATCTACCAACATATTATGTGACAACAGATATAGATCAATGCAGTTGTAAAGGACCAAACTTTTAGGGCGATCTTTGTTAGAGTTAATTATGATAGAACACACTTAGTCGATACATGTATCATTAATGAGATTTATGGGGAAATGGCCACCTTGTACAAGCCATAAAGTACAGATTAGTTTGGGGCAAGACCAGAAGTTATTAGTTTTTAATTAAGAGCTTAGTTTGTTTAAACTTACCAAACAGGGTTCAAGTTTGGTTCTGCGTGGAATTGATAGTAGGAGAAAACACAGTCATAGCTATTTGTTGACAGAAAAAACAGTGTTTAGTGCCAGAAAGGTGGGAATTATCATAAATATGATTGGTCACGCTGTGAAAGGGGGCATGGTTTAAAACGAAAACCTTCAGTTTAAATGTACAGGAGAAATTTTAAAAGGTCTCCTCAATCAAAATTCTATCCAAGGGAGAGACGTTTGTCTGAAGGATTTGGCAGACACCAAAAGCTTGAAAAATGAAGTAATTGCATAAATCTCATATACTTCTTTTATGCTATGATTCAATTGCTTGTAGGTACTTGTATTTGCAGAAATTTATATACATCGTTTATGCTATGACTTAATTGCTTGTCGAGGCATGTATTTGCAGGAATTTATTTGTTGAGTCGGAGATTAATTTTCTCCATATAGTAATAAGTATACTTGTGTTTACTTTGTTTATCTGAGCCTGAGCAACGATATCTCCTTTTACATATACATTGGCGATTTGCTAAGTTATAGTCTTGATTATTGTAGGAATTAAGTATGTTAAATTCATTTTTATTCTATATACAGAATTATGTATCTGATATAACTGTGTCAAGTTCATTTAGCTGACAATATTGCATTTATATAAATGGATGAATTGATGACTGATGTTACGGTAGTCGAACGAATTTATTATGTATAATGGTAGCCTTGAAGTAGGGTAAGAAATTTCATTCATTTACGTGTAATGAGACCGAGTGAGGGGCTAATGCCCCTCTATATACAGAATTATGTATCTGATATAACTGTGTCAAGTTCATTTAGCTGACAATATTGCATTTATATAAATGGATGAATTGATGACTGATGTTACGGTAGTCGAACGAATTTATTATGTATAATGGTAGCCTTGAAGTAGGGTAAGAAATTTCATTCATTTACGTGTAATGAGACCGAGTGAGGGGCTAATGCCACATGTCGTGTAAATTGCCATTCACAGATCATTAGTCTGGGAACTAATGGTATAGTCTGTTTGAAGTCGATAAAGGTAATTTCTGACCTCGGGGGGGGCAGTCTAATGATGTATTCCCATATAATGTGACAGAAGATTTAGGTTGCTTGTTTGTATTTTTATAAGGTGAGATAGTCTGGAAAGATATACTTGGACTCGTAAATGATGATTTTGATTCTATCTTAACAGAATTGGCTAATTTTATAATGTCGTTGCATTTTTGAAATTCCTTAGTTAATTTGTAAAGAAAGAAGTGTATCTTATGAACTGTAACTTTCATATTATTTACTTGTGGAAATTTTTATTATTTAAAACTTTATTAAATTTTGTCTTTACTTGTATTGGGAGCTTGACTTATTTGTTCTATATATTAGCTCAGATTACATCTTTATTACATCCATAAATTCCTACTTTGTAGTAGCTTTATTCAATACTGGGCAAATTAAATCGTTGACGGTCACACCTAGATACAAAAACAAAACCAGTAAACCTGCCCCAAATAAGTTGAGGAGGGGTTTACTACAGCAATTTGCAGTTGCATCCATATTGTACTTTAGTAAATATAGTACATAACTGTGTAATAGTGGCCATGAAATGGGTGTCAAAGGACTGTATTGATATTTACGAGAAAAAAATTAAGATGCCAATTTTGAGTGGATCAAGAAGACACTGGTCCTGTAATATCAAGAACCTACCACTTATAATAAAGCAACTCACCACTTGCATAAAGAATTTTTATGATGGTAGATTCCAAAATAGCTCCCCTATGACCACCTTCCCCAATCATATGAAGCTGAAAATACAGAATTATATATTAAAACTCATACACAAGTCCATTAACTGAGAAGAACAAATCCAAAAGCCTAAGCTAGAGAAAAAAAACCTAAAGTTATTGTCGGACTAAAACAAAGTCGAATTAGCCCCCCAAAATAAACAATGAAAAATCTGCAAACATAAGAAACACTTCAAAATCACCATGCAATTGCTAACAAAGTTTGGATGATTATTGGTGTTTGTCAGAAACGAATGCCAACACCTGGTTTGGTTGGGCAGAGCCTGTTCTAAGGTATTTTGCCTTTATGGCTTTTTGCCCAACTAAGGTATGCTGGCCATATTTTCAATGATATATTATTAAAATAATGGCCTTTGTCTGGCACTGTGAAAATATATTTTACATTGTCAGATGATTAAGGTATTTAAGGTAATATAGAGGATAGTCCAGGTAAAATCAATCAAGAGCCAACACATACACAGACCTTACATCAGGCAAAATCAATCAGGAGACAATACATACACAGCTAGTGCTTACATCAAGTAAAATCAATCAGGAGACAACACATAACCAGCTAGTGCTTACATCAGGTAAAATCAATCAGGAGACAACACATAACCAGCTAGTGCTTACACCAGGAAAAATCAATTAGGAGGCAATATATACACAGCTAGCACTTACATCAGGTAAAATCAATCAGGAGACAACACATAAACACAGTTAGAGCATACATCAGGTAAAATCAATCAGGAGACAACACGTACACAGCTAGAGCATACATCAGGTAAAATCAATCAGGAGACAACAAATAATCAGCTAGCACTTACATCAGGTAAAATCAATCAGGAGACAACACATAACCAGCTAGTGCTTACACCAGGAAAAATCAATTAGGAGGCAATATATACACAGCTAGCGATTACATCAGGTAAAATCAATCAGGAGACAACACATAAACACAGTTAGAGCATACATCAGGTAAAATCAATCAGGAGCTAACACATATACACCATAGCTTACATAAGTAAAATCCACCAGAAATAAAATATACAGTACAGCTTACATAAAGTAAAATCACTCAGAAGCAAACCTATAAAAATTACAGCTTACATTAGATAAAATCAAAAAGGAGCAAGTTAAATTTTACATTATGTTTAATCAATCAAGAGTGAACACATCAGGTACAATCAATCTGAAGCATGTAAAATCATTCAGGAGCAATCACACATACAACTAATGCTTACACAAGGTAAAATTAATCAGGAGCCAACACATACACACCTAGCACTTCAACACATACACACCTAGCACTTACACCAGGTAAAATCAATCAGGAGGCAATATATACACAGTTAGCACTTACATCAGGTAAAATCAAGCAGGAGCTAACACATACACAAATCATTCAGGAGCAAACACACACACAATTAGTGCCTACACCAGGTAAAATCAATTACATCAAACATATAAACAAGTAGAGCTTACACCAAGCAAAAAGACAGAACTAATGGTAAACTCAACTGCTTGAAATTGTAGGTTATCCAATTCATAGAAATCTTTCAAAATTCCATGATTTTATCATCAATACTGGCTACATGGTGCTGAGTATCTGTCTAAGATTGAGACCAAAAAGTCTAAAATCCAGACATAAAACCGAATCAAGACCTCAGGCAAATTTTAGATTTTACAACAAAACTTAAGCACATTTTACCTTTATCACACCTTCAAGACATGATCACAAATATTTAGATTGTAAGAAAATAGAAGTTACAATTTTATTAAAAGTATTGGTACCAGTAAAACTAAAGAAGATGGTAAAAAAGATTCAGGATGAACAGATCAGTAGTGTAGTAAAGAATCCATTTATTAAAATAACATCAAGTACTTTTTCATACATTTTATCATTAGTTAATGACTTCAAAATGTTGTGTACTAGATAACAGTAATCCAATTTGTAATACAAATACCAAATGATGTCTTGGAACCAACTGCCAAAAGGTCAGCAGAAAATATCAACATCCTCAAAATATATGTAGGAGTTCTTAAAAAAAGGAATCTTGTTTAGTAATGTATAAACAACTAGTCTGGTTCCCTGCTACACATACTCCTAGTTTCGTGAAATATTATTATATATCACTCCAGGAACCAGACTAATCAACAAAACAAAAAGCCATGACATAATACACTAATGTCTTTGTGCACCATGTTTGGTTGTTCAAACCAGTTTCAATAAAGATATCGATCTTTCAGATGTTGGACATTTTGAAAATAAATGTTATATAGATAATAATGAGCAACTTCATCAGAAAAAGTACTTTATTGACAGCTTTTTTCAACTTGATAATAAAACAAAGATTCAGCCGTTAAACAGCCCAGTTCTTCTAGATATCTAGTGGGTTATTTTGAGGTCCTTCGGTAACTCATGCCCTCACTTATAATGCAGTCATTGTTTTTGGACCCCGATGTGTGCAAGATATCGAGGGAGAGTTGTATTTTTAAGTCATTGCAATTAATTTTTTTCAAAATTTATCTTTCTTACAAGTCTGATGTTCAGCAGATTCAGTGCTAACTTGTTCACGATCAAAGAAAAGAGCCTATCTAGTATTATCAACTGTGAACAAACAGACAGATCATTTTTCCAATTTTGAGACAATAAAATCAGTAATGCAAGTTGGTCATCTCTTCATTTTAGATGACTGATCTTGAATATATCCTAATTCCATTTGTCATGTGAAAGTGATGTAATTTTTGGAACCAGACTTGTAACTAGGCAACCTAGCTCAAGCTATACTGCCTTGCTTTAATTGCATAGTATTTTGATAAGCATCTCATTGATGTGAAGACTTTAATTATCACAAACTATTCTGTAACTTTCCAGGAAAATAAGTGGTGCTCTCTTCAACAACAGGAAGCATGTCACTTGCAGATTTTTGTGTCACAGTGGTACATCTGGATTTTTTTTTCTTTGGGGCCAGTGACATTTTAAAGTGTGCTCTACATTGAATCCTACCTGAATTAATGTCAGCTGCATGAATAAATTTGTCTTCTTTTGTCCATTATGTATATGTATAATTATGTTTATACTATGTTTAAAAATGTTTTATTCTATGTTTTAACCAAAAGTGGTTAAATTTGTGGGTTATGGAAATGTTCCTGGGCATCACCAAAAATTCCCAGTCCCCTATGTTACCACTTGGGTTGTTAATCACACATGCCAATTCTTAGACATGTATAACAGAACTCTGGCATTGTTCAAAATTTAGACAAATCTGCCCCCATTAACCACACTACTAAGGGTGTTATTAAAATTCCAAATATGTAGGCAAAATCTACACTTACAGTACTATCAATTACCTACATTCCATGTGTCTAGTTTTACCAGTGTAAAGAGTTCAAGAATATTACATATGTTTGCATGTAATACATTTCTATCACAACATCCTGCATTTTCAAAAAAGTACATGGTAAACTAAATACATCTGAGATTTGATTATTCTACAAAAATACAGGAGGAAAGTAAATCTGTAATATTAAAGTTTAAAGTTAAATATTGCTACTTCACTAGACTCTGACTATGGCCTGTAAATGGATCATCATGTAGAGCTTTCATGGCACTGAACAACAACATATACACACCTCATCAACTACCACCAATCCAAGGCTGTCCATATGCTTGTTCTCAATAAGACTGTTGATGATGGAGTGAGCCTTCTCAATTGTGGCTATATACAGTGATTTTGTTTTCCTACGCTTTATACAAGGGAACCTTCCTTTACTCCCTGCATATTCTTCTACCAGGAAATCCAGGTCAACTGCAAACTGGGACAAACTTCGAACCTATAAAATATGCACTCACACAATAAATGTATAAATCAATTTGGGTATGATTATTAGAATGAATATGTCAATACAATTACTCTCTTTCTTTCTCTCTCTCTCTCTCTCTCTCTCTCTCTCTCTCTCTCTCTCTCTATATATATATATATATATATATATATATATATATATATATATATATATATATATAGAAAAACAGACAGACAGATAGCTGGAATAGAACTGAGGGTAAAGTGTTGAGACAATATTGAAAAGTATGTATAGAGCTGTCATAATTCAGAATATTTAAAACAGTTGCTTAAAACAGCAGTTTTACTAACCCTTTCAGTCAAACAATATAAAATGAAAGAAATACTCATTAAAGTTTATGAAAATACTAACTACAATTTTTCTTAGTTTGAATGAGTGAACTATTGCATGACTGATATTGCTAAAGAACCTAACATCTAAAATAAGGTTACCATTAAAAACAGGTGACAGATATTAACGTACAAGTCATATCAAATTCTTTTCACTTTCCAGGATGAAATACAAAATAAAACTTGCTAATTTATCTGTGATCAGAAAAAAAAACTTCACTGAATATCATTTTGCTTATGACTGGGATACTGGGAATTTCTTCAAGCTTCATGCATCAAATTTTGGCATGAATATCTTTGATTTATACATAATCAAAGAAAATCACAAAATACTTCATTTTAAGTGACTTACATTTGTCCAACAAACCCCTAAAATATATATCTAACATAATACCCAGAATAAAAAATCATTCAATGTTGATGTTCACTGAAGAAAAGTTGATAAACTTAACTAGCATATCTTATTCGACCGAATTGCCCTAAGGTGTGGACTTGCCATTTACAAGATAAAATAATTGTCAATATAAATTCAGGTTTGGGTCATGTGAGCAGCACAGCCCAAGACTAAGTTTCTCCAAACTGAAATATAATATTATTAGAAACTCTAAATGGTAAAACTTTTGAATCTGCAGTGATAATTATGAATCAGAAGTTCTTGCAAAAATTGATTGTGTCATTAATAATGTAAGAATAACAAGTGCTTATTTACTTCAAATGTTTCCCAGAAACCTGGAAAAAGTCCTTGCAGCTGCATTCCATGGCTATATTATTTAAATTGCAATACTTGTGTGATCTAATGTCGTGTTTCATCCAAGAGAGAATAATTATAAGAAAAAAAGATTGGGATGAGGACCAGTAATGTTGGACAGAAAACGATATATGAAGTATGTAAACAGGTAAGGATGATTTCCAGTGTGTATCATGATGCCAGCAAGTCAGTCAGGGTCATTGAGAAACATGTAAATAATAAGCACAAGGATTGGCAAAGCAAACTGTACAGCATGTGCTCTTACCCTCCTGTGTCACTACTAATGATTTGTGTATTACCTATAACTGGGGTGGGGGTTGGGTGTAATAGAGCAATAGAGTGGTCCAGGGTCATCACCATTACAGATCACTGAGATCTCATTGTCCACATTGGTTCATATCTTGGGCTCAGCAAAAATGGGTGTATAAGAAAGTTTTCAAGTAGCATCCTGTGGATGGATAGTTTTTCCTGAGGTTTTTCCAGGTTCTTCCTCTACCAAACATACTTCCTTACATTTATCATGTCCTGGCAAATAAAGCTAAACCTATAAAGGGCAAGAACAATGTAAAACCTGTTATGTACAACATACCCAGATCAGGAATCAAACAATCACATAAACACAGTGATTTAAACAGTAAGCTGAACACAGTGATTTAAAAAGTAAGCTAAACACAAGTTATTTGAGTATGATTTAAACACAATGTTTAGAATCAGAGGAAATCTAGCCTTTTTTAAAAAATAAATTTCTATCTCACTGAACTAAATCAGTAATAAATATGTTCACATTTGTTTTTCAAAGGCTATGAAGCTGACATAATGTGGTCTTTCTTAAGGATTCAAATGTTGACACCATCCTCTTAACATCTACCACTCACAGTTGTTGTTGTTGTTGTTGTGGGGTTTAACGCCATTTTTCAGCACAGGAAAGACTATACATGGCGGCCAGTATTAATGGTGGAGGAAGAAACCGGGAAATCATCAGACTCGAACCCACGCAGATAGAGGTGAGATGGCAGTGATCCGTAACGGACAGCGCTTTAGACCACTCGGACACTCGGGGCCCCTACCACTCACAGTGGTAATTCTTTAAAACTTAATCATTAACTAGAACTATTTTAAGATGGCATGTATTTTATATGCTTAAATATTTTCACATATTTAATGTGAAGTTTCAAACACACAAATAAACCAAAACAGTCTCCATTTGCCTTAAGTCATCCAAAGTTTGAGTTTTTTAATACTTCAACTCCATGCAATTTTTAAGTTACCATATACTAGTTTTAGGAACATGATAGACAGAACGATTGTTTCAAGATCAAGGGATTCACAATAAGTTATGGATAAAAGGACTCCCAGTATATTTAAAACATTTTTTCATTAAATATGGAAAATGGATTGCAGAGCAAACAAAGGCATGACCCATTATAAGTGTTAATCAATTGATTAATCAGTTCCTCAATCAATCAGCACCAATCAATCAACTATGACGCAAACTGAATCAATGATCCAGACATACATAGAAAAACAGCACTAATCAAAATCAACATTATCAGCAGCTAATTTAGTAATAAAATAATTGATGTATTTCAGAATATTATAAGATAATTATTTCAAGTGAACTTGGCTGAATAAATATACAGATTAATAGATAGATCTTCATCCATCCATCATCCATCCATCCTTCTAAACAGTCCTTCCCTGCATTAATGCTCATTTTAACTCATTAACCCCTAGTGCCGCTTTTACAGAGCAGGAGGTGGTAGCCTACTTCTGAGCTCTGTAGCATTAAGGCTATGTGCAACACAATAAAGTGGGCGGTATTAAATAAAGGTAGACAGATGTTGCTTTACGATGATACCAAATAATATTGATGTTCTAGTCGCACTACAAAATAAAGAGGGAAAAAAACATCACTTTTTGGACCAGAGATTTTTTCAGCTGAAATTCTCTTGAGCTCATGATCTGGTTTTGTGTCCAGATTTTAGACTTTTTGGCTTCAAATCAAAGACAGACCAGTCTGAATTGCACACAGACATGTGAACCTTTGCAAAAATTAGGATTAAATGGACATGAAAATGATGGGTCCGTTTAGCAAAAAAAAAATACAAAAAAATTTTTACCCTTCTGCTCATGCTCAGGCGAAAGAGCCAATGAAAATCGACGTTTCTAACACAAATAGGCATCAAGCAAGCCAGAAATGTCTTCCAATTTGATGTATTATAATGTATTAAAAAATATCTCCCAAAATCGATTCCCTACTTGCATTTCAGGCGAAAACAACAAAATCCTCCAGGGGTTAATGGATTAATACTATACAAATAAAAATATTTTATTAAATAATTAAAACCAAACATTTTAGCAAATGTTTTAGCCTCCTCAATAACCATTTGCTGAATTTTTTTAATGAAGGAAACCTCACAAAAAAAAATGGGATTATGCTGGGAAGTAAATGCCATGTGCTGTGTTGTGTTTGTTTCTATAGGAAACTACAGCAGGTACTTTAATTGGAAATTCCTGATGTCTTTAATTAAAAAGTCCTGATATCTTTAATTAGAAAGTTCTGATGTAATTTAATAAGAAAGTCCTGATGTCTTTTTACCTTTCTGCCTTATCGTGATTCTTAAATCTGCCAATTTTCACTCACAAACACCAGTACTGAAGTATTTAGTTGCAAATGAAAACATTTTACCTGTAATTTGAAACACTGATTCTTAAGTCTGCCAATTTTCACTCAGAAACACAAGTATTAAAAGCATTTAGTTGCAAAAGAAAACTTTTACCTGCAATTTGAAATACTGTTGGCATGTTATTGATCAAACAATGGTGACAGCCCATCCTTCATCAAAACCAATAACTGAACTGCAATTTGGCTAAAAAGACAGGAACCACCCGTAAATGGAAGTGGGGAGGGAGAGACAATTAAAAGAAGTCATCTAGAGATGACATGTCCCCTAAGTCCCCTACTTATGTGAAGACTCCAATTAAAAGTACCATAAGACCCAGCACTCTCAACTTTAATGCTATATATGTTTGTACCATGTGGTTAAACACTCTTTATATTGTTAATGCTCCACTTTGTTGCCATGCTAACATACAATTATTGAATGCAAACATTGCTAAGAACCAAAGGTATCTCTATGCAGCTCACTTTGCATTTGTACCAAGTTTGGTTGAAAGTCCTACTATACAAATCAAACTATTTAAGAAGAGATACAGATGTAGCTACATCTAATCCACTGACAGACAGCAATATCTATAACCTGTCATACAACATATAGGGGATACAAATTTCATGGGGCAGGTAAATCTCAACCTGGGCCCTACATCCAAACAAATACCATATTTTAACTGGCTATTTAAGGAACTCATTCAAAATTAATTCAGTTTCAATAATATTTTTAGATGGATATGACTGACTGTAAGTTACCTTTTCCTGGACAATGGAAACAAATGGAAGAATAAGCAAAGCATCTTTCTTTTTGCACAGCAGCTCACGCAGAATCAAAATTTCTGCTACCAATGTTTTACCTCCACTTGTTGGTAAGGTATAGATTAGATTTCCGCCTTTCAAAACTGTTGGCAATCGTAAACATTCATCCTGCCAAGCTGTAAACAAGAAAAACAACAAAGATCATGTGCAGAAAGAAAATTTTACACAAATAATGAATCTACTTGTGATATATTTAGCTGTGACACCTCTTTACAACTATCTAGCCTTGCTGTATCAATGTGTATTGGACTAAAAGTGGAACTAATTCTCATCATTTAAAACTTTTAATTACATTATTTTTTTCTAAACATAAAGGAAATATTTTCTTCTATAAAGGCAGTTTGCTTCTGATCCCAAAGTCTGAATTGACAACAGTAAGATTTGTTACCAAGAGGCCCATTTTAATTACAAATTATCCTGATCAAATATATTAATGTTCTTGACATTCAAACACACAATTAATGTGTTTGAGACTTAGATAACTCTGTGCTGTTCGTATTTTAGTCATGTATCATAATGAATCTCCAGATGTATACATTATGACTACTGATACCAAACTAAACAAATATTACTTCTTATGATGTTGATAGAAATTGACAGAGAGAAATTATGACCAACACCTCCTGTCATGCAAAATATTAGTGATACACTGCACATTGATCCCTTTTTGGAAAGAATTTATAATATCTTGAGCTACATTCCAACAATCCAACAAGACCATAAAAAGTTCTACTAATAAACATAACTCTGTCCAATATGGAAATGACGAGACTAAACCCATAAAATAAGCATTCAAGTCTAAAAGACAGTGTTCACATTGAATTGCATCAGGATATACTGAATGGGTCTTGACCTATTGGGTTGCAAGTAACAAACCATATTAATATAAAAGTTAACTGTCAAAGGTCATAACTCATTGTTAAAACAATGGCGGCAAAAACCCAGAGACAATGTTCACGCCAAATAGCACCAGAATATGCTGCATTATTTTGTACCTGTGCCAGTAACAGTCATTTGATGAAGTTAACTGTCATGGCTCATAACTTCCAAAATGGTGCCGACAAGACCAAACCCATTACAGGCATATCCAGGTCTAAGAGAATGCAAATGGTCCCAGTTCCATGCTGGTTAACTCAATAACCCATTAAGATTATTTCATTTTCACCTGAAATGAGTGTAGGAACCACACTTATGAGATTTCTTCTATATGCATTCAAATACATCTGCTTCTGACAGATCTTCTGAAACCAGTAATGTTTGTGTTAAAAATATATTGAGTCTAAAAATTTAGGTTTTTCCCACAGTATTTTGTAATGTGAATAGACAGTCATCACTGAAGAACTATAATGTTGACAGTACAGAACTTGGAAGTTTGGTACATCTTCATGACACTAAAAGTGGCATGTTGGGTTAATGAGTTTAAAGAATATGCTGTTAGGGAGATGTAAAATTAATTTAAAAAATGGGCAATAATTTGTCAAAAATGGACCTAAAACAGAAAATCTTTTTAATGAAACATCAACATGCCATTGGCACCTACTAAATGGAATCCAACTATTTGTAAGTGTTTCCGATCTTTAGTGGTTACATTATGAATGGAATGGTCAACAGACAAAACGATTAACAGATAGAACAGGTCATTAGTATAGGGTTCCCACATACAAATGATGGGCCATAATAATGACAATCCACTAAACTATTACCCATTGCTGCCTGTGCTGAGATTCCTCATGAATATGCATACACCTGCCTGATCAATTCCTCATGAATATGCATACACCTGCCTGATCAATTCCTCATGAATATGCATACACCTGCCTGATCAATTCCTCATGAATATGCATACACCTGCCTGATCAATTCCTCATGAATATGCATACACCTGCCTGATCAATTCCTCATGAATATGCATACACCTGCCTGATCAATTCCCCATGAATATGCATACACCTGCCTGATTAATTCCTCATGAATATGCATACACCTGCCTGATCAATTACTGCCAGCATGAGTAAATATGTTCTTGATATAGTGAATCACCATGACCATTCACAGTTTTATTAAGCCAATCAATGTTTCTTTTTAAAATACAATTAAAGTTTCTCTTTAAAAAAAAATTACTTATTGATAGATAAAACAGGTATACTAGTCCCGCCCTTCATCGCTTGTGATGTTTAGGGTATTAGACTAGCTGATGTGTGGTAGAATGCTACATTTTTCTGCTATTAAAAGAGTCAATTAAATAAGATAACACAATTCTTAAATAATTGTTCTTCCAGGTTGTAATGGCAATCATAAAATCCTTAAAAGAGACTGTTGCATCTTGTTGAACTACCACACAAACACTTACTGTACAACTCTTTTATGCCTCTTTGTGTCTCAAAAAGCTGTTTAACCTTAGATGGAAGTCCATAGAATGGCCCAATGTCTATATTAGTTCCCTCTGCCTGGATTTGGGCGGCTTCCTGATGAGCCTTCTGGAGGTTTTCATCTCTGAGCTGATTCATTACAGAGACTGCTCCCTGTGGGGTTTTTATGCCTGCATTTTCTAGCAGCTTCCTCTTGATACGATCATGCAGAGGACTGAATCCTGGTGTTGTAGGTCTAGGTATCTTTTGAGCAAGATTAGAATGAACTGATTTAGAGATGGATAAATCTGAAATATTATTTTTTAAATTGACAGGTGTAGAGTTGCTGGATCTTTTCTCTTGAGTTTTGTGTTCATTACTATGATTGAAACCAAATGCAACAATATGACTGTTGTTTTCATGATGCTGGGTATCACTTGTAGGACTCAATTTTTTTTTATCACCTTTACAATCATTTCCAGAACTAGCAACAGGAGTCATGTGGACTGAATTTCTACTAGAATGATCTTTATGTTCTGATACATAATGGGAGCTTATCTTTGGTTGTGCTTTCAAATAGTCCAGTTTTGCCGTTGAATCATTCATTTTATACTTTCCAATAGTTTCTATTCTAGCTGATGTCTTCTCAGAAATCAACTTTACCTTGAAATCACCTGTACTGTTTTTTCCACTTTCTAATGAATCCAAGATGTCAATGTCACTAAAACTATCACGGTATAAATCATCAAAAGAGTTATCCCCCTTGACATTAGCACTGTTATCCCCCATGATTGTTGTAGTATTGCTATGTAGCTTTGCCTTTGGATCAGTCAATATATTATCACAGTCATTTTGAACTAGACTCTTTTTTTTTAAACTGTCTGATTTTCTGTATAAATGGTTACATGAATGTGAACCCTCTTTCAATTCATCCAGCTCAATCTCTGCCAAAAGTAAATCACTATCATTTAGATTGGTGTGTACAGGACTGGCTCTGTTCCTCTTTACCTGAAATGGAAGAAATATAGTTGAAAAAAAAACTTTTTATATTTAAAAATTAATTACATAAATGAAAAGTATTCAAGTCGATATTTTTTATGGATATTCTCACAGTTCCAAATGACATTTTTACCAGCAATAATTGCTACAATTTTGAAACTTTTAAAACCCCAAAATTGTTTTCTACAAAATTTACTTTATTCAAAAATTTACTTTATTCCATTACAGGCTAACATAATTAACCTATATCCATGTATTATGTGAATATGTATAGACACTAATCTGAAATAGAACATTTTTATAAACCATGCCTGGCAAAACAAACTTTGAAAAAAAATTCCAAGCAGATTTTTCAGGTTACCTTATAAATTACTTTGACTTCTCCAGATTGCTAATGGAAAGTGACATAAATGTTGATACACTTATATAATCTGTTTAAACAACTAATACACTTATATAATCTGTTTAAACAACTAAAACTTAATCACAATTGTTCCTTATTTTAATCTGATAAATCAGCCCACAAACCCATAAAGGCAGATATACCTAACCAGATTTGGTGTCTGTCAAATTTCTATCAGTTGGCCACCTGACCAGAAGCTTATGTATTGTTTATGTTTATCTGCAATTACACCACTACTATTTACAATATCATTAATTTGATATTATTAATCCTGTATCTAAACAGTAATGTAGATGTACAATTTCCACACTGGAATTTGCCAATATATCAACAACAAATGCAATTGGTTTGTTTCTTTATACTTGCCATACTACCTCAAGTTTGGCAACAAGCTCATGCTCTGCAGCAAATGCCCATTTCTTCCATTGGTCATCACAGGAACTGAGTGTGTCAAGTCAAAAGTGTGAAAAAA